>CM049309.1:53595210-53614425 GCA_026874595.1 Sipunculus nudus
TATCCCAAGACAATTAATCCCTCCCCCCCTTTAGAATGAGGCCCTTTTCCTCAGCAGCATATACTGACACTTGGTTTCAACCATGGTTTCTTCCATCTATCAACTTTAGAAACAATATTTTTCACCAAATATGGGAATATTTAAGGTCAAGGCCACACATACGAGAGGTTATGATCCCAATTTAAATATACCTCATCTTAAAACCTATATTAAAAAAGCTAACCAAGATCTTCAGTCAATTTCATTTTTGGACCAATCCATGATTGAGATAGTTATGATTTTGTGTGATTTTTTACCATATACGGAAATATTAAAGGTCAAGATCACTCTCACAGGAAAGGTCATGACCCCAATTTAAATATACATCATCCCATTACCTATATCTATGTATATGCAAAATATGAAAGAAATCTTTCCATCAGTTTTTTTAGTTATAATGCTCAAAGTACTGTCAAGTGGCCATAATTGGGTGTATTAAACAAGAAAAGTATAATAGGTGGCACCACCAGTTGCCGGTACATGACAACACTATCCAAGATCTTCAGTAAACTTGATTTTTGGATCAATCCATGGAAGATTTCTTGAGATATTTAAGAATTTGTGTGATTTTATCCCAAAACTCACCTATTCAAGGTCAAGGTCACTCTCCTAGTAAAGGTCACGACCCATTTTAAATAGACTTTCCTCTCACCAATATCTTTGCACTATCAAATTTGGTAAAGATCCGTGAAATATATTTAGGGTTATCTCTGCGGCACTGGTGGTGGCTGAGATGATTTTATGAGACTTTAATGGATATTAAGTTAGAAGTTTACAGGTATGACAACTACAATTTGTTGAGAAACTGACATATTGCTGTTATTTGGTAGGTTCATGTCAAGTTTAACATATAAGACATAATTTTTTTCTGGGTGTGTAAACACATTCCATAACATATAAGAGTTTTCAAGGAACTCCCTGGATAGGTTATTAGTTTCTAGGACCTGCATGTTTGTAAACACACATCATAATAAAGATAACTTAGTAGTTGATATCATTAAGTGCACTGATCATCTCTGTACATGTCATGATGATAACCTAGGTAATAATTTAAAAAATAAAATCTGCATGAATTATTCACTTTGTGTGTTTAATGGCTGGGTTCCACAGGTGAAAACTGCATGATAGCTGTTATTTGATAGTCTCGAAAATGGAAAAATAAAAAAATATTGCTATTCATAATTGATAAACATTCACAATTTCAGGACAACAGATGAAACCGCAGCTGAGAAACTGACAAACTGCTGCCATTTGATGCTCTTCTAATAAGAGAAATATATTATAGAAAAAATAAAGGTGGCACCACCGGTCTTAAGCAGGTAATGAACTGTTCATGATAAATGTGCAAAGCAAGAAGCAGGGCCATCTATGCATTTAGTAAAAGCTGAGATAATGGAGCAAATTGTAAGAAATGTTTAATTATTCTAGGGTGCACAAACAGGCACAAACATCAGAAAATATAGGTGGCAGTGAGCTAATTTCAGGTTTCAAGGGAGATTTTTGAAGGACCATCCTAGATATTCAGTTAAAGATTTCTATGTTAAAAGGTAATGATTTGTGTCCTGCTAACATCATGACAGTGACAAAAGCTGAATGCTACAGGTCAGCATCAAATTAAAGTCACTGAGCTAAAATCCCTGTTACTGAGAGCTGTTTCTTTCACCTTAATATTCTCTATTCCATAAGCATACTGATAAAATGTATTATTCAATGATCTTCAATGCCTGCCTGAAAAGAAAAGATGTTCCGGGAATTCAGAAAACAACAAGTACGGAAGTAAATCAATTCTGACTACATCCCCAGAACCTCCCCATACATAAAGTCAATTAGCCTAACAATTTATTCCTAGAACTACATGAATTTGCTTTGGGACTAAACTGCCACAACATATGCGTAGGCTTGGAATTTCATTTCAAACTCGTCTACATCCCAGTTAGTCTTGTACACAATGGTAAAACCTATCCAGCCAGTGTTGCATTTTTCTTCCTGTAGGACCACAAAATGACGTAATGTTCCATTCGGTGTGAGAGGGAGTATTGATTTTCTGTTTACTGACAGACTGAGCATTGCATTTCAATCATTTGCACTTCTGTTTCACATTCAAAATGTCTGGACTCCTCCCGCTGACCTGACAACATCAACCCACACATCAATTTATTTTCATTTTCTATTGACAAATTCCAATGAAAATTGTTTATATGTCCCAACTACATCTACTGTGGACAGTGGCCATTAAAGAAAATTCAAAATGAAACAATGTTTTGATCAGTGGTTACTTGGCGAGGTTGTTTTCATGATATCTCGCATGCAAGACCCTTGAAAAACAAACTCCACATCATTTTGGTGTTTATGCATGTTTGTCTCATTAAAACAGACAGAAACATGCAATACCACTATCAGAGGCAGTGAAGATTTAACTTAAATTAGATTCCTGCTTATAATAAAAGTTCTGTATGTTGATGTTAATAAAAACCAGATTAACATTCTTTGGAAAAACGGCCATTAAAATTAAGGCCGACTTACCATTACTCACTCTTTCCTCACTGCTTGATACCCAGAAAAACTAGAATACGGGTAGTCGACAAGCGACTACGTGTATCCGCCAAAATCAGAGAAGGACGGGTGAAGTGAGGCATGGATTGAGTGGCAAGGGGATATAGAGTTACATGTGTTAAATATTAGAATGGATCTCTGCCACATAAACATGGTTGTAGGTGGCGCCACCTGTTATTTGAACGAGAAACTATCCAAGATATATACACATGCAAAATTTCATGTGGCAAAGTCAAACCACTGCAGAGATATGAGTAATTTTATCCCACAGCAGACAAACAGATGGACGCTGTGCAAAAATGGCTGCAGGTGGCGCCACCATATTTGTTCATGTTATAAAGCTATCCAAGGGCTACATTTGTGTAAAAAAATTTTCCTGATTGGTTGAATGAGTCTGGAGATATAAGCATGGATGTCTCGTCGTGAACGTGAATGTAGGTGGCGCCACCTGTCATAAAATCAAGAAAGCTATGCGGGATGTATTAGCATGCTGAATTTCAGGTAATTTGGTCAAACCACTGCAGAGATATGAGTGATTTTAACCAAAGACAGACAAACAGATGGACGCTGTGCAAAAATGGCTGCAGGTGGTGCCACCATTTTTTGTGTATGTTATAAAGCTATCCAAGGGCTACATTTGTGTAAACTTTTTTTCCTGATTGGTCAAACGGTTCCCGAGATATGAGTTTGGATGTCTGCAGTGTTAACATGAATGTATGTGGCGCCACCTGTCAGAAAATCAAGAAAGCTATCTAGGATGTATAAACATGCCGAATTTTAGGTGAATTAGTCAAACCACTGCAGAGATGTGAGTGATTTTAACCCCAGGCAGATGAACAAATGGACACTGTGCAAACATGGTTGCAGGTGGCGCCACCTTTTGTTGTGTATGTTATAAAGCTATCCAAGGGCTACATTTGTGTTAAAATTTTTTTCCAGATCAGTCAAACGGTTCCCGAGATATATGGGTTTATGTGTGGAGTGTTAACGTGAATGTAGGAGGCGCCACCTGTCATAAAATCAAGAAAGCTATCTAGGATGTATATGCATGCCGATTTTTAGATGAATTAGTCAAACCACTGCAGAGATATGAGTGATTTTAACCCCAGGCAGATGAACAAATGGACACTGTGCAAACATTGTTGCAGGTGGCGCCACCTTTTGTTGTGTATGTTATAAAGCTATCCCAGGGCTACATTTGTGTAAAATTTTTTTCCAGATCGGTCAAACGGTTCCCGAGATATATGTGTTTATGTGTGGAGCGTTAACGTGAATGTAGGTGGCGCCAACTGTCATAAAATCGAGAAAGCTATCTAGGATGTATACGCATGCCAAATTTTAGGTGAATTAGTCAAACCACTGCAGAGATATGAGTGATTTTAACCCCAGGCAGATGAACAGATGGACACTGTGCAAACATGGTTGCAGGTGGCGCCACCTTTTGTTGTGTATGTTATAAAGCTATCCCAGGGCTACATTTGTGTAAAAATTTTTTCCGGATCGGTCAAACGGTTCCCGAGATATATGGGTTTATGTGTGGAAACAGACGCACAAACAGACGCTGGGCAGAGACGAAAGGTCAGAGGTCAAGGTCACTTGGTTAGGCACCAGTTCACATGTGACCCGATAATTTGTGTAAGTTTCGGAAAAATCTGTCCAGTAGTCTCAGAGGAGATCTCCGGAACGAACGCGGCGGCGGCGGCGGCGGCGGAACCCGGTCAAAAACATAGTATCCGCAAAACTTCGTTTTGGCGGATACAATTATATTCTAATCAAGGAAATGTTAAATATCTACTGATAATGTGAATGCCACAGCCAGCTTCCTTGAATCCCGTCTATGCTTGTTTGTAAACTACATAACATAAACACTCCCCAGACAGGACCTCTCTTTCAAAATCTTTGTCTGTCTGTCCAGAGAAATTAAAATTATCAGAAAGTAAATGTTACCACTAGATGTGGAGTGATTATTGAGACCTATCTGGAGTGAATATTCTTCTGATCTCCAGTCATATGCTTACCAATGGATTGCCTGTTTCTGGAGGAACCTTTGGGCATGCAGGGTGACATCACATTGATTCTCTGTATCCTTACACCTGCCTGCGGTCTCATGTCCTTGTTATGTCACCAAAACATCTGATCAACACCTGGGTCCCATAAACAACATGGGGATTCAGGGAGCTCACAGTTCTGAGTATTTCACAAAAATGAATCTGCTTGGAAATCTATTTCTTAGAAATGATAGTTAAATTTAATGTTCATGTTTGTCAACAATAACTGCATTTATGTAAACATTTCATCCTAGATTTACAAACTTTCTCTCCAGTTGCATATGCTTCATTTTCATGAATCATGTAAAATCATAGTTCACAGAAACATAGGAAAAACATATATATTACCTTTAAACAAGGCCTATAAGCTTATGCGAACCTGTGCAATGGGATATACACCAGATATAATGCTTCAATGCTGGACCATTACTTTTAAAGTACATTTTTAACATGTACATGAAAAATGCAAGTAATAAACATTTTGAACAAGAAACAATTATACAAACATAACTGCTGAAATTCTGGCATGGGTGCACACAACACAAAAACGATTCTAGCTGGCACCACCAGTCTTGTACACAACAAAGCTATCAGAGATATATAACATATGCCAACTTTCAGACTGATATATCAAACCCCTCCTGAGAAATAAGCAGGGACATACACTGTGCAAAAATCATTGTAGGTGGCGCCACCAGTCTTTTATACAACAAAGCTATCAGATATGTATAAATATGCCCAATTTCAGGCTGATATATAAAACTCCTCTGCAGAAGTAAGCAGGCACATACACTGTGCAAAAGTCATTGTAGGTTCTGACACATGTCTTGTGAACCAGAAAGCAATTACAGATGCATAGACAGGTCAAAATATCAGACAAATACATCAAACTTCCCTTGAATTTGATGTACTGGGCTGACAGTTGCCCCGAGTGAACTGTGACAAATTGCTGGCTCAAGCTACTGCACTGAGTGAAATCTTGAACTGCACCTTGCTAGACCGAATGAACTTTTGACCTGTACCTTGCTGCTCTGAGTGAACTCTTGACCTATTGCCTAATCTGACACAGTTGGCAGTCTGCCAAAGCTATAAATGTTCCAGGCTGAACTTTGGTGCCAAATCTGATGCAGTGGGCAGTCTGCCAAAGCTATAAATAGAATGCAGCTACTGCACTGAGTGAACTCTTGACCCATACCTGGCTGCACTGAGTGAACTCTTGACCTGTTGCCTAATCTGATACAGTTGGCAGTCTGCCAAAGCTATAAATAGATCCAGGCTGACCTTTGGCCAGTTGCCAAATCTGAAACAGGTTGGCAGTCTGCCAAGCTATTTATAGATACAGACACAATCTTGGCCTGTTGGTAAATCTGTTTACACACACTGAATGACTAAGGCTAAAATGCTTTTTTTAAGCTGATGCATCCAAAAGATTTTTTTTTATAAAAATGTTTAAAATAATAAAGGATAAAGTCATTTTATTAATAAAGGTCTGATAATTGTACCAAAAATCATTTAAAGAAACTTGAACGGATGCCACCTAAGAATCATTCTTGTGCAATGTTACATAAATAATAGTTTTGCAGAAGGAGACTTTTGCAGCCCTCAATTTGAAATATGCTTACCAATGGCCTCAAAGCCAACTTAAGTTTTCTATGACTCTACCAAAATTCAATGAGCCAAACCTATTCTTATACAATTAAAAACCCCTATCCTAGAATATCCTTGTGAAAAATTAAACCATTCAGCTTGATAGTTTCATCATAAAACATGTTAAAAAATGGCTAAAATTACAAGGTTTCTGACCATAAAAACCAGTTCGATGTAGTTGGTGCCACAAAAACTGCATTTTCAAACATGAGTCACATGCCCAACACTTGGACAAAATTTAATGATCCGACCTCCTATTGTTTCTGAGATTATGTTAGTTTGCCTACTTGCCAGATGACTTGATTTCAAATTCCTGTATCTCGGCCAAAATTGATCAAACCAAAAGCATTTAGACAAACTTGAGAGAGCTGGTCTCTGGGATCATTTCTGTGAAATATTGAACCATTTGGCTGAATGATTTCAGAGAAGATTTTCAAAGGTTTTTCAGCTTCTTCCCCATTAAATATAAGTTAATGCAGGTGGCGCCACAAAACACTAAATCCCACAACATTTGATATGTGACAGATTTTTGCATAAAATTTGGGGATGCTAGCTCCTGCTATTCCTAAACAAAAATGGGTTAATGTTTTGATGACCAATGACCCCTGTACAAAAAAGGTATATTGCAGGTGGTGCCACCAATACCTCAAGTTCCAATATGACTCCTGTGCCGACATTTGTTTAAAATTCGGTGATAACAGCTCCAGGAATTTCTGATATTGTAATTTTGGTATCCTTTCTTGGCCATTAAATACTAAATTCAACTTCCTGTAACTCTGCCAAAATTCACCAAACTGGAACCATTTAACCCAACTTCATAGAGAGAGTTTCAGGGATTATTTCTGTGAAATATTTAACAATTAGGCTAGACAGTTTCAGAGAAGAAGATTTTTAAAGTTTTTTTTAGCTTTTTCCTTATAAAATCTACGTAAATTCAGATAGCAAAAAAAAAAAAAGAAAATTCCATAGAGTTTTTTTGTTGACTGTATCCATGGAAGATACACTCCCAGAATGTATGCAGGTGATTGTAACTACACCCATGCATCAGTCCATGAAAGATACACTCCCAGAATGTATGCAGGTCATCTTAACTACACTGATGTATCAGTCCATGGAAGATACACTCCCAGAATGTATGCAGGTCATCTTAACTACACTGATGTATCAGTCCATGAAAGATACACACCCAGAATGTATGCAGGTCATCTTAACTACACTGATGTATCAGTCCATGGAAGATACACTCCCAGAATGTATGCAGGTCATCTTAACTACACTGATGTATCAGTCCATGAAAGATACACACCCAGAATGTATGCAGGTCATCTTAACTACACTGATGTATCAGTCCATGAAAGATACACTCCCAGAATGTATGCAGGTCATCTTAACTACACTGATGTATCAGTCCATGAAAGATACACACCCAGAATGTATGCAGGTCATCTTAACTACACTGATGTATCAGTCCATGAAAGATACACTCCCAGAATGTATGCAGGTCATCTTAACTACACTGATGTATCAGTCCATGGAAGATACACTCCCAGAATGTATGCAGGTCATCTTAACTACACTGATGCATCAGTCCATGGAAGATACACTCCTTGAATGTATGCAGGTCATCTTAACTACACTGATGCATCAGTCCATGGAAGATACACTCCCAGAATGTATACAGGTCATCTTAACTACACTGATGCATCAGTCCATGAAAGATACACTCCCAGAATGTATGCAGGTCATCTTAACTACACTGATGCATCAGTCCATGAAAGATACACTCCCAGAATGTATGCAGGTCATCTTAACTACACTGATGCATCAGTCCATGGAAGATACACTCCCAGAATGTATGCAGGTCATCTTAACTACACTGATGTATCAGTCCATGAAAGATACACTCCCAGAATGTATGCAGGTCATCTTAACTACACTGATGTATCAGTCCATGAAAGATACACTCCCAGAATGTATGCAGGTCATCTTAACTACACTGATGTATCAGTCCATGGAAGATACACTCCCAGAATGTATGCAGGTCATCTTAACTACACTGATGTATCAGTCCATGAAAGATACACTCCCAGAATATATGCAGGTCATCTTAACTACACTGATGTATCAGTCCATGGAAGATACACTCCCAGAATGTATGCAGGTCATCTTAACTACACTGATGTATCAGTCCATGGAAGATACACTCCCAGAATGTATGCAGGTCATCTTAACTACACTGATGTATCAGTCCATGGAAGATACAATCCCAGAATGTATACAGGTCATCTTAACTACACGGATGTATCAGTCCATGGAAGATACACTCCCAGAATGTATGCAGGTCATCTTAACTACACTGATGTATCAGTCCATGGAAGATACAATCCCAGAATGTATGCAGGTCATCTTAACTACACTGATGTATCAGTCCATGGAAGATACACTCCCAGAATGTATGCAGGTGATTGTAACTACACCCATGCATCAGTCCATGAAAGATACACTCCCAGAATGTATGCAGGTCATCTTAACTACACTGATGTATCAGTCCATGAAAGATACACTCCCAGAATGTATGCAGGTCATCTTAACTACACTGATGTATCAGTCCATGAAAGATACACTCCCAGAATGTATGCAGGTCATCTTAACTACACTGATGTATCAGTCCATGAAAGATACACTCCCAGAATGTATGCAGGTCATCTTAACTACACTGATGTATCAGTCCATGGAAGATACACTCCCAGAATGTATGCAGGTCATCTTAACTACACTGATGTATCAGTCCATGAAAGATACACTCCCAGAATATATGCAGGTCATCTTAACTACACTGATGTATCAGTCCATGGAAGATACACTCCCAGAATGTATGCAGGTCATCTTAACTACACTGATGTATCAGTCCATGGAAGATACACTCCCAGAATGTATGCAGGTCATCTTAACTACACTGATGTATCAGTCCATGAAAGATACACTCCCAGAATGTATGCAGGTCATCTTAACTACACTGATGTATGTCCATGAAAGATACACTCCCAGAATGTATGCAGGTCATCTTAACTACACTGATGTATCAGTCCATGGAAGATACACTCCCAGAATGTATGCAGGTCATCTTAACTACACTGATGTATCAGTCCATGAAAGATACACTCCCAGAATGTATGCAGGTCATCTTAACTACACTGATGTATCAGTCCATGAAAGATACACTCCCAGAATGTATGCAGGTCATCTTAACTACACTGATGCATCAGTCCATGAAAGATACACTCCCAGAATGTATGCAGGTCATCTTAACTACACTGATGCATCAGTCCATGGAAGATACACACCCAGAATGTATACAGGTCATCTTAACTACACTGATGTATCAGTCCATGAAAGATACACTCCCAGAATGTATGCAGGTCATCTTAACTACACTGATGTATCAGTCCATGGAAGATACACTCCCAGAATGTATACAGGTCATCTTAACTACACTGATGCATCAGTCCATGGAAGATACACTCCCAGAATGTATGCAGGTCATCTTAACTACACTGATGTATCAGTCCATGAAAGATACACTCCCAGAATGTATGCAGGTCATCTTAACTACACTGATGTATCAGTCCATGGAAGATACACACCCAGAATATATGCAGGTCATCTTAACTACACTGATGTATCAGTCCATGGAAGATACACTCCCAGAATGTATGCAGGTCATCTTAACTACACTGATGTATCAGTCCATGGAAGATACACTCCCAGAATGTATACAGGTCATCTTAACTACACTGATGCATCAGTCCATGGAAGATACACTCCCAGAATGTATGCAGGTCATCTTAACTATACTGATGTATCAGTCCATGGAAGATACACTCCCAGAATATATGCAGGTCATCTTAACTACACTGATGCATCAGTCCATGGAAGATACACTCCCAGAATATATGCAGGTCATCTTAACTACACTGGTGCATCAGTCCATGAAAGATACACTCCCAGAATGTATGCAGGTCATCTTAACTACACTGATGTATCAGTCCATGAAAGATACACTCCCAGAATGTATGCAGGTCATCTTAACTACACTGATGTATCAGTCCATGGAAGATACACTCCCAGAATGTATGCAGGTCATCTTAACTACACTGATGCATCAGTCCATGAAAGATACACTCCCAGAATGTATGCAGGTCATCTTAACTACACTGATGTATCAGTCCAGGAAAGATACACTCCCAGAATGTATGCAGGTCATCTTAACTACACTGATGTATCAGTCCATGGAAGATACACTCCCAGAATGTATGCAGGTCATCTTAACTACACTGATGTATCAGTCCATGAAAGATACACTCCCAGAATGTATGCAGGTCATCTTAACTACACTGATGTATCAGTCCATGGAAGATACACTCCCAGAATGTATGCAGGTGATTGTAACTACACCCATGCATCAGTCCATGAAAGATACACTCCCAGAATGTATGCAGGTCATCTTAACTACACTGATGTATCAGTCCATGGAAGATACACTCCCAGAATGTATGCAGGTCATCTTAACTACACTGATGCATCAGTCCATGAAAGATACACTTCCAGAATGTATGCAGGTCATCTTAACTACACTGATGCATCAGTCCATGAAAGATACACTCCCAGAATGTATGCAGGTCATCTTAACTACACTGATGTATCAGTCCATGGAAGATACACTCCCAGAATGTATGCAGGTCATCTTAACTACACTGATGCATCAGTCCATGAAAGATACACTCCCAGAATGTATGCAGGTCATCTTAACTACACTGATGCATCAGTCCATGAAAGATACACTCCCAGAATGTATGCAGGTCATCTTAACTACACTGATGTATCAGTCCATGGAAGATACACTCCCAGAATATATGCAGGTCATCTTAACTACACTGATGTATCAGTCCATGAAAGATACACTCCCAGAATATATGCAGGTCATCTTAACTACACTGATGTATCAGTCCATGGAAGATACACTCCCAGAATATATGCAGGTCATCTTAACTACACTGATGTATCAGTTCATGAAAGATACACTCCCAGAATGTATGCAGGTCATCTTAACTACACTGATGTATCAGTCCATGGAAGATACACTCCCAGAATGTATGCAGGTCATCTTAACTACACTGATGTATCAGTTCATGAAAGATACACTCCCAGAATGTATGCAGGTCATCTTAACTACACTGATGCATCAGTCCATGAAAGATACACTCCCAGAATGTATACAGGTCATCTTAACTACACTGATGCATCAGTCCATGGAAGATACACTTCCAGAATGTATGCAGGTCATCTTAACTAAACTGATGCATCAGTCCATGGAAGATACACTCCTTGAATGTATACAGGTCATCTTAACTACACTGATGCATCAGTCCATGGAAGATACACTCCCAGAATGTATGCAGGTCATCTTAACTACACTGATGCATCAGTCCATGGAAGATACACTCCCAGAATGTATACAGGTCATCTTAACTACACTGATGCATCAGTCCATGGAAGATACACTCCCAGAATGTATGCAGGTCATCTTAACTACACTGATGCATCAGTCCATGAAAGATACACTCCCAGAATGTATACAGGTCATCTTAACTACACTGATGCATCAGTCCATGGAAGATACACTCCCAGAATGTATGCAGGTCATCTTAACTACACTGATGCATCAGTCCATGAAAGATACACTCCCAGAATGTATGCAGGTCATCTTAACTACACTGATGCATCAGTCCATGAAAGATACACTCCCAGAATGTATGCAGGTCATCTTAACTACACTGATGCATCAGTCCATGGAAGATACACTCCCAGAATGTATACAGGTCATCTTAACTACACTGATGCATCAGTCCATGGAAGATACACTCCCAGAATGTATGCAGGTCATCTTAACTACACTGATGCATCAGTCCATGAAAGATACACTCCCAGAATGTATACAGGTCATCTTAACTACACTGATGCATCAGTCCATGGAAGATACACTTCCAGAATGTATGCAGGTCATCTTAACTAAACTGATGCATCAGTCCATGGAAGATACACTCCCAGAATGTATGCAGGTCATCTTAACTACACTGATGCATCAGTCCATGGAAGATACACTCCCAGAATGTATGCAGGTCATCTTAACTACACTGATGTATCAGTCCATGAAAGATACACTCCTTGAATGTATGCAGGTCATCTTAACTACACTGATGCATCAGTCCATGGAAGATACACTCCCAGAATGTATGCAGGTCATCTTAACTACACTGATGTATCAGTCCATGGAAGATACACTCCCAGAATATATGCAGGTCATCTTAACTACACTGATGTATCAGTCCATGGAAGATACACTCCCAGAATATATGCAGGTCATCTTAACTACACTGATGTATCAGTTCATGGAAGATACACTCCCAGAATATATGCAGGTCATCTTAACTACACTGATGCATCAGTCCATGGAAGATACACTCCCAGAATGTATGCAGGTCATCTTAACTACACTGATGCATCAGTCCATGGAAGATACACTCCCAGAATATATGCAGGTCATCTTAACTACACTGATGTATCAGTTCATGAAAGATACACTCCCAGAATGTATGCAGGTCATCTTAACTACACTGATGCATCAGTCCATGAAAGATACACTCCTTGAATGTATGCAGGTCATCTTAACTAAACTGATGCATCAGTCCATGGAAGATACACTCCCAGAATATATGCAGGTCATCTTAACTACACTGATGTATCAGTCCATGGAAGATACACTCCTTGAATGTATGCAGGTCATCTTAACTACACTGATGCATCAGTCCATGGAAGATACACTCCTTGAATGTATGCAGGTCATCTTAACTACACTGATGCATCAGTCCATGGAAGATACACTCCTTGAATGTATGCAGGTCATCTTAACTACACTGATGTATCAGTCCATGGAAGATACACTCCTTGAATGTATGCAGGTCATCTTAACTACACTGATGTATCAGTCCATGAAAGATACACACCCAGAATGTATGCAGGTCATCTGAACTACACTGATGTATCAGTCCATGGAAGATACACTCCCAGAATATATGCAGGTCATCTTAACTACACTGATGTATCAGTCCATGAAAGATACACTCCTTGAATGTATGCAGGTCATCTTAACTACACTGATGTATCAGTCCATGAAAGATACACACCCAGAATGTATGCAGGTCATCTGAACTACACTGATGTATCAGTCCATGGAAGATACACTCCCAGAATATATGCAGGTCATCTTAACTACACTGATGTATCAGTCCATGAAAGATACACTCCTTGAATGTATGCAGGTCATCTTAACTACACTGATGCATCAGTCCATGAAAGATACACTCCCAGAATGTATGCAGGTCATCTTAACTACACTGATGTATCAGTCCATGAAAGATACACTCCCAGAATATATGCAGGTCATCTTAACTACACTGATGTATCAGTCCATGAAAGATACACTCCCAGAATATATGCAGGTCATCTTAACTACACTGATGTATCAGTCCATGGAAGATACACTCCCAGAATATATGCAGGTCATCTTAACTACACTGATGTATCAGTTCATGAAAGATACACTCCCAGAATGTATGCAGGTCATCTTAACTACACTGATGTATCAGTCCATGGAAGATACACTCCCAGAATGTATGCAGGTCATCTTAACTACACTGATGCATCAGTCCATGAAAGATACACTCCCAGAATGTATACAGGTCATCTTAACTACACTGATGCATCAGTCCATGGAAGATACACTTCCAGAATGTATGCAGGTCATCTTAACTAAACTGATGCATCAGTCCATGGAAGATACACTCCCAGAATGTATGCAGGTCATCTTAACTACACTGATGCATCAGTCCATGGAAGATACACTCCCAGAATGTATACAGGTCATCTTAACTACACTGATGCATCAGTCCATGGAAGATACACTCCTTGAATGTATGCAGGTCATCTTAACTACAGTGATGCATCAGTCCATGGAAGATACACTCCCAGAATGTATGCAGGTCATCTTAACTACACTGATGCATCAGTCCATGGAAGATACACTCCCAGAATGTATACAGGTCATCTTAACTACACTGATGTATCAGTCCATGGAAGATACACTCCCAGAATGTATGCAGGTCATCTTAACTACACTGATGCATCAGTCCATGAAAGATACACTCCCAGAATGTATACAGGTCATCTTAACTACACTGATGCATCAGTCCATGGAAGATACACTTCCAGAATGTATGCAGGTCATCTTAACTAAACTGATGCATCAGTCCATGGAAGATACACTCCCAGAATGTATGCAGGTCATCTTAACTACACTGATGCATCAGTCCATGGAAGATACACTCCCAGAATGTATACAGGTCATCTTAACTACACTGATGCATCAGTCCATGGAAGATACACTCCTTGAATGTATGCAGGTCATCTTAACTACACTGATGCATCAGTCCATGGAAGATACACTCCCAGAATGTATACAGGTCATCTTAACTACACTGATGCATCAGTCCATGGAAGATACACTCCTTGAATGTATGCAGGTCATCTTAACTACACTGATGCATCAGTCCATGAAAGATACACTTCCAGAATGTATGCAGGTCATCTTAACTACACTGATGTATCAGTCCATGGAAGATACACTCCCAGAATGTATGCAGGTCATCTTAACTACACTGATGCATCAGTCCATGGAAGATACACTCCCAGAATGTATACAGGTCATCTTAACTACACTGATGCATCAGTCCATGGAAGATACACTCCTTGAATGTATGCAGGTCATCTTAACTACACTGATGTATCAGTCCATGAAAGATACACTCCTTGAATGTATGCAGGTCATCTTAACTAAACTGATGCATCAGTCCATGGAAGATACACTCCCAGAATGTATGCAGGTCATCTCAACTACACTGATGCATCAGTCCATGGAAGATACACTCCCAGAATGTATACAGGTCATCTTAACTACACTGATGCATCAGTCCATGGAAGATACACTCCCAGAATGTATGCAGGTCATCTTAACTACACTGATGCATCAGTCCATGGAAGATACACTCCCAGAATGTATACAGGTCATCTTAACTATACTGATGTATCAGTCCATGGAAGATACACTCCTTGAATGTATGCAGGTCATCTTAACTACACTGATGCATCAGTCCATGGAAGATACACTCCCAGAATGTATACAGGTCATCTTAACTACACTGATGCATCAGTCCATGGAAGATACACTCCCAGAATATATGCAGGTCATCTTAACTACACTGATGCATCAGTCCATGAAAGATACACTCCCAGAATGTATGCAGGTCATCTTAACTACACGGATGCATCAGTCCATGGAAGATACACTCCCAGAATGTATGCAGATCATCTTAACTACACTGATGTATCAGTCCATGGAAGATACACTCCCAGAATGTATGCAGGTCATCTTAACTACACTGATGCATCAGTCCATGGAAGATACACTCCCAGAATGTATGCAGGTCATCTTAACTACACTGATGTATCAGTCCATGGAAGATACACTCCCAGAATGTATGCAGGTCATCTTAACTACACTGATGCATCAGTCCATGAAAGATACACTCCCAGAATGTATACAGGTCATCTTAACTACACTGATGCATCAGTCCATGGAAGATACACTCCCAGAATGTATGCAGGTCATCTTAACTACACTGATGTATCAGTCCATGGAAGATACACTCCCAGAATGTATGCAGGTCATCTTAACTACACTGATGCATCAGTCCATGAAAGATACACTCCCAGAATGTATACAGGTCATCTTAACTACACTGATGCATCAGTCCATGGAAGATACACTTCCAGAATGTATGCAGATCATCTTAACTAAACTGATGCATCAGTCCATAGAAGATACACTCCCAGAATGTATGCAGGTCATCTTAACTACACTGATGCATCAGTCCATGGAAGATACACTCCCAGAATGTATACAGGTCATCTTAACTACACTGATGCATCAGTCCATGGAAGATACACTCCTTGAATGTATGCAGGTCATCTTAACTACACTGATGCATCAGTCCATGGAAGATACACTCCCAGAATGTATACAGGTCATCTTAACTACACTGATGCATCAGTCCATGGAAGATACACTCCTTGAATGTATGCAGGTCATCTTAACTACACTGATGCATCAGTCCATGAAAGATACACTTCCAGAATGTATGCAGGTCATCTTAACTACACTGATGTATCAGTCCATGGAAGATACACTCCCAGAATGTATGCAGGTCATCTTAACTACACTGATGCATCAGTCCATGGAAGATACACTCCCAGAATGTATACAGGTCATCTTAACTACACTGATGCATCAGTCCATGGAAGATACACTCCTTGAATGTATGCAGGTCATCTTAACTACACTGATGTATCAGTCCATGAAAGATACACTTCCAGAATGTATGCAGGTCATCTTAACTAAACTGATGCATCAGTCCATGGAAGATACACTCCTTGAATGTATGCAGGTCATCTTAACTACACTGATGTATCAGTCCATGGAAGATACACTCCCAGAATGTATGCAGGTCATCTTAACTACACTGATGCATCAGTCCATGGAAGATACACTCCCAGAATGTATACAGGTCATCTTAACTACACTGATGCATCAGTCCATGAAAGATACACTTCCAGAATGTATGCAGGTCATCTTAACTACACTGATGCATCAGTCCATGAAAGATACACTCCCAGAATGTATGCAGGTCATCTTAACTACACTGATGCATCAGTCCATGGAAGATACACTCCCAGAATGTATGCAGGTCATCTTAACTACACTGATGTATCAGTCCATGAAAGATACACTCCCAGAATGTATGCAGGTCATCTTAACTACACTGATGTATCAGTCCATGAAAGATACACTCCCAGAATGTATGCAGGTCATCTTAACTACACTGATGTATCAGTCCATGGAAGATACACTCCCAGAATGTATGCAGGTCATCTTAACTACACTGATGTATCAGTCCATGAAAGATACACTCCCAGAATATATGCAGGTCATCTTAACTACACTGATGTATCAGTCCATGGAAGATACACTCCCAGAATGTATGCAGGTCATCTTAACTACACTGATGTATCAGTCCATGGAAGATACACTCCCAGAATGTATGCAGGTCATCTTAACTACACTGATGTATCAGTCCATGGAAGATACAATCCCAGAATGTATACAGGTCATCTTAACTACACGGATGTATCAGTCCATGGAAGATACACTCCCAGAATGTATGCAGGTCATCTTAACTACACTGATGTATCAGTCCATGGAAGATACAATCCCAGAATGTATGCAGGTCATCTTAACTACACTGATGTATCAGTCCATGGAAGATACACTCCCAGAATGTATGCAGGTGATTGTAACTACACCCATGCATCAGTCCATGAAAGATACACTCCCAGAATGTATGCAGGTCATCTTAACTACACTGATGTATCAGTCCATGAAAGATACACTCCCAGAATGTATGCAGGTCATCTTAACTACACTGATGTATCAGTCCATGAAAGATACACTCCCAGAATGTATGCAGGTCATCTTAACTACACTGATGTATCAGTCCATGAAAGATACACTCCCAGAATGTATGCAGGTCATCTTAACTACACTGATGTATCAGTCCATGGAAGATACACTCCCAGAATGTATGCAGGTCATCTTAACTACACTGATGTATCAGTCCATGAAAGATACACTCCCAGAATATATGCAGGTCATCTTAACTACACTGATGTATCAGTCCATGGAAGATACACTCCCAGAATGTATGCAGGTCATCTTAACTACACTGATGTATCAGTCCATGGAAGATACACTCCCAGAATGTATGCAGGTCATCTTAACTACACTGATGTATCAGTCCATGAAAGATACACTCCCAGAATGTATGCAGGTCATCTTAACTACACTGATGTATCAGTCCATGAAAGATACACTCCCAGAATGTATGCAGGTCATCTTAACTACACTGATGTATCAGTCCATGGAAGATACACTCCCAGAATGTATGCAGGTCATCTTAACTACACTGATGTATCAGTCCATGAAAGATACACTCCCAGAATGTATGCAGGTCATCTTAACTACACTGATGTATCAGTCCATGAAAGATACACTCCCAGAATGTATGCAGGTCATCTTAACTACACTGATGCATCAGTCCATGAAAGATACACTCCCAGAATGTATGCAGGTCATCTTAACTACACTGATGCATCAGTCCATGGAAGATACACACCCAGAATGTATACAGGTCATCTTAACTACACTGATGTATCAGTCCATGAAAGATACACTCCCAGAATGTATGCAGGTCATCTTAACTACACTGATGTATCAGTCCATGGAAGATACACTCCCAGAATGTATACAGGTCATCTTAACTACACTGATGCATCAGTCCATGGAAGATACACTCCCAGAATGTATGCAGGTCATCTTAACTACACTGATGTATCAGTCCATGAAAGATACACTCCCAGAATGTATGCAGGTCATCTTAACTACACTGATGTATCAGTCCATGGAAGATACACACCCAGAATATATGCAGGTCATCTTAACTACACTGATGTATCAGTCCATGGAAGATACACTCCCAGAATGTATGCAGGTCATCTTAACTACACTGATGTATCAGTCCATGGAAGATACACTCCCAGAATGTATACAGGTCATCTTAACTACACTGATGCATCAGTCCATGGAAGATACACTCCCAGAATGTATGCAGGTCATCTTAACTATACTGATGTATCAGTC
>CM049309.1:55414925-55784925 GCA_026874595.1 Sipunculus nudus
TACATCTCCTTTACCCACCATTCTTTCATTAAACACATTTAAGTTTTAACTACACCTCATTTACCTACCATTCCTCTTCTAACCTATTTCCCTTCATCTCCTTTACCCACCATTCTTTCATCAAACCCATTTAACTACACCTCCTTTACCTACCATTCCTCTTCTAACCTATTTCCCTACATCTCCTTTACCCACCATTCTTTCATCAAACCCATTTAACTACACTTCCTTTACCTACCATTCCTCTTCTAACCTATTTCCCTACATCTCCTTTACCCACCATTCTTTCATCAAACACATTTAAGTTTTAACTACACCTATTTACCTACCATTCCTCTTCTAACCTATTTCCCTTCATCTCCTTTACCCACCATTCTTTCATCAAACCCATTTAACTACACTTCCTTTACCTACCATTCCTCTTCTAACCAATTCCCTTCATCTCCTTTCCCAACCATTCTTTCATCAAACACATTTAAGTTTTAACTACACCTCATTTACCTACCATTCCTCTTCTAACCTATTTCCCTTCATCTCCTTTACCCACCATTCTTTCATCAAACCCATTTAACTACACCTCCTTTACATACCATTCCTCTTCTAACCAATTCCCTTCATCTCCTTTCCCAACCATTCTTTCATCAAACACATTTAAGTTTTAACTACACCTCATTTACCTACCATTCCTCTTCTAACCTATTTCCCTACATCTCCTTTCCCAACCATTCTTTCATCAAACCCATTTAACTACACTTCCTTTACCTACCATTCCTCTTCTAACCTATTTCCCTACATCACCTTTACCCACCATTCTTTCATCAAACACATTTAAGTTTTAACTACACTTCCTTTACCTACCATTCCTCTTCTAACCTATTTCCCTACATCTCCTTTACCCACCATTCTTTCATCAAACCCATTTAACTACACCTCCTTTACCTACCATTCCTCTTCTAACCTATTTCCCTTCATCTCCTTTCCCAACCATTCTTTCATCAAACCCATTTAACTACACTTCCTTTACCTACCATTCCTCTTCTAACCTATTTCCCTACATCTCCTTTACCCACCATTCTTTCATCAAACACATTTAAGTTTTAACTACACCTCATTTACCTACCATTCCTCTTCTAACCTATTTCCCTACATCTCCTTTACCCACCATTCTTTCATCAAACCCATTTAACTACACTTCCTTTACCTACCATTCCTCTTCTAACCAATTCCCTTCATCTCCTTTCCCAACCATTCTTTCATCAAACACATTTAAGTTTTAACTACACCTCATTTACCTACCATTCCTCTTCTAACCTATTTCCCCTCATCTCCTTTACCCACCATTCTTTCATCAAACCCATTTAACTACACCTCCTTTACCTACCATTCCTCTTCTAACCTATTTCCCTACATCTCCTCTACCCACCATTCTTTCATCAAACCCATTTAACTACACCTCCTTTACCTACCATTCCTCTTCTAACCTATTTCCCTTCATCTCCTTTCCCAACCATTCTTTCATCAAACCCATTTAACTACACCTCCTTTACCTACCATTCCTCTTCTTACCTAATTCCCTACATCTCCTTTACCCACCATTCTTTCATTAAACACATTAACCTACATCTTCTATACCCACCATTTTCTCATTTAACCAATTTTCCTACATCTCCTTTCCCAACCATTCTTTCATCAAACCTCCTTTACCTACCATTCCTCTTCTAACCTATTTCCCTACATCTCCTTTCCCCACTATTCTTTCATCTAACCCATTTACCTACATCTCCTTTACCCATCTTTCTTTCAATGAACCTATTCATCTACATCTCCTTTATCTGTCATTTGTTCATTTAACCCCTTTCATCTAAACCAATTTGTGAATGGATGGGCTCTGTGACCTTAACCTTTAAAACAGTGACCCCAAAATAAAAAACTTACTCTATTAAGTGGTGCTCCACTTGTGGAAGACAGAAGGTTTGCAATGAGAAGTTTAACTTAAAATGCATCCACAATCCTTCTAAGCTAGTGGGTAATATCACATTGACCTTTGATCTCATGACCCTGGAATCAACTGAGTTCTTATTTTATTGGTGGGCAATATATAAGTAAAGTTTGAAACCAATCAATCCAAACTGGTGTTATCAGCTGGCAACTAATATGAGGATAGACGGCCCTTATGACCTTGACCTTTGACCTTGTGACCCTTAAATCCATAAGTTTCTTCCACTATTGGCAGGTGAGCAATGTCTAGAAGATGGAAGATTTGGGATGAAATATTTGACTTAAAATACATCCACAATCTTTTTAAAGAAGTGGGTCCTGTGACCTTGACTTCTGACCCCAACATCAGAGGGTTCTTACATTATTGGTGGGTCATATATAAGTCAAGATTAAAACCATTATGTCAATCTAAACTGGAGTTATCATCTGGAAACAATAAGTGGACAAATGGCCCCTGTGTCCTTTACCTTTGACCTTGTGACCCCAAAATCAATTAGGTTTTCCCATACTGGCAGGTCAGCTATATATATGTGCAAGATGGAAGGTTTGGGATGAAAATGTTGGCTTAAAATGCATTCAGATTCTTTCTAAATATGTCGGTCCTGTGATCATGACCTTTGATCTCATGATCTGAAATTCTGGCATTAGAGGTGGGCTATATATAAATCATGTTTGAAATCCATATGTCAATCCAAACTGGAGTTTTCATCAGAAAACATTTCACAGACATACAGAAAGAAAAACAGACGGACAGACAGGGTGATTAAATTGGGGCATCTGCATATTCAAGCAGGGCCCTATTAACACACAAGGTTTCAGGACACTGTCACACAATTGAAACCACAGTTGCAAATCTGATAGTATCAATATAATTTGGCAGTCTCAAATTAAAGGATAAAATGCATCAAAATAGAAAAAAATACAGGTGGCGCCACCAGTTATCAGGAACTGAAGAAACCTATCATAATCAATAAACACACTGGGTATCAGGACACTGGATGAAACCACAGATGAGAAACTGACATTACTGCTGTCATCTGATGGTCTAAAACAGAAAAAAATGGTAAAAGTTAGAGAAAAAAAAAGGTGGCACCACTAGTTTTCAGGAACTTACAAGTCATGGTCAATATCCATTGCAATATTCATGGCAATCCATGCATTAATATCAAGATACTGGAGGTTTGTATCAAATTTTTAATTATTCTGGAGGGTACTTACAAGCCCTATAGCTCAGAGGATATAGGATGCAGTGACCTGATTTCAGGTTTACAAAGAGATATTTAATTAACCTACCTGATTTTTGAGTTTCAAGTTTCTAAGGTTAGCAGTTACAATTTGTGCCCTGATAAAGGACGGTCAGACAACCGGATTGACAACAGACAGAGCATCATTCCTATACTTTAAAGTCACTTTCAGTCAACTGAACTAAAAACCATTTCAACTAATTTTTTTTTTTTCAATTCTTTTATGTAACCTTATTTTCCTGTGTTATCCTTCACCATTCTCTTATCTATTCAACTCCATTTCCACTATATCTCTGAAACAATCACTGTGTGAGCATACATATATGTGTTACCAGCAAAATGTTAAAATATAAGACTTATTTTCTACTTATCTGTAAAATGTAAATCACAAATTCTGACTACAGTGGAACCCCACAATTACGACCACCCTGGGGACTGAGCAAAGTGGTCGTAATTTGGGGGTGGTCGTATTTGTGAAACTCTTACCGTGGTCGCATATAACACGCAGATATTTAATGTGTATCAGAGCTTATCTATTGCATATCTTTAATTTGAATTATAACAAAATATTTTACTTAGCGGAGGATCCTTATTATGAATGTTTTTTGTATGTAGCTATACATATTTATTCAGGATAAAATTAATATACATGTACGTAGTGACTGATGATTAACAAATAATAACACTAAGGCAATACGATTATAACCTGCTGAATGCATATTGAACATAATACATGGCTGTCATATATTTAGCCTTCCGCTTGAGTATATATTGCGTGCACTTGAGTTTTCCCGACGCTAAACTGCTGAGCCATTTGATGCTGACTGCGGGTGGTGTTGCCGCCTTGATTATAACGCCACTATATCCTTCAAGGAGAGCTCTTTCAGAGGCATGGTTGCCTAACAGCAAGCAATTTAAATGAAAACTTAACCAGTCGAGAAATAAACTGACAACGATCTATCAGAAAAGGCAAGTTAATGTGCAGGATTTTCCCCCTATGCAAGCTTTATTTATACATTTCACTGACTGCTCAATACTCAGTGTCAGTAAGGTATGAACACATTTAGGATTAACTAGGTCGTTAATTTTACCAATGAGGATCGAACAATATGTGATGAGTTGAAATATTAAGCCCGCAACCCCACACTTAAGGTAGCTGTAATACTGGTGATCACTGAGGGGCAATTGGCATCTGACCCCAGGTCCGACTGGCTCATTAAGTAATCAGGCCGATGGTTACCCTCTTTGA
Source organism: Sipunculus nudus (assembly GCA_026874595.1). Taxonomy (NCBI): domain Eukaryota; kingdom Metazoa; phylum Annelida; class Sipuncula; order Golfingiida; family Sipunculidae; genus Sipunculus; species Sipunculus nudus. The sequence continues at coordinate 55,419,417 of CM049309.1, forward strand.
TCTATAACCTACACCTCAACGAGTCTCAGCGAAGACACCGAGTCGGGAAGATATGCTGGACCAGATTAAAACTCGGGTTAAGAAACCTTGTTACCCGCTTTAATCTTTCGTTAAGGCGCCTGTGACAAGACGCAGCCATTGACTCGTGACAAATGTTGTTTCAGTACTTCTCGGCGGTGGTCGCATTAGCAGGGTTGCATTAGCGCTGGGGCCAGGAAATCTGGTCGTAATTCTGAATTCAGGGGTGGTCATAATTTTGAGTCATTTTTAAACATAAATAAACTAAAAAAAATTCAAGACCAAGCAAAATGGTCGTAATTGTGGGGTGGTTGCAATTGTGGGGTGGTCGCAAGGCGGGGTTCCACTGTACTTAATTTCGTTGTTTGCTTGTTTTAAAAAAGACTTCTTTTAAAATTTTCTAGGAAATCTGGTTTAAGGAGAACTAGTCTAGGGGAATATCACAAAGGGAACACTCATTTTCAAGAACACAAATGTGAGAACGTCCTATTATAAATACAGGGACTTATTATAATAAAATTTTTTTATACAGGCAACACCTGTTGTTGGAATACAAGTATGAATGAAGACTGATATGTACAGTCCTTGTTGGCCTTCTATCAGTTCTAGTTCAGTTTATATATATATATATATATATATATATATATATATATATATATATATATATATATATATATATATATATATATATATAATTGGTTAACATCCAAATGCTATCCATATTTGATATTCATCTTATATGTCTGCAGTTGAATACAAACTAATAATAAATATATATGTTTTTCCTCACACCCACAAGCACACAATGATATCTACTCATTTATTCACAACATAGTGGACCTAATCACCTGATAAATTTAGAACTACTACATATAATGTATAATGAATACAGACTGTACACATGAAGTTATTGGCTCACTGATATATATCTTTAACTGTTTCATAGCAATGATTTTGTACATTACAACAAAACCCTATCTCCTACTTATGAATAAAACAGCATCTTGAGAAATAGCTGTATTAAATTTCTCATTAATGAATGATAGATCAGAAAGACGAATAAAAGTCAGGACTTCTTTTTGAACTTACTACAGTCTGTTCCACCAGTAGATCCCCATTGAATTTTAGCGATTATTCTCTTAAACTTGGAGTGACCTTGGACTGCATAAATGGGATGGAGATATTGTAAAAAATAGACTGTTTAATCAGATACTTATTTTATTGCAAACTTATACATTTTGCAAGATATGATTTTAATTTTAATTATAGTTTATTAGGCCTCTACCCCAATCCTTTACTGCAGTATACAATTTGAAAATAATCTACCAGTTTGTGAAAATATTGCAACATATGCGTACCCTACTGTGGACAGATTATTTCCTCTGCAAACCAACAAGAAGACACTGGTCTTCCGACATTCAATAAAATCACTTTATACAAAGGTATAACTAGCCCAAACAATGAACACTCTGTTTACAAAATATCTGTGAATCTGTAACATTAAATTAAAGTAAGATGTGTCTAGAGGCATCCTGAATCCAGCCTGACATGCTTTGCTGATATGCCTCACTTAACAAGTATACCCCTTCCTCAGCCATTTTCTGTAGCCTGGAATGACTATGTGTCCCATTATTTACATTTTATTGCAGTAATGAGGGAGAAATGAGAATAAATTACATATATGAAAAATACAGAGAACTGTTACATAGCAGTCACCACTCCTTATGGCTGGAAACAAGCCATACCCAATATGTGGCTATGGTTAAATAAATATAGTATATTCTAGTCACTATGTATCTCCCATGCATCTATATATATAATGTTATATATATATATATATATATATATATATATATATATATATATGATACTACTTAAAAATTGAAGAAATACTTTAAATTACAAACCATTGTTTCTTCATGTAAACAGAAAGATAATCAAATAAATAGTATATTTTTTAAAATATTTTTAAAGGTTTATTTTTTACCATGATAATACTTCTCAAAAATATCATCAGGAGCATTAACACTATATTTTTAAGTATCTGCTGTCTTTATAGAAATTTGAAGCAATTTTTATCTGCTGCAGAAAAATAAACAAAAATAAATAATAAAAAAAACATTAATTAAACAATTTCAAACAATTGTTTTCTCCCGAGTTTTTCATTAATATGCATTTATCTGCTAAATAAACCATACTCAGATGAACATAATTTATATTTAAATACTTTTGTCTTGTCAACTGACCAAGAATTTTGATGCAACAAAAAAAAAAAAACACATTTTTTTAAAACAACATGAGTGAAAAAAAAAGACATTTATAGAAAGAATATGGGTGTGACTACAAACTGACCTATTTGCACTGAGAATGATTAGGTGATTCACCTATGTTTCTGAACTGGTTACTAATTATCTGACAATTATTCCTTTTCCTCCTTAACAAAACCATTCAAGTGAGGTATCAATGATTTTACTGATGAAATAGAAAATGCAGTGCATTATATATCAAAAGTGCATGTAAAAAAAACATTTTTTTATATATTTTTAAAGGGTTATCTTCACAAGAAGCAAAGCCACCTGGATTAGTGCGGTTTAAAACATTGTACTGTACAAAGATAATAATGTTCTGGTAAAATACATCACTGAAGTTTCCCTTTTTTAGACATTTAACTTATATTATTCTGGATTGCCAAAGAATTTATGATGAAAAATAGCCGGCGTAGTGCCGAGGGCGACAGGTGAATTGCGGGGCCCCAAGTGAAGACCCCGGAGTCAAAGAAGAGTCACTGGTGATAATCAGAGTTGAAAGGGCGCCGCGCTCGAGATCAGGTTATCATCACTGCACAACACTGCTCCCAAACCTCCGTAACTTCCCCGTCAAACTCACCGCACGCATCTGACATGCTCGAGTAAGCAGTTTAAAGCACTTTAAAAGACAATGCCAAAGCAGTGACTTGTATATAAGCGAGGTCTACCGGGGCCATGTTGAATAATAATGACCCCAGCTAGACAAAGATACACATCCTTTCACCCCTTTGATCTTTATTAAACCAGTTATACAAGTACGGTATATTATAACACATCAACAACAGACTAACACTCAACGAAACCACAACTATACCACCCACTGAACCACTGCGGTGGACCATTTTTTTTGCCAACCATTGACCTATTTCACGGCCCCGTGTCCGCCATCTTAATAGTTAATATTAGTTATAGAGAGATTTAAAGCATCCCATGCACATTCAGAAAAAGGAGACAAAACTCTCTGCTTTCTGATAAAAGCGTCCAAAAGCAAAAACCGGTGTCTATCATAGTAACACCTTGAATGTAATGATACATTTTTTAGCTAAGACCTATGAAATAAATGTGTAATAAACTTACCACTCAGAATTTCTTGTATGCAGCTGGGCAAAATAATTTGTAATAGGGAGGTGGATGGAATGCCGAATACACATAAACTAACAAATGGATGTCAAATTACATTCATGCACTGCTGTCAGCGTGTTGGGCCCATTTTTTCTGGACATACATTGTAATGCACCCCAAAAGTGTATGTTTCAACACAAAACACACTAAATAATACATGTATTTTATCTAAGCCGTGTAAAATATCCGATTTTGAGCCTACAATCTCGTCTCGGCAATTTTATTACCCGCGGCATAGTGTGAGGGAGGTGAACGGAACGGCATAATAATCTTTTATTCAAACGAGCCTAGGGTCAATAGCGGAATGTTTGGTTTCCATGCGTGGTGGTGGGAGAGCGCTGTGTAAAACTGATGGCTGCTACTTCGCATGCAATATTCACAATTAGTGCGGTACACACTGATGTAAATGTGATCAAATTTGCCAAACGCTGATCACCGGGGGGTAAACAATCGACATGGGGCCAGACCGGAGTGTTTGACACCTCTGTTACTACGTGACACTTGGTGGTTTATAGCAGCTCATTGGATTCTTGACAGGGCAATATACTGGGCCTGTCACTGGACATACAGTCATAGACTAGCCGTAGTGACCACTCGGACATCCAACTTTGTCAAAAATTCAAACGACGCAGCAACAGAAACATTATTAAAGCTGGGAAGCGGGGCGATAGCGCGGTTGCTATAGACGCCTGGAACCAAGATGGCGGAGGGAGAACACGTGCGCAGGTGAGGCTGATCACAACATAATATTGACGACTGTGTATAACTTCAAGTTCATACTTATGTAAAATACAGATTTAAAATGTTAAAAGCGTCAGCTTTACCAGATATACACGAAGTACCAGCGGTACTGAGTGAAAATGAAAAGAATATGAAAATGCCAATTCAACGACAGGACATAGTGGAGGAGTGTTCCAAGGGAACTATCTCGGAAACAAGAGGAAATCGTCCCATAGGGAAAGAAAATGACCATATAACGGACACCGGAACGCCAGTGTCAAGGAAAGAGGGGAGAAAAATAACACCTACAGCTCCTGTTAACCCAAAAAGTGCCCATAGTACAAAATCACTGGCCAAGAAAAAAATTAAGAAAGGCATATTTGTATCTTATTCTCCTGATGCTGGGTTCCTTGAACGTAAATTTGTTATGGAAACAATCAAACAGATAAAAGAGAACAATTTGGCCGAGGATATCTGGTTTGATAAAGATGAACACAATACAGACAGTCCTTGTTGGTTCTCCTTCCGGATGGAGGCTGTTGAACGCTGTAGAGCTGCGATTATGTTTCTTTCAGAAAGTTACCTAACTTGTCCAGTGTCCGTATATGAAGCCAAAGCTCTTGTTGAAAGACAATCAACCGATGGATCGGTGAAATTGTTTCCAATTCTTTTTTCATTACCTGACGATTTTGAGGTACCCAAGCCGCTAGGGGCGCTGGTTGGGTTAGCCGTGAACCTAACAGAGGGACACGCTAGTAAAAGTTTGGCGGAGAAAACTTCAGTAGTTATAGGAACTCTAATGATGGAAATTGAAAAATATGCATCAATAGGGACAGCACCTGCCCCATATGTAGCACCAGACGCCGAGTTTACTGGCGAGTACAAAAACAAAAAGATTAGCCAGTGGTCAGCAGGAGATCTTCAAGAATGGCTGTTTAACCTTGGAATTAAAGAGTTTTATCGTCAGAGTCTGGCAGAACATATGGTAGATGGTTTTCTGCTCATGTCAATGACCGACAGCGACATGGTGAGCCATGTTGGCATTGACAGCAGAGTCGTCCGACGTAAAATCATGCAACAAGTCCTGGTGACCCTCGACAAAGAACACAAACATTCTGGTAACTGGCATCTTCGCGCGCGAACCCAGCGAGCACGTGTCAACTGCGTCTACATGGTATACGACCCCGCGGATGTTCGACTGGCTCAGAATCTCAAACACGATCTCATCAAGAAGAACCTGCAAGTATGTCAACTTTACATCACTTCTCAATTAAACTGTCAGAAATATATTTCTAAAAAAATAAAAATATATGAAATCACTCATATTACTAAGTTCAATTCTTAAAAAAAGTGGATATATTTAGAAACCCAATAGATTTTAAAATGTCAGCCAAATTTGTTAACTTAATGCCCTGTTTAATATCAAAATATTGGAGGTGTTTGTATATTAATTAATATTATTAAGGTTGAAATAGCAAAGACGTAGTTTTTCCATTGAGTAAACCAAATGATTAAGTTGTTAAAAAATGAATACAGTATTTTAAGCCTTGGTAGACACAAATGACCAGCAGTTTTTTTTCCATTTAAAATTCATTAATTTTGTATTTTTAGGTTCTTTATTTCATGGTTGACATGACAACCATCTTTCTTCATCATCATCTGACTCATTATCACTAGCCTGAATAATATTCATGCTACTACAATGTATTTCCTCACTTTCTCTTTAATATATCGGGCAGCCAATGTAAAATTTGTAAATACAATAATAAATATTTAGTTGTTTTTCATTCTGTTTAATTATGTATCTCATATAGATAACATACTTTTTCCCAGCTCAGCTGACTGTTATAGTCATCTGAGCTGCAGTGATAAATTCAACAAGTCATTCGTATGACACCTTTCTGTCTCATTATCATAATGGATTTGATCTTAATTTGGCAGCAAGGCAGCTCTGGGCAGGCTCCCCTTGTTAACAAGGAAGTGGGTCACTGTGACTTAATTTCCAACTTGTGGACAAATTACCATAGATTTGATCTTTTAATTTTATCAATTCAGCTATCATATTAAAGCTCATATATAACTTTTTATTTAAGGAATTCTATATCATGAGTATTTTGGTACAATATTAGAGGGGATATAAATTCAAATATGTTTAAATATGCAAAGATGCAGACAACTACTCTCCTTGCTGCACTTGTAGATTCATTGGTCATTGGATAAACAGAGGGTATATAATGGTATGCTCTGTTTAGAATTTTAAATGTAAAAATATTTTATTTTAGCTTTGAGATGAGTGCCTTAAACAAAAGAATGCCACCCCTCTTCCTATTTACACTTTCTCCTTTTGTATTCCCTAATCTGTAACTTTCATTGTTTGGTGTGTATTATGAGCTCTTAGGGCCAGGTTTGATTATGAGGTGACTCTAACAAGTTCATGACCAGGGCATTAAGGGTTCAGGACAAGAACTGCATGCGGTGACACAACTCTCTCAGCTCTGGATGTTATAAGTTTGTGAAAGTGTCTTAAGTCTTCTCACCTTCTGAGATTCTGACAAACCAATATACTACAGGTTATTTATAACTGTATTCACCAGCTGTTGGTTGCCTTGATCATTATGTAATAGACGTCCGTTCACTGGTCAATATAATTAAATGGATATAGGTCAGATCTCTGCAAGTATGGTTCAAATACAATGTAATTATTCAGGACAGCAAGGTGACAAAGTTAACCACCTGACTATCAGTTTGCAGTGCATTTCTTCTTCCAGAGGCACTGGGATAAACTAAACCTGTAAAACAGAGGATTCACGATGGCCAGTTTACCTGTTTATCATTTAAATTAAGCAGCATGAAGAACTATTGCAGCTCTGACTTGTCTGAAAGGTTAAAATGGAAGAAGAGATCACAACTCTCCCTGTGTAAAAGGAGCTAGCACAAAAATACTCTGGTTGTTTACACTTGTTCGCTCCACTACTTAATGTCCCGTCTTTTCTTATATATCTCTGTTGGGATCAAAATATTTTTTAGATAATATTTTACATGAGCATTTTGTGATCCATTATTCAAAAATGCAATTGATTAATTCAATTATGAAATAAATTATGGATATAATCTATTAATTGGAACACAGCTTATAATAAACCCTCATTTAATTTGGTTATAGAATTAGACCTGCACTCACAAGGAATAACAACACAAATGACAATGTAAATATGACTTGATATTTATGGGCCATCTTGTGCACCCATTCCTGATATTGGGCTCCAGTTTTCTGTTAGAATAACCCATAGTTAACTAATGAAGTTTGTCTTTAGCAATACAGAAGATGATACAGTATGTTGACAGAAAGCCTTCATATTTTTTTTATAACACAAGTAATAAGTGCAGTGTTAACAGATGAATGAAGAAATTTGTGTCAAGAGATCTGTTTTTATTATTAAAATTTTGAAGGGTAATGCAGGATATTCTACATTTCAACAGACCATATTTGTTTGAGAGCTGGTTTCACCATCATTTATATAATCTCATAATCCTAAAACGGGGACACTGGGTGACACACCTGTGAAGGTTTTACATTGACGCAGGAAGATGCACAATAAATCATACAGACAGGCTTACATGAACCTATATATTAGGAGCCTCTGTGCAGCAAATTGTAGGCTATGATACATTATGAGCAGAGGGTAAGGTCAACCGAGTGCTTGTGGCAAGATGGTGGGGCACAGAGGACCAGGAAGGTTTTTATGAGGTATCTGACCTGTCACAAGCTGACAGAGGAGAAAATAAGTGGAGGTGCTCCATGTAATCTAACAGGTCGCGCTGGCACTCAGTCCCAATGGCTGCTAACTGTTTGTTAACCTGTGGCCTGTATGGTGATTAAAGGTGGACCAGTGGAATCAGGATCTTCTTTTGGGGCTGCCTGCTTCACCTTGTACAACTTTGCTGACAGGATGAATAATTCATCTATTGCTCTCTTTGTAGTCTCTATGAATTAGGTTAAAGGCTCTTTTTTTCCCCGGACGGTTCTTCATAAGAACAAATGAAAGATAGACAGGAATATATATTGTTTTTATACTGCATATATCGGCACATATTATATTGTGGTGAAACATTCTTCATGTTTCCAAGGATGGGATTTTAAATAGCTGTATTTATTTTACCAGATAATAACCAGATGAATGAAGGCAACAAATCATGCCTTATCATTCTCATGCTACTTATCATGGCTTTGATCAATAAGCTGGACACTTTATTAAAGGGTTCTCTGGGAATTCCCAGGGTGGAAACGTACAGGTTGGAATTCTTGGGAAATATACCCTTCTGGGAAATACCAGGAAATACCTCCCAGGAAATACTCATATGACATGGAAATAAAAAAAATCTGGATATACATGCATGTAGACACTTTATAAACAGGAAAAGGTAAATTAGTGTCAAAGTTTTATCTATTTCAGTTCTGTAAAAATCAGTCTTAATCATTCCATGAATAATAAAATTGAAAATTTATGTTTACGGACTTAACATGGAACAGTTAGATTGTAACATTAATATCATTAATATCTCTGGTTAAGAAAGCAAAGCAAAAAAAGAAAGAGCAAACAGTTTCTATAGGACTATTTAGACATGTCTTAGTAACCCTCAGCTCTGGTGAGCATTGGTCTTGTACTGTTTGACTAAAAATCTCTGAGGGTAATGTGGACAGCTTCAGATACATATAAACACAATTTTGATTCTCATGGGGGGGGGGGGGGGAGGGGGTGGTTGGGGACTGAGATTCAACCAAGCAGTCCAGCCATGTCTACTGGCAGCTCACCTACTACATCCAACATACCAAGGTCAGCGACTCACTACTGGACAGCAGCAGCAAGTTATGGACTGGTTGGCAAAGCGTAACCCAGAGTACATCGCAGCTGCAATCAGCTTTCAGACGAAGTCCCCACCATATCCAGCATTCTACTTCTCTGCCACATCACTGCCTGCCGTAACTTGGTGGAGGGGAATCAAGAAAGCCAGCCCTACTCTACCTGCAGGATTTGCCGAGTTAGCAGTGAATCTCCACACAGCATGTGCATCCTCTGCATCCATTGAAAGCGTGTTCTCAACCATGGGTATGGTCCAGTCAAAACTTCGAAACAGACTTGGTGTGGAGCGTACAAATAAGCTTGTGTTTGCATACAGGGTGCTGCGTGGAAGCCATGTTTTGGACTATTGAATTCAGTGTTCTGTATAAAATATTAGTCTAGATTGAGTGTTTATATATGAATAACAATGTGTACATATTGAACAACAGATACATTATTCTGTGGCTCTGTTATATCTGCATGTTTAGCTATGTTATATATTATTAATAAAGGTTTGTGGGAACATGTGGACAAAAGTCATTAGTTTCTTCCCTAACTTCCTTTTCTTCCCAGAAACTTCCTTTTCTTCCCAGAAACTTCCTTTTCTTCCCTGGGAAGGGAAGAAATACCTTTCTTCCCGGAAGTTTGCCAACCCTGGCCCCGGGACTCAGCTCATGGCATGGCACTCCACATACCTCTGTCACTGTACTAGATTCATCTAAATATAAAATCTCTTGTTTATTTAAGGAATCATCAAAACATGTCAATTAATATAAATATTCCATTTGTCTGTGATAAAGCTACATGTTTTTAACTTTATTAGATTCAGTGTTATGGATGAAAATATATTATTTTTATGTTACACAACAAAACTTTAAGGAACACAGCAGAGCTAACAACAACTATTCATGTGGCCCATGTAATATTCTATTCTGATGGTAGGTGTGTCTGTCTAATGAATAAAATAAAAAAAAAAATTTTCTGAATATATTTTGCAAAAAAAAGTTATTATGCCTCCTTATTTTGTACAGATAGTTGTTAAAATGGACTTTCAATGTAGAAATATGGTGCCATACATATTATTGAATTATATGTTCATAAAGTACACCACACATTTTGAAAAGGCTTAGGACTTCTGACATGAAACTGAGAAAAAAAAAATTGGATGTGCTTAAATAACATGTAAATTTGTCAAAATAAAATTCAGGTCATAGAATTCATGAGCTTTAATAACAAGAGAAAAAGTGAGACAAGGTTTTCAGTAGTGGAGGTATTAGGTATATGTGTTTTGCTAAGCTTGGTCTTACTCCATGTGAGTGATGAGACAAATGACTCCGTCAACATGATCTTAACCTGCTGTCATTTGAAGGAGTCTAAAGCCACTCCACAGTCTTCAATAGTAAGCTTGTAACACACTCAATGTTAGCTCAAGCCCGCAATCGTTGAGCAAATCCAAACCGGTAGAAAGTACTTCATACCGGGTTGTGACACCGTTACTAAGCACTATACAAAGAAAACCACAGGTATGTGTAGAGGGGGATCTGAGGCAGGAGGATCATTTTAATCAGGATTACACACCTCAGAGGATCAGTGTGTGTGTTGAGGCAGCCATAAGATAGATGTCTAAACCTCTAGCTGTGCTGTGTGTGTTCACAGGCAGTCAATAGGAAGATCACTAAACCCCTACCTGTGCTGTGTGTGTTCAGACAGTCATCAGGAAAATGTCTTAACCTCTGCCTGGGCTGAGTGTTGAGACAGTCATAGGGTAGATGTCTAATTCACTACCTGTGCTGTGTGTGTTCAGGCAGTCAACAGGAAAATGTCTTAACCTCTACCTGTGCTGAGTGCTCAGACAGTCATAGGGTAGATGTCTAAACCTCTTCCTGTGCTGTGTTTTCAGGCAGTCATTGGGTAAATGTCTATACCTAGAGCCCTACCTGTGCTGACTGTTTTCAGGCAGTCATCAGTTAGATGTCTAAATCTCTCCAATGGTACTCGTTTGGTATGTTCAGGCAGTCATCAAATAGATGTCTAAATCTCTGTCTTTGCTGTGTGTGTTCAGGCAGTCAATAGGAAGATGACACCTCTGCCTGTGCTTTGTGTGTTCAGATATTATTTCATAAAACATATGGTGACATTGATACACAAAAATTTATAATAATAAAAGGTCATTTTCTGGTAATAATATTGATCTGTGTGAAACTTCCTCCATTGCAAAAAGGCCTGTCCGAAACGTCCTAGTCCAGAATGTCCTAGTCCAGAACATCCGCGTCAGAAACTTCCTAATTTCCTAAATCTCTGCCTGTTCTGTGTAGGCTTAGGTAGTCATTAGGTTGATTTCTAACCCTCAACCTGTGCTGTGTGCATTCAGGAAGTCATCGGGTAGATATTTAAACCTCTCCCTGTGCTTTGTGTGTTCAGATGGTCATTAGGTAGATATCTAAACCTCTGTCTGTGCTGTTTGGGTTCAGGTAGGCATTAGGTTGCTATCTTACCCTCAACCTGTGCTGTGTGCATTCAGGTAGTCATTGGAAAGATATTTAAACCTCTACTTGTGCTGTGTGTGTTCAGGTTGTCATTAGGTAAATGTCCTGATAAAATGTCAGGAAGATGTCTCAATGTCTAAACCTGTACCTGCTGTGTGGGTTCAGGTAGTCATTAGGTAGATATTTTAACCTCTGCTAATGCAGTGTGTGTTTAGTTAGTCATTAGGTAGATATTTTAACCTCTGCCTATGCAGTCTGAGTTCAGGTAGTCATTAGGTAGATGTCTCCATGTCTAAACCTCTACCTGAGCTGAAATGTTTTTTTACATCATTGGGGCCTTATGTCTCTTTATATATCACTTTTACCTTATGCCTTCCAATTTGAAATTCTTGCCACATCACATTACAGCTAGGTGTCGTTTTCCTCAAGAGAGACTCATGCCACAACAAAGTTGCCTGATATGTTCTCAGTTGAAATGTTTGCCACATCACGGGTGTCTCGTGTCTCCCAGGTGAAACTTACCACATCACTGATGTGTTTGGCCTCCCAAGATAAATCTCTTGTTACAGTTCATTTGTGGGTTTCTCCCCTGGTGCATCTTTTGTCTCATTTGCTTTTCTTTAACTAGTCTTTTCCAGGGGAAATGATGCTAAAAACTCTAACTGTTGTAGTACTTTCTCGCTCTTTATTTTTCATTCAAAGAAGTTTGGGATCTAGTATGACTATACTGTGATATAGTTCAGTAAGAAAAGAATGGGATATTTCACATTTTTTGTGTGTGTACAACTTACTGTCAAGCATATTTTCCAACATTTTCAAAATGCCATCATCTTTTAAAATGGCATGTAAAAGTTGATGTATCTGGTATCTTGGGGTGTGTTCATATAAATATATAATAAATATATATATATATTTTATACTCTGAGCCGCGCAATAAGGGAGATGCATGGAGATGTCAAAAATTTATTCCCAATGTACTTTTTTTAAAGCATGTTTCTCTTTTTTTTCTGGAGCTCTAAACTCTTAGCCCATTTAAATTAGGAAGGAGTCCAGTAATACATAGCAGCAAATCAGCTTTTGAACTGAAATGTGTATCAGTCATTGATACGAGTATGAAAGATTTCAGGCATTTCAGGGGCATATTTAATTACAATAATCTTAACATCTGCAGTTCTGTACATACTTCATCAAACTCACTGATTATAGATTTGATGTGAATAAACCCACAGACCATCAGCCATGTAACAATCAAAGGCAAGCTCACAGCATGGTCGTTGATCAGATCATTCAAACATGATATAAGCTGAGTACAAAATCTTTGATCCTTAATGAAACTTCTTCAGATCACCAGATTCCATGGCCAACTACAACCCTTATAAATTATTTGAATATAAAGATTTTGTAATGAGTCTGATAGATCACATCTGAAAATAATTTGTAAAAAATGATGGTTATTTATTGATGTGCGGACATTAATTTGAGCTGTCGTGCAAGGAAAGTGTAAGTGTGTGAGGTTTACAGGTGACGTGAGTTTTGCGTGTAGCTGGAACAGAAGATTGTGTTTGATGTTGATACAGAGAAACACTGCGGGTAATCAGGTATGGCCAGGAGCTGTGGTGCATCGTAATGGTCCTGCCATATCTGTACTTGCTGTTTTATGCTGCATTTAAAAATAATTGATCCATATGGGTTGAGCATAACAGCGTATGAGGCGGTGCCGTGTTGGATGACTTATCATTTGCACTTGACTTTGGTGCTTATTAACACTATTGTTCTCCAGGCTTTGATGTTACGATACACTATGAAAGTGAATAGCTGCCTGTATTTTGCTGGTACTCAATGGTTTTCACATAACTGTGTAGCTAGCCATAACTACTACAAGGCTGTTATCATCATCTGACCTCTGTGTACTCTAGTGTAGCATAGAACTGTACCGTTTATCTGAAAATATCATTCAGCCTCCTAAAAACAAGATAGCTGGTTGTGAAGGGAGAGTCAGAAGCGGATCCAGGGGAGGGGTCCAGGGGGTCTGGACCCCCCCTTTTTATCAGAAACAACTTTTTTAAGGGCTTCAGACAAAATTTTGCCACCTGGACCCCCCCTTTTTCAGACCTGAGGACCTTTTTTTTAGAGTTTTCATTTGTCTTCTGGGTTGGACCCCCCCTTTTCCTAAATCCTGGATCTGCCCCTGAGAGTTGGTATTGTTATGTAGTGGGGATTTTATGTAAGAGAAGAGCAAGGATTTGCGTGGTGAGGGCACGGAGTGTCACATACATTTGACATATACATTAGCCTTATCATGTACTTTGTCTGATTTTTTATTGTTCATACCACAGAGATTTTTTTGGGTAGAAATTTGACATTTGTAATGCCTAGATAATAGGCATAACATTTTTTTACTGTACAAACATTAAATTTGTATATGAACACATACAAGTGAATCAATTGTTTACTTTACACATGAAGATAATTTAAATTCATGTATGAACTTAATTTTATTCTGTGTAAATACTTGTAAAATATGTTATAAATTATCATATATCATTGTTTATATTATATATCATTATATATTATAATATAACACCATTGTATTGATCAAAAGAATAAAGATTTACATATTTTAAAATAAGATAAGTCACAGTAAACCTGACAAGCATTATTTATAATTTCAGTCACATTGCATTGAAAAGTGAAATTTGACTTCTTTGACCCAATTCTACCTTTAAAGGTGCCCATTCACCTACCTTTTGAAAAAGAATTTGTGATTTCTGTGTTCCTCTGTGTATATATTCATGATCTAAGTGTAACGTTGGTTGTGAAAAGTTCTGATAAAGCCTTTGGGAAGTATGTATGAGCTTGTTTATCAACAACATGTTTGTAAACACAGCAATGTTGACAAATGGGAAAAAAAATGAAATCTAAAGTGGTAGGTTGCTGTATGCAGAGGTAAAGAGTCACTTGTTGCAAAATGCCCTGCAAAGCTCTGGCTTATCTGACTTGCTGCCAGATGCCTTTGTTGAATTTGTTTTGATTATTTTGGCAAACCCCCACATATTATAAACACATTGATGTAAACAAAACAAGCAGCCTGTTTGCTGTGATATCCACAATTTCTGGCCTATTTTTATAAAAGCTACAAGGGATTACCTTTAGTTTATAAAGGTCTGATAAGTGATTGGGCCCCTCTAAAAAATGCCATTTTCATTGCATTTTAAATGTTAAAAAATCCTGGGGTAAAGATGCTGATGATAGATGTCACTTAGTTTCACAAAGTGTAATTTTTCTTGCCACTTTAATATTATTTGTCTACCAGGAAGGCATATCCATTGTAAGGCCAAAAAAAAATTAGGTTTGGTTCTCTGAGGCACTTTTTTTTCATAGATCAATGCGGGCGGGCGGTTTTTTTATATTAATTTTATTGTATGTTTCGATAAATATGTTGGGAAATGATAAGGGAAAATCTGGAAAATAACAGATTTATAATGCTAAACAAGTAAAAGCACTACATAACAAAGGAAATTGTATGATTTTATCTTCTTGAAAGAAATGTATGAGTGGCTGCAGCTCAAAATTGGTAAGTTTCTATTGAAAATCAAAATAAAAATTTTTGATGGGGGGGGGGGGGGGTTAAAATTGATGCGGGCGGTGCCTGAGAACCATACCTTTTATTTTTTTTGGCCTAAGAGGGGTGTCAATTAACTTGCAGTGGTCTAACTTACAGGTATAAAATTAAATTTTAAATTAAGTAAAAATGAAAATTTTTACATCCTTTAATATTGATTACTCTAACATGGTGTTCTGTCTCAAGCATCTCTTGTAATATATCAAATGCAACTCTTGTGGTTCCCAAATATTTTAGAAGAGAAATTCCAATTAAAGGAAGCATGATTTGACCAGATGGGCAGACGGGAGATAAGTAATGGAGAGCCGGAGTTGGTGACTTTATTCTACAAGGCAGCAGATATATTCATCGTCTGGGACATCTAAAACATTCAGTTTTCAGAACATTGCCTGTAATTGTATATTGATTGTTTTTGCCGTTGGCATTTGGTTGCCAGGAAACGACACAGGAAGCTCCTACATATGAGCCGATTTTGCCATTTATTTCACCTAATGCAATCTGCCACATTATCACTGGCAGTTTTCTGGCACAGCCTGACACTACCATCACCTAGAATCATTAAAGTCAATCATAGTTAAAACTAATCATTATAAATAGCAACTTTTGTTAGTGTTGAGTGTAAAAGTAAACATGTGCAAAGGCAGAAACAGCTGTTTATTTAAAATCAAAAGTGGAGGAGCTACTTGATGAATAGAGGCCTGTTTTATGCCATTATTTGTGTTACCTACACGAGGCACACCCTGTTTTTTACACACTAAGGTTGAGTACATTTTACTTATTGATTACCGTGTCAAAATGCTCCGTCTGTTCCAAGTGCAACAGGGGCTTCAATCAAAAGTATCGCTCAATACACAATTTTGTTGCTGTTGCTTGTCAATGGTTGCTTGTCCAGGTGCAGCTTAGGTTAATAACTTACAACTGCCAACAGGAAATTAAAAAGTCAGATTTCTCTGTTAACAGTGGTGTTTTTTTTTCAGTATGTTACAGGCTGAAATGTCAACTGATTATAAATGTTTTCTTTTAAGACAGGGCTAGGAACTGTTGGTGGCACTGGATGTCTTTTGATTGAAGATTAAAGTCACCATCGTATTGGAATGATAGATTTTTATATACACAAGTCCAGGGAAAATTCAGAAGTCATAACCTGTCCTGAAGACATCAGGTTCTTTTAAGATCTCATCATAGTGTCTTTGAGGCAGAGGCTGGGGGCAGACAGACATTTCAGACAGGGACTTTTTAGATTAGCTAGGACATTCCAGAACAGGACATTTCAGACAGGGACATTTAAGACTAGCTAGGACATTCCAAACCAGGACATTTCAGACAGGAACATTTAAGACTAGCTAGAACATTCTAGACCAGGACATTTCAGACAGGAACTTTTTAGACTAGCTAGGACGTCCATTCCAGACCAGGACATTTCAGGCAGGGACTTTTTAGACCTCAAAACCAATGCAACCCCTTCTGAATCTAAACTGGTCTAAGATAATCGTTAAGATTTATTATAAACAAAAACTAATAAACACCATGAATTAATGTTTGAAGGACATAAGTATACTTGCAAGTAACCTGCCTTGCTTAGCAGGAGTGTTGGTGACTGGTCATATTCAATGAAGTTGCACAAAAAACGTCACAAACTTTTGGAGGAAACAGTGTTCATGTAATCTTTCAATGTCGAACTTGCCATAATAACTTAGTCCTGAATGTCTTAATCCAAAGTGTCCAAATCTGAAAGGTCCACTAAAAGTCAAAAGTCCACTGATGCACCCCCCTAGAAGTTGTAAGATGTTTAGGTTTTTATCAGTGTATTCATGTAGTCCACCAGGCTGCCTCAGCCAGTCTGTTTGATATGCTCGTATTTATAAATATATATATGTATGAGCCATATTTACTTGACACTAAGGTCAGTATGGTATTTGACCATGGTTGTACAGTAATCTTGGTGGAGCTGTATCCCCAAGTCCCATGTATACTGTCTGACAAACACCAGTTTCTGTGTATATTTATATGACCATTGTCTTGATGGCCATAATGTGGGGGAGTGTTTGTGAAGGTTCCTTCAACTACTTTGTACACAATACATGTCCACCGTTCACCGCACTTAGCAGACATGGCATGAACAAAGTATAACCACTGAACGCACACAATGGCCGTTCTGTCCCAACATTACCTATTTGGACTTTGGCACTAAGTCAAACAAGATACAGGTTATTGTATTCTTGAAGGTTTATCAATGCAGCTGACCTTGGAGGAATGTATCTGGATCATTTATGTGATTATTTATACTTCTACATGATACCTTTTAATGTGGGTTAGTTTTTAGCTCAGCTGACTGTAAGTCATCTGAGCTATAGCGATCACTCTTTGTCCGTCGTCGTCCGGCCGTCCGGCCATCCGGCCATCCGGCCGTCTGTCCGTTATCAAGGCACAAATCGTAACCGCTGGACCCTGAATCTTCTTACTTTACATCCAGAGAGGTCCATGAAAAATCTCCTTGGAAACCTGGAATTAGGTCTCTGTTACCCATATCCTTCGAGCTATGGGGCCCCAAAGTACCCCCCAGAATAGTGAAAAATTTCATACGAAAAACTTCAATATCTGATTAACTACATCACTGTTGGTCATGATTTTTGGCATACATATTGTGATGAGATGTTTCATCAGTTTCTGCAGACTGGTGGCGCCACCTGTATTTTTTAATTTTTACGAATTGTTTTCTCTATTTTTGAGACCTTTAAGGATGTAGTTATCTGTCAACAGGGTTCAAATTGGACATAGAATATTCATTCTTGACACGCGGGAAGACCTATGAAAAGTCTCCATGGAAACCTGAAATTAGGTCTCTGTTACCAATATCCTTTGAGTTATGGCACTCCAAAGTACAGCTCAGAATAATGGAAAATTTGATACAAAAGCTGAAGTATCTGAACAACTAATGCGGAGATCACCATAATTGTTTGTATGGATATTGATCATGAGATGTTTCATCAGTTTCTGTAGCCTGGTGGCACCACATGTATTTGTTCAGGCTTTTTTCAAATTTTTTCTCTATTTTTGAGACCTTTAAAGATATGAACATCTGTTAACATGGCACAAATCATAACAACTGGACCTAGAATCTTCATTCTTTACACACAGGGAGACCCATAAAATCCATGGAAACCTGAAATTAGGTCTCTGTTACCCATATCCATTAAGCTGTATGGCTCCAAAATCCCCCTAGAATAATGAAAAATTTGATACAAAAACTCTAGTATCTCAATAACTACAACACTGATGCTCATGATTTTTGGCATACATATTGATCATGACATCTTCCATCAGTTTCAGCAGACTGGGTGCGCCACCTCTATTTTTTTTCAAATTTTTACGAATTATTTTCTCTATTTTTGAGACCTTTAAAGATGTGGTTATCTGTCAACAGGGTACAAATTGTAACAACTCGACCTAGAATCTTCATTCTTGTCATGCAAGGAGGCCCATGAAAAGTGTCTGTGAAAACCTGAAATTAGGTCTCTGTTACCCATATCCTTCAAGCTATAGGACTCCGAAGTATCCCTCAGAATAATGGAAAATTTGATACAAAAGCTGAAGTATCTGAACAACTTATCCAGAGACCACCATGCTTCTTTGCATGGATATTGACCATTAAGTGTTTTTATTAGTTTCTGCAGACTGGTGGAACCACCTGTTTTTTTTTCAAAGTTTACGCACTTTTTCTCTATTTTTGAGATATATTAATACAGACACAATCTCAGTCTGTTGGTTAATCTGTTTGATGCTTTAGTTGAATGGTTATATACTACCATTCAGATGATAAAATTTCCTTTTGCAAATCTCTTCCCAGTCAGCTGAGCATCATGACCCATGGGTTACTTGTTAATCTGTCAGACCAATCCAACAAAAATAAGTTTCAGATAGGAATAACCAGGTAATGATTATTGGTCAGTAGATTGTTATCACCTGTATTAAAGATGACAGGTCAGCAGGATGTTATCACCTGGATTAATGATGACTGGTCAGCAGGATGTTATCACCTGGATTAATGATGACTGGTCAGCAGGATGTTATCACCTGGATTAATGATGACTGTTCAGCAGGATGTTATCACCTGGACTAATGATGACTGGTCAGCAGGATGTTATCACCTGGATTAATGATGACTGGTCAGCAGGTTGTTATCACCTGGATTAATGATGACTGGTCAGCAGGTTGTTATCACCTGGATTAATGATGACTGGTCAGCAGGTTGTTATCACCTGGATTAGTGATGACTGGTCAGCAGGATGTTATCACCTGGATTAGTGATGACTGGTCAGCAGGATGTTATCACCTGGATTAATGATGACTGGTCAGCAGGGTGTTATCACCTGGATTAATGATGACTGGTCAGCAGGATGTTATCACCTGGATTAATGATGACTGGTCAGCAGGATGTTATCACCTGGATTAATGATGACTGGTCAGCAGATTGTTATCACCTGGATGTATTATGACAAGTCATCTGGTTGATAACATCTTAATGTGGTTTTTTAGCTCAGCTGACTGAAAGTCATCTGAGCTATAGCGATCACTCTTTGTCCGTCGTCCGTCTGTCCGTCTGTCCGTCCGTTAACCAGGCACAAATTGTAACCGCTGAACCTAGAACCTTGTAACTTGGGATTCTGAGAGGTCCATGAAAAATCTCCTTGGAAACCAGAAATTAGGTCTCTGTTACCCATATCCTTCGAGCTATGGGGCCCCAAAGTACCCCCCAGATAAGTCAAAAATTTCATACAAAAACTTCAATATCTCATTAACTACTTGACTGATGGTCATGATTTTTGGCATACATATTGATCATGAGATGTTCCATCACTTCCTGCAGACTGGTTGCACCACCTGTATTTTTCGATTTTTTACAAATTTTTTTCTCTATTTTTTGAGCTATGGGGCCCCAAAGTACCCCCCAGAAAAGTCAAAAATTTCATACAAAAACTTCAATATATCAATAACTACAACACTGATGGTCATGATTTTTGGCATACATATTGATCATGAGATGTTCCATCACTTCCTGCAGACTGGTGGCGCCACCTGAATTTTTCTATTTTTTACGAATTTAAAAATGTGAACAGCTGTTAACAGGGCACAAATCATAAAGACTGGACCTAGAATCTTCATTCTTGACACACTGAGAGGTCCATAAAAAGTCTGCATGGAAACCTGAAATAAGGTCTCTGTTACCCATATCCTTTGAGCTATGGGGGGCTCCCAATAACCCCCCAGAATAATGGAAAATTTGATAAAAACAAACTGCAACATCTCAATAACTACAACACTGATGGTCATGATTTTTGGCATACATATTGATCAAGAGGTGTTTCATCAGTACCTGCAGACTGGTGGTGCCACCTGTATTTTTTTAAATTTTAACAATTTTTTTTTTCTCTATTTTAGAGACCTTTCAGGATGTAGTTATCTGTCAACAGGGTACAAATCGTAAGGACTGGACCTAGAATCTTCATTGTTGACACACAGGGAGACCAATGATAAGTCTCCATGGACACCTGAAAGTAGGTCTCTGTTACCCATATCCTTTGAGCTATGGCACTCCAAAGTACAGCTCAGAATAATGGAAAATTTGATACAAAAGCTGAAATATCTGAACAACTAATGCAGAGATCACCATAATTGTTTTCATGGATATTGATCATGGAGTGTTTCATCAGTTTCTGCAGACTTCTGGCACCACCTGTATTTGTTCGGTTTTTTTTTACGAATTTTTTCTCTATTTTTGAGACCTTTAAAGTTATGAACACCTGTTAACAGGGCACAAATCATTAAAACTGGACCTAGAATCTTCATTCTTAACACACAGGGAGACCCATGAAAAGTCTCCATGGAAACCTGAAATTAGGTCTCTGTTACCCATATCCATTAAGCTGTATGGCTCCATAATTACCCCCCAGAATAATGTAAAATTTGATACAAAAACTGCAGTATCTCAATAACTACAACACTGATGGTCATGATTTTCGGCATACATATTGATCATGACCTGTTCCATCAGTTTCTGCAGACTGGGTGCGCCACCTCTATTTTTTTTTTTAATTTTTACGATTTTTTTTCTCTTTTTTTGATACCTTTAAAGATGTGGTTATCTGTCAACAGGGTACAATTTGCAACAACTGGACCTAGAATCTTCATTCTTGTCATGCAAGAAGGCCCATGAAAAGTGCCTGTGGAAACTTAAAATTAGGTCTCTGTTACCCATATCCTTCAAGCTATAGGACTCCGAAGTATCCCTCAGAATAATGGACAATTTGATACAAAAGCTGAAGTATTTGAACAACTAATCGGGAGATCACCATGATTCTTTGCATGGATATTGATGTTTGTAAGTGTTTTTATTAGTTTCTGCAGACTGGTGGAGCCACCTGTATTTTTGTACCCACCAAAACGAAGTTTTGTGGATACTATGTTTTTGACCGGGTTCCTCCGCCGTTGCCGCGTTCGTTTCCAGAGAGCTCCTCTGGGACTTGATTTTATCAGCTTTCCAAGCTCATATCTCGGGAACCGTTTGACTGATCAGGAAATAAAATTTATACTAATGTATCCCTTGGATAGCTCTATAACATACACAAAAAATGGTGGCGCCACCTGTAACCATGTTTGCACAGTGTCCATCTGTTCATCTGCCTTTGGTTAATATCACTCATATCTCTGCAGTGAATTGACTAATTCACCTGAAATTCGGCATGGGTATACATCCTGGATAGCTTTCTTGATTTTATGACAGGTGGCGCCACCTACATTCTCATTCACGCTGATGACATCCAAGCTCATATTTCGGGAACCGTTTGACCGATCGGGCCAAAATTTTGCATGTATATAGATCTAACGTAGCTCTTTATCATACGCTAAACTGGTGGCGCCACCTGCAACCATTTTTGCACAGCGTCTGTCTGTTTGTCTGCCGTGCAATAATGTCACTCATGTCTCGGCAGTGGTTTGACATATCTGCCTAAAATTTTGCAGTTTTATACATCCTGGATAGCTTTCTTGATTTTATGACAGGTGGCACCACCTACATTCACGTTCACGCTGATGACATCCAAGCTCATATCTCGGGAACTGTTTGACCGATCGGGCCAAAATTTTGAATGTGTATAGATCTAACATAGCTCTTTATCATACACAAAACTGGTGGCACCACCTGCAACCATTTTTGCACAGCGTCTGTCTGTTTGTCTGCCGTGCAATAAGGTCACTCACATCTTGGCAGTGGTTTGACATATCTGCCTAAAATTTTGGAGTTTTATACATCCTGGATAGCTTTCTTGATTTTATGACAGGTGGCGCCACCTTTATTCTAGTTTATGCTGCAGACATCCAAGCTCATATCTCGGGAACTGTTTGAACGATTGGGCCAAAATTTTGCATGTGTATAGATCTCACATAGGTCTTTATCATACACAAAACTGGAGGGGCCACCTGCAACCATTTTTGCACATTTTGCACAGCGTCTGTCTGTTGGTCTGCCGTGGCCTAAAATCACTCATTTCTCTGTAGTGGTTTGACATAACTGCCTAAAATTTTGCAGGTTTATACATCCTGGATAGCTTTCTTGATTTTATGACAGGTGGCGCCACCTACATTCTAGTTAACGCTGCACACATCCAAGCTAATATCTCAGGAACCATTTGACTGATTGGGCCAAAATTGTGCTTGTGTTTAGATCTCACATAGGTCTTTATCATACACAAAACTGCAACCATTTTTGCACAGCGTCTGTCTGTTTGTCTGCCGTGCAATAAGGTCACTCACATCTTGGCAGTGGTTTGACATATCTGCCTAAAATTTTGGAGTTTTATACATCCTGGATAGCTTTCTTGATTTTATGACAGGTGGCGCCACCTTTATTCTAGTTTATGCTGCAGACATCCAAGCTCATATCTCGGGAACCGTTTGAACGATTGGGCCAAAATTTTGCATGTGTATAGATCTCACATAGGTCTTTATCATACACAAAACTGGAGGGGCCACCTGCAACCATTTTTGCACATTTTGCACAGCGTCTGTCTGTTGGTCTGCCGTGGCCTAAAATCACTCATTTCTCTGTAGTGGTTTGACATAACTGCCTAAAATTTTGCAGGTTTATACATCCTGGATAGCTTTCTTGATTTTATGACAGGTGGCGCCACCTACATTCTAGTTAACGCTGCACACATCCAAGCTAATATCTCAGGAACCATTTGACTGATTGGGCCAAAATTGTGCTTGTGTTTAGATCTCACATAGGTCCATATCATACACAAAACTGCAACCATTTTTGCACAGCGTCTGTCTGTTTGTCTGCCGTGGGCTAAAATCACTCATATCCATGTAGTGGTTTGACTTTTCTGCCTCAAATTTTGCATATGTATACAACTTGGACAGCTTTCTGGATTTGTGGTAGGTTGCACAACCTACATACACATTTAGGCTGCAGACATCCATGCTAATATGCAACATACCTCACTCTGTTTCCCCTTGCCACTCAATCCATGCCTCACTTCACTCTGATTTTGGCAGATACATGTAGTCACTTGTCGGCTACTCGTATTCTAGTTTTTAAAGTTTACTCATTTTTTCTCTATTTTTCAGATATGTAAATACAGACTAAATCTTGGCCTGTTGGTTAATCTGTTTGATGCTTCAGTTGAATGGGTATCTACCATTCTGATGATAAAATTTCTTTTTGTGAATCTCTTCCCAGTCAGCTGAGCGTCATGACCCATGGGTCACTTGTTAAAGGACATTATCAGGAACAATATTAATCCTATTCTTTCATACTATCAGTTCACTTATGCTGTATACAAAGGTTTCTCAGCAAAACCATTCCAGCACACAGTCTAATTTTCTCGCATACAACTGTTTTACACCTTGTTATACCCCTGCATGTTGGTAAACACGGTCTGTTTACCAAAACAAGGCCGTGTGACCGGTGGTCCGATTAAGAGGGGCAACAAGCGGTGTTTCAGCCAGCCAGCGGGTACATGTATTACAGTTTTGAGCCAATGAAGTCAGGGCATCTTCTGATTAGCACGTGTTGTGGCTTGCGCAGCACACAGCCAGATGCACTAGCTTTGTTTTTGTTGACACCTGCGATCAGGCCCGGTTCACTGTTTTTAACACTCGTTTACAGGAGTAAGCAAATGGTTTCAAGGCAATATTTTGGTAGGTACAGATTTATTTCAAAGGGAAAAAAAAACATTTTTCATGTTAATTCAACATGCTTTATAGGCGATTTGACCCCTTTAATAAATGATATAGAACCAACCCAGTTATACACATGAAAACTTCTGCCATATTTTTCAAGCCAGGCCTATCTGTGGTTTTACTTCCTTTTCATCGTCTGATCAAATCAAGAGGAAGTCTGTAAATTATACAATAATGAAATCCCTAAAAACTGGAAACAAGAGGGGTTGAATATTATTTTACCTTACATGGGTCAAAAGTTATCCTCCCTATTTTATCTTAAAACTCAGCAAGGACTGATCATAATTGGCAAAAAATGATTAATTGCCGAAAACTATCTGCCAAATTAATTCAAACTTGTTTTTTTTTCAGATATACACAATCTGTCATTATTTGATATGGTGGTCTGAGTGTGTATTATGGCCAGTTCTTTCTTTAGCAGTTTTCATCAACATATTTTGATAGGCCTGTAATACTTTCATTGGCTTATCACGGAATCTGGCATTGAATCTGATGTATTCCTTAGACAAGTTTTTTCATAAATGCAAAAATGTTGATGATAGGTCTATCATGATAATAGCTATATTGTCTAGTGTTTTAATTGGAAATTAAAAATTGTTTTTCTGTCATATCATCTGGAAAACGAAAGTGATGGATTAGTGTTTTAGCTGCTTTTAGGGTAATTAATCTAAACAGGTTGATGGGTAGGACTGTATTTGTGTTCTATTAATTATTCAGGCTACAGAAGGGACAAGTTTTCAGATACACAAAGTTTGATGCAATATTTATCAGCTGGATTGCCTAAATTTTATATACACTTAATAAGTTTTCTTTAAGTATGAAAATACATATCATATATATTTATGATATTAATGTATCAAAGATCATATACAGACAAAGTTCAATTGGTGTAGATATTATAAACCAGTATGTATAAAAGTTTAAAAGCAGCCAAGTTTCCATAAGTGTAAATTTCATATATTATCAGAAGTTTATCAAAAGCCAGTGTTCAGTTGGTGTTGATATCATATATGTTCAACAGATTATCAGAAGCCAAGGTTCCATAAGTGGGGATATCATACGTATGAAAGATTATCAGAATTCAATTTTCCATCAATACAGTTATCATGTACGGTATGTATGGAACATTATAAGAAACAAATGTTCCATCAATGTTTGTATCATATATCAATAGAAGATAAGCAAAAGCCAAGGTTCCACCAGTGAAGGTATTGTATATGTATAGTAAATAATGATCGGCCTGGGGTTCCATTGGAAAAGATATGATAAGTCTAAAGAAGATAAACATCAGCCAAGGTTCCATAAGTAGAGATATCATATATATATATATATAAGATTATCATCAGCCATTGTTTCAGTCAGTGTAGATATTATATATGTGTGGAGGATAATCAGGAGCCAAAGTTCATCAGTTTAGATATCATATATGTATAGATAATTATCATCAGCCAGTGTTTCAGTCAGTGTAGATATCATATATTTACATATAGGATTAAAAGCTGCACAAGTGTATTGTAACTGGTGACAGAGATACAACATGCAAATGTTAAGGAAAAATACCAGACACATATACAGATGTAGATTTTAAATTTCTGATGGGATTACAGTGAAACAGGTTACAAAATGTTTTTATTAGGCTAAAAAATCATATAGTATAAATTCAGATAAAAAATCTTAAAGTTTAAAATGATAAAATTCATGAAAAACTAATCTAAAAATGCTGAAATTCATGTTTATTACAGAGGTAAAAAGTTTGTCTTACCTGTAGGTTTAAAGTTAAGGATAATAATGAACAAATAACATGTCAGTGACCTGTTTACTGTGTTAACCTGGTCATTTTGTGCCAGTGAAGGAACAATGATATTTTATGTATAGTGTATTGTACACATCAAGCTAATCTGTGTGTTGTATCCCCATGTTTAAGCGTCATTCTTGCCAAGTAGGTTGGACAGAGGTCTGATTCTGTTGTCCTATCCTAGGCTGCCTTGTTCTATAGATTAAATTTTTTCTTATTATTGTTACAAGATAACAATTTTATGACAGCATTTACATTTGAAAATCAAATGCTGTCATACTTAAACACATCTGCAAAATCAGATGCAGTCTCTTTTTAAATGCATTTGGATTTGGACCAATGCCTGTTTACTGCCATATTTATAGCTTATTAAATTTCTATGAAACATATTTGTTACAACAGAATTTGTTTTGGTAGCATTTTTCTTCTTCAAGATAATCTTTTATAATTTCATTATTAATATTTTTTTTGTTACCTATAAAAGTAAGAAAATCCAAATGAAATTAGAATTTCACATTAGCTTTTGCACTCAGTGCTGGTTTTAATTTTTCTATGTGATATTTGGATTAAGATTAACTTTATGTGGGATTAAATTGTAATATCACCCTGAGACAAAATTAAAACTGTTATAAAAAAACAGCCATAATGAGTATCTCATTATATATCATGGGTCAGGAGTATTCATCTGTAAAATGTCCCAGTGGATATGACATTTAAAGGTTTATCTCCTGACACTTTAAAATCACCAACAGTGGCCTGAGAGAAAAAACAGGGTAGTGGGACACAGGGCAAGTGGTGCAGGATCAATAAAAAACTGGATCTCAAGGAGGTTATATTTGTTTAGTGGGCACATACAACTGTCCTCGATTCAGCCCTGTCCCAGCCCGCTACAGACAGAGTTATAGCTCTAGTGGTGTACAATATAAATCTCTAGTATTTGGGAGCTGTAGGATTTACAGCTGCCTGATGTATCCTAAAGCTGTATTTTTAGTTTCACACAGGACAGTCTAGTCAGGCTGGACCAGTAAAAAATGCTTAATATGCATGACATGTCACACAGCTCACAGACAAGAACGGAACCTCTAATTGCATGAGGTGCTGATATTGACAGTTTTCATGAAGAGTTAAATCAGTACTTCCACAGACTATCAGGTGGATTCACATTTCCATCAATTCAAGGAAAAATTATGGCTATATTTACCAGAAAAAAATGCAAAAGAGTTGAAGAATAAATTCTCCCATACCTGTTACTTGGAGAATACGTCTCAAGTATTGCCATATTGAACTCCCACAGCCTCGGATGCTGGGACTTTTCTTGGTTATCTTAAATTGAGAATTCCAACCACATGCTGGCTGTCAAGACAGTACACTTGATGTCTGAGTCCAAGATAAATCTCCTTATTAAAAGAAATTTAAATGCAGCAAAATAACAAATTAATATTAATAGTAGTCCATGATACCCGAGTCCATGTCCAAGTCAGAATCCCTAAAAAACTGGACTTGCGTCTGGCATTGCTGGTGCAGACATTGTTCTGTCAATGTGACATTATCCTGATTCTTAGAAACGTAAACATTGTTTACAAGCATCCAGACTCATATGTTGTCTTTTGGCTTCTTCAGACTTTACACTTATGTCCTACAAACAAAGTGTGGATGCCTTTTTGTTTGTGAAGGTTGACATTTTGAATATTCACAAAAATAAAACCTTAGTGAATAAGATGCCTCATCTACACAGGTGATCGGACATTTACCTTACAGCCTCATCGTCATATCATACATGTCATACGCTTTGGAGCATTTTTAGCTCAGCCGACTGAAAGTCATCTGAGCTATAGCGATCAGTCTTTGTCCGTCTTCCAGTCAGCCTGCCAGTTGTCCGTTCACAGAGCACAAATAGTAACTGTTTGACCTAGAATCTTCTATCATAAAGTCCTGGGAGGTCCATGAAAAATCTCCTTGGAAACCTGAAATTAGGTACGTCTCTGTTAAACATATCCTTCAAGCTATAGGGCTTGTAAGTACCCCCCCCCCCACCCAAATAATTAAATTTTATATACAAAAGCTCCAGTACCTGAATAACTACTGCATTGATTTCCATGATTCTTTGCATGCATATTGATCATGGAGTGTTTCATCAGTTCCTACTGACTGGTGGCGCCACCTGTATTTTAAAAAAATTTTACGCATTTTTATCTCTATTTTTTAGACCTTCAAATAGAGGGTTATCCGTTTACAGGGCACAAATCATAACTGTTGGACCTAGAATCTTCTGACTGTACATCCAGGGAGGTTCTAGGCAATTCAAAATTAGGTCGTTGTGACTTATATTCTGCAAGATATGTGAAAGAACATGATTTAAGCACCCTATATGACAGATCTGCATGATTGGACCTAGAGACTTCTAATTTGATAAAGACCCAGGGAGATTCCTGTAAAAATTTCTTGGAAACCTGAAATGTCACTGTGACATATATTCAGCCAGCTGTATGACAGAATATGATTTTAACACTCAGATTGGCTCAAATGGTAGCAGTTGGGTGTAGAATGAGGTCATTTTTAGGTATATCCAAGGTCTATTGGCAAAATGCATGATTTTGAGCATTCTGTGAGTCCTGTTGCCCATATTTCAAGGTTCATTGAATTCAGCTGAGTGTCATTGCCCCCCCCCCCCCACCCAAGCCACCTTGTAAAAGGTAGGGGGGAGGGGGCAATTCTAAGGAGGTAGGTGGGTGTATATGTATAATCACATGCTGCACCACACAAAAAAATTACCAAATATTAAATAATGAATTTACAGAATCAGGTGTGCCAAATTGATAATATTTATACCCTAATATAAGTCTTCTTCACATCTTAATAATACCTCTGATCTGTTACTGGGTTTTCATTTTTACTCAAAACCACTGGTGTGCATGATATGAAGCCCAAAACAAATATAGGCCTACTTTAATGAGAGAGGCAAAGGAAATACCATTTTTAAACTTACTTGAAGTTTAAGTTGTAATTACCAGATATTACCATGAACAATTATTTAACAGAAAACTGACCAGATTTCAGTCATGTATAATTGATTATTTACACAAGGAGCAATACAAAGAAAGTGTTATATTCAAAAGCAGACCTTTCCATAAGGTTATATCAGTTTAAATATTATGCATACAAGTGTATTTCCAACCATTCTTACTAAAGGAAATGCATTATATTTTATTCCCTTAACCTCTAAAAATTGCACAGTACTGACATATATTACAAAACACGCTAAATTAAGAAATGAAGTTACAGTTGTTTTCACATGAGGCATGTAGACATAAAAGAAATACAATGGATTTTCTATGCAAATAGTTGGAATTTACATCATTTCACAAAAGAAGGTCACACTGACTGCCACCAAAAGTGTGTGTGTGGGGGGGGGGGGGAGGAGTGTAGCGTTGAAAGAGGAAAAAAGATTGATACCAAAAATAATTACATGTTTTATGTAATCTGTAATTAATTAGTGTGATTTTACAAATAATATCAATTTTCCATGTATTATCTACTTATAATGATTAACTATTTCCGCTCATTTAATTGTCCTTGTCAAATGATAAAGATTATGTCATCTGCATATATTAAATGATAAAATAATGGATATGTACTTTGTTTAAGTCAGTCCAGTGTAACATCACAAAAATGGAACTCTAACAAAAACCTTGAAAAATTGGAAATAACAAAAAAATTATCCTCCTGTATATGATGCCAACTGCAAATTAACCATTTACCTCCATTTACATTTTCTAAAGTTGTTATCATTCATGGTTTGTATAAGCTCTTCATATGGTATCCCATAATGTTAATGTATTGTATCATTTTTGTTAACTGTCAATCCTATCAGATCTTCATCACTTTCACAAGCAACAGTATCATTATCAGCTGTTCTGTGTCAAGGGTTCAGTGGTGTCATCTGTTGGTCATGGCCATAACCAAAACATAGAAAACTTGGGCAAGTGGTATAGTTTGATATTAGCATCCCTCTTAATAATTGAGATATCAATCTTGTGAACTGATGCCAAGTTTTGCTCTGTCTCAGGGGATTAACTTAAGAACCTCCAGTATTTCTCCCTTTCATCTGATTTTTCTTGATTTCCCACAGGTTTTACATCACCAGAAGCTGGGTCAGTCGAAGGAAGAGTTTTTACAGCTCAACGGACCTCAGATGGCCACTGCCACGCACGTGTTAATTGTCATGACTGATGCCGCCATTAATTCTCCATTTGTCTTCCATGAAATTTTATTTGCTGATTGGTTGGGGAAGAAGCTGGTTACAGTTATGTTCAAAAACACCTGGCAGCGACTCCGGCCTTCACTTAAAGCAGTATTAGGTAGGTCACTGATTCACTCAGTTACTGTCATCAGTCACCACATGTGGTGTTTTACATTGTTCAAAGTGACATACGTGAGAAAAAGTAGTACATACTTCAGTAGTGCTACATTTCTCATAATTAATAGAAGTAATTAAAGATTTCTCCATTGGACCCAGGAAATGTATGTTTTTTAAGTGTGTGTGGGTGTAACCAAGCTTTAAACTTTGATAGGAGGTAGATATGATATGAAATACCGGTAGATTGTAATATAATGTAAAAACATGACAGATTTGTCTGAATAAACTACAAGAAGTAATAAAAGATGTCTCCATTGAACCTAGGAAATGAATGTTTTTTTTTTTAAATGTGTGTGTATATTAACCAAGTTTAACTTTTATAGGAGGTAAATATGATATTTAATAGATTGTTATATAATAAAAGAATGACAGATTTGTGGGAATAAACCAAAAACCTTGCAGGTGTCCCAGCACTGAGGTTAACTGCATCCACATAAAATATACAGAGCAGATTTGAAATTAAAAGTATATAAAGGTGTGAGACAGTGACAATGTTTAACATGAAATTCTTTTAGGACAAATGCAGCACCATCTAAATTTGAATATACATATTTAACTTGATAAGTATCTACTCAGTATGTTAATCCTGTATGGTAATTGTACATATATCAAATTTAAGTTATATAATGTTATTGGAAATTTTGTTAATACATGCATGTGTTCATGAAGTGTGTGTGTTTGTATTTGAATGTATGCTTATCACAACCTGTATGCATTCCCATGAGTGAATGGTCACTGGAAATATCACTTTTATGAACATTATATTTATAAATCTGGTACCACATGTTGACTTTTATAAAGGTGACTGCCCAGCAGTAGACTTTGCCAGTAAGATGTACTCGGAGTCGATGGATGTGTTAGAGCACCACATGAAGCCAATCCGAGCCATGCCAGGTGTCATCTTAGAGCAGTCATATCTCAACAAAATGTCAGAGGGCCTCAAGCCATTCTCTCAGCTGGTGCTGCAAGGTATTTATTACTTCAGAATCAATAATTCTGATTCTGCCTTGTACGGTTTTTGAAAGGAAAATCCTAAATTTTGAGGATTTTTGCACGGTACAAGAAAAGTGTTATTCTGCACTAAACTTGGTTGTTACACTACCATTGCCACCAAATTCTCTCTGAGTCTGTAGACTATTAGATTGTCACCTTGACACGGTCTTCAGAGTACTTTTATGTCTCATTTCTTATCAAACTGTGACAGTTTTATTTCTCCCAGTTCCTCAACACTTGCTACCAAATGGTGGCCTGCTAGCAGTAATAAAACTGTTGAGTGAAGTTGTCTCCAATAATATGATAGGTTTTAAATTTCAGTTTGTGAGAACAGAACTTTCTGTGTCATCCTGATTTCCTGTCAGCTGTAACTTAATTACTTGACCCAGAGAAATAACTGTTTTAACTTGGTAAAATTCAAAGTCATGGTTTATGAAGATGGTAATGTAACATTAAACTAGATGTCCTGAAAATAAATTCAGTTGTTAAAAAAATATTATGAGGTATAGGCCTACTAATACAGAGCATAAATAATGTTGAATTTGTTATGGATTGAATTTGTATAAGGATTTTTAGCTGGCACAAAGTTTTACAGATATTGTGGACTGGGGAAATATCCATTCTCAGTTATGCTATAATTTGGAGCTTTCCTGAATGCTTAATTTTTTTGGAACATTTCTTCACCTTAAAAATATTGTGGTATTTAAGATATAATAACTTAAAAATGGTGCTCAAGTCTTTTTAAGAATCAGTCTTGCCCAAATATTTAATATAATATATATTATAAAATATATATAATTAAAATATATATTTATGCAACCAAAAACACACATTTGCACAGAATAAAGTCATGTATAAGATGTAGGGCCCTATGGGCCTTTTAAACATTTATTACATAAAGGTAAAGAGGTTTCAATGTCTGAAAAAGCACATAAAGTGGCCTGGTCCTGCAAACCAAACGGGTATTATTCACACACATACATCTCTCATGAATTGCACATTTTTTTTCTTTATGCACTTGCATTTCCATATTTCCTCCTTGTGAGGTATATCTTCCTTTAAAGCAAAAATTTCCTCTTACAATGTATGCTTTCTGGCTACATTATATCTTTCTATGAGCTCATTAACCATCTGTTTATTATAAAGTTCTTTAGCCTTTGAGTCAGTCTTTTTTCAGGCAGCTTTTTCTTTAATCTATATTTCTTGCTGTCTTTCGTGCTAACCTCCTGTATGATTGACTTCTTTTTTATGAGTTTTCTGTTTTTTTTTTAATATTCATTGATTTAATTATAGTCATTCTTTAATTATTATGATATTAATTTGGGTGATTTGTTTGGTCCAGGGGCCAGTGAGGAAGGTTGCTCAACAAGTGAACCTCGGGTGTTCATCAGTTACCAGTGGGACATGCAGTCTAAGGTCGAAGACATCCGACGAATCCTTGAAGCCAACGGACTGAGCTGCTGGATAGACATCAGCCCCACAATGTCAGGTCCGCAGCGAGGTCACAGCAGCCTCAGCAGCCGGAGCGGGCAGTCCCTGGATGCTTCCAGCGAGTCTCTGCAAATACAGATACAGCGTAACATGAAGGCTGCAGCAGTTGTGCTCAGCTGTATAACTCCTAAATACATGCAGAGTGATAACTGTATCAAAGATCTGACCCTAGCAGAAACTCTCCATCGTCAAATTATCCCTGTTATGTTACGCTTTTGTCCGTGGCCACCAGAGGGCGCTCCGCCACAGGTCAGGAAGATACTTGTCAGGCATACTCCTGTTGATCTTAGTAATGAAAAACTGTTCAAACAAAATATACATACTTTACTTGATAGGATAAAGAAAGTGTCTCAGCAGAGGGTATGAGTGCAAGCTTAAGTTTGAATGCTCATGATTAAGCCATTTTGATATTTTCTTTGCTTTCATCATAATCAGATATTTCCTTGGTCTATCTGGTCTTCCGTTCTTATTTATTTGAGGTTATAAATTTATGATCCTATTTTTAACACATGATTAAGTATATTATCATGGAATTCCTAATATTCTGTTGATATGGTCATTTGATACATGTAATATTATCTTTGTGTGGATTATGAAGTACACTGACATTAGACCATAACATGACAATCACTGGAAGCTTTCATTGATGTCATCCCAGTGTGCTCACCTGCTGTGCTGTTGTACATGAAATAATGATGATCTCAAAGCATGTGCTTGAATAGCTGTTTCTCCTGAAGCATGGATCAATTAATTCAAACAGTATATATAGGATCATAGATTTGTTAAATGTAATATGAAAGCACTAAAGTGCCACTACAGTGGTGAGATCTTCTGGTAGACCATATCACTAACTAAGATTACCTGAACATAATGCCTTTAATACATTCCCATATTAAAATGTCTGGGAAAAATAGCTGTCCTCACTTTCCATGATGACTGTTGCCATGACCACCATGTGGTTTGTGTTAGTATTTCCCACCCACATTAGTTCTGTTTAAAATCAAAGACTTTCTATGTATTATATACAGAGGTTTGTGGCCATTAGAATATGTTGGAATACAGCATGTTAATTGGAGGCCACTTGTTTTATTGTCTCTTTTGAGACTTACAGATGGTTAATTAATACTTACATTTTTGTCATAGCTTATATTATTATGGCTATTTGATGCTATCAGTGTTGAATACAGAACACAGTCACTTTAATCTTTTAATAAGTGCCTTGTCTATATTTTACTCTGTTCACTAACCCATGCATTTTTGAGTTTTCAGTTATTACCATATGTCTAGGCTACTAGACCATGGTAGACCATATCACTAACTAAGATTACCTGAACATAATGCCTTTAATACATTCCCATATTAAAATGTCTGGGAAATATAAGTAGGAGGTTAGGAATAAAATTACAGTAAATCAAAATAAGTGACACAGTGATTCCACTTGGTGAGAGATTGGTTAAAGACTGCCAACTGATATCATTTGATCTATATCTGTCTGTCTGTCTATCTGTCTATCTATCTATTTAAATGTGATGCACAAACCAGTAAAAGCCTTTGTGACTGAAGAAGTTAGTGGACAAAGAAGCCTTTCACAGTTATGCTTGAATTTGATATACTGGTACATGTATTTTAAAAACTGAAGGATTTATGGTTAAGAGATTTAACCATGATTCATACTGAATGAAGAAGAAATGTGTCATGACATATGTCATGTGACAGTGTTTAGCTGTCTAGGCTACTATGCCCCAGAAAGCAGAAAAACTACTATATTGTTACTTTAGTGATTTGTAATGATTATGATTGGTATATGAACAGGTTATATCATCATGAAAGATCCAGATGACGCCATGTCTTTAGAAGTGAAGGCTTCAGTGCCGCCATCTGTTGACTAAGTGTAGAATCAAAAGTTTGATGGAATCAAGTACTAAGGAAATATTTATCTTTCACATGTACGTGTCCAGTTGGGTTGAAAGAATACTGGTATAGAACAAGCTCAATGCTGGGGTCTTCACATGGTGGTAACGAGACTTTGCATGGCAAACTATGAAAACAGTAACTAAAACTTGTTCAGTATTGTCTTTCAGTATTGTATCGATAAATGGAAATAACCCTAGATTTTTCTACCTTTGGTGTACAAAATAATGCAGGTACAAGTGTCTAAAAGTGTCCACTAGAATGAGGTGGTCAGATGTTTACTCAAGTCATCAACAATATTATCTGCTTCTCAGGTTTATACCATGTTACATTTAGATTTTTGTTTGATTTATCTGGATGTTATGACATTTAAAGTTGTTGTAGCTCTGAATGTGATAAAAAATATTTTTATGTGTGATACTTACCGTATAAGCTTGTGTGCTTCCAGGACAATACACGTGTGTGTTCATTTCTATGTGCATATATATATATATTAAGTTGAACCTTGCCTTGCAACAACTCCACAGTTGTGACAACCCCTAAATTATGACCACTTTGCTCAGTACCCAAGATAGTCATAATTAAGGGGTTCCACTGTGTGTGTCTATATATATATATATATATATATATATATATATATATATATATATATATATATATATATATATATAATATGTTCAGTATGTTTGTGGCCAACTTTTGTTACTTCTTTTATATTATATCTTCTCTGGCTGTTTCCTGCAGTGATTTGTTTTTTTTTCGCACTTATGTGATAAGATGTAAATATGTTTTAGAAACTTGTGATATATTTAAAATATATGGAAATATATATTTCATTCATAAATAAGGGACCCAGTATGTGATAAAAATGGAGAGGAAAGATGAGTCATCAGTTATAGGAAGGTTGTGTTTAGCCCAAGTCGTATCTTCATCTGTCCGTGTACCTCATGCTCCGTCCATATAATGTCTAGTATATGATAGTGCTCCGTGTTTATCATTGTGATGATAATTTACAATATAAAACCATCATGACGTGTAGCAGAACAGGGAGGAGAGGGAGTTCCTGTCTTTCTGCTTGTGTCCTACACTCCTCGTTTAGCGGTTCACACATACCATTCCTGGTGATCCTTTTCATGTCGAGCCAAGAAATGAATTACCAGGAATGAAATGCAGTCGCT
This sequence comes from Sipunculus nudus, assembly GCA_026874595.1. Classification (NCBI taxonomy): domain Eukaryota; kingdom Metazoa; phylum Annelida; class Sipuncula; order Golfingiida; family Sipunculidae; genus Sipunculus; species Sipunculus nudus. The sequence goes on from CM049309.1 coordinate 55,455,560, forward strand.
GTGTAGGGAGTGAACGTGTGTCTGTACTTTGCCTCATTCACATAACATATTCTGTACATGTTAGTTTCAGTATTAATAAATCCTTACATCCGTTTGTAGAGACAATTTCTTGATACTGAACAATTTGTAGACTATTTCTTGATACTGAACAGTATGAAGACCGATAAATACCAGACTGTATATAGTTATGACAAATGCAAGCTTAATTGATACAGTTTTTATCTGTCTTGAGACAAAAATTCGGAGGTTTATCCAGTATATTCTTCATTTTTCTGGAATGTATGATGCTTCAAGCTGAAAGAACACCCCACATATCACTGTCTCTGATTGGTCAGTTGAGGTCCGTCCTACTTCAAGTAAAGGATTTTTGTAAATGTTTATCTGGCCATCATCTGGCTATTTTCCATTATGCATAGTGTTTTGAATAAGATACAGTATTATATATATTATATATATATTGATTTACTTGTTAAAGTATTATGCAGTCTCAGCATCCTGACCACTAGCACAAAGTACACAACATAATCATCTTGTGTACACGGTGACAGCACAATTGAGTGGTGTGGTTTTAAAACCTTAATGGTTGCCATAACACTAGGAAAGAGCAGTATTATTGTACCAAAGATTTCATGTATAATAAACGTTTGTGATTAATTTGACGAATGTCGTTATTTTGTTGTAATCTGTATTATAGATAGCCTTTGCAAGGCATTTAATACTCAGTACCGAGGTTTATTTACTAAACACCTGCATAAAAAACAGTATACCAAATCACTCATCAGAACCTGTGAGGTATAGTGGTGTCGTAGCTTTTGTCTTGCATCAGATATGTGGATCTTCAGATCATACTGGCTGTAAGTATTCATAGAAAAAGCACAGAACCATAGACAGCGGAAATTGTCCCGGTCCTCTCGGAAATGTTAAGCATTTCTAATTTGCAAGTACCCGGGCCTTTGATGAGAACTTTGTTAAGTGTGAATTTAAAATTCGAAAGGCGTAGCCATTATAGTTCTTCACTTCAGTTAGGATACTTGTGGATATTATAATTTAACCGACCTCTGTGGCTCAGGGTACAAATCACAGAACTCAAAGCCGGGAGATCGAATCTCAGCCGTGAGATTTTTCACGGTCGGCCCCCACCATGCAGGGTGAGCGCTCTGTGGACTTAATGGGAAGGCTGTACCCAAGGACTGTCATTCTCAAACGATTTCGACTTTCGTGGGTTCCTCGGTGATATGACCCAGCAATGGGAATGATTACCCATCCAGGCCCCTCGGGTGTAGAAGTCTACGGACCTGTTTTTTTTTTCCAGGATATAAAATGAGAGGAAGCGTATAATTCTGCCCTATCACGTAGTCCGAAGCATTAAAGAATTCAAAAAGTATACATATACTTATTTAGGTTAGCTTTAAAAATGGAACCTGTTACCTCCAACAAACAACAAACAAAATAAAAAAAAATGACTGAATTGCCTCATACAGGAAATCAATGTGCTGAGCTAAAACAACGATGAAATGACAGCTTTTGTTAATATTTAACCTGAAAATAAAAAAAAAGACAGAAATTGCGAAATAAAACGAACATGAATAATTGATGGGTAATCAAACTATTAAATTTATTGAGACAATCACTTATTCCAGTTTTCTTTAAACACTACATACTGACAAGGTAATATGTCCAAATATATTATCCAGTGACATGAGTGTGTCTTAATGAGTATGTTATTATAGCGTTTCCTGATTTACAGAATTGGTGATAATACAGCCTATACTAGGAAAAAAGTAAATACATCTCGGTCTTAACATCTAAACAAAATTGCACAGCAAGCTCAACACCTGGATATTGAATAAACACTAATAGTTTCTGACAAACGGGATAGCGACAGCCCCATCGCAAAATAAAGTTAGATGTCTAAGAATGTGTGTGAAAATATGGAAAATGTCCACCTTAGGACACGTTATGTATCGTCCGCGACCAGGGCATTTCCGAGGCGTTGCCACAGTGGAATTGCGCGACAAAAGTTGAGTGGCATCACCTTCAGTTATACCATAGATGTCTGTCCAAATGCAATCCTTCATTCGAGAACTTAAAAAAATGAACATTTTTCTTAGCAGTGACACAAAATAGATATTCAAAATTTCTCAACAAAAGTGATATTTTTGAAGAACTGGTTTGGGTGATATAACAAAATATAATTTTTGCTCAATATAACCTACTTACCAGTTTCCTATAACGTTTTGAAGGACATCTCTTGGTGTCAAATTCTAGCTCAAGAATACGATTTGTGTTGTGCTTTAATGACAGACATAAACAAAGGGAAAAATTGAAATACAATTTAGTTCAATACAACTTATTTTGCGGCTTCCTATAATTTTCCGGAGAACATCTCTTGATGACAATTTCCTAGCTAACGACTGCGATTTGTGTCATGCTTGAAGACGGGGATTAGCATAGGGCAAAGACCAATGCTATATAGCGAAGCATGACTGAAAGTCGGCCTATTTAAATAAAAGATAAATCTTCATCACTTCCATCGGTTGACTAGTCATGTCGGAACATGATGAACACAGATAAATTAACTAATCATGGTAACGGGAAACTAACACCACACACATGATGTCGCTTCCTAATACAGCACTGATACTACAATCAAAGCTTTTTAAGGTCATAAAAAGTTGTGCTATGAGTGTGTTTAATCATTTGATCAACTAGTTGGTCGTCATGTAGTAGCAGTATATGTACCCCTTGACCATGGTTATAGTATGGATCGCGTAAAGGTGGTTTTCCATAAGTGCGTAGTCCATATCCGTAGTCCGCATGCGTAGTCCGTATCCGCAAAGTTCGTTTTCCAGAAGTACGTAAATGCGTATTCCGTATTGGTAGGTGCTCGATAGCTGAAGTTTTTCTTTATCTGCAAGCCATTTCATCATATATTTATTGTACATTTGTATATATTAACATCAACAGTTAAATAATAAAATTAAATAATAACATTTTTATTTAACATTTTACAGGGTCTTCAGGTGTTTTTCCATAAGTGCGTAGTCCGTATCCGTAGTCCGTATGCGTAGTCCGCAAAAAACCACTTTGTAGACTTTTTAACTGGGCCGTTTCCATTCATCCGCATGCGTAGTACGTATTTTTTTGTATGAAACTTGACACAGACCTATAACAATGCTAAGAGGTAATAAATCTATGGAATCCAAGGGTTAGTCGGTGTATATTTATAGCTCAGCGACTGTACAACAGCTGCCGAGAGTTGTTTTGAAGTAACATCAGCAGAGGTGATTTCAGTTTCAATGCTTTAAGGAAATTTTTATAAGACAGAGATGATATTATTAACGATAACATTAGATGAAACATAGGCAGTGACAAGGAATCATAACATGTATAAAACAAATTGTAACTTTATAAAACAAAGACAATGCATGGCAACACATCATAACATGTTATAAACCGAAATAATATTGTTAACGATAACAAGAGATAGGCCGTGACAACAATTTATAACTTGGGATAAAAGAAATTATAACATGAGGTAACCAAAAACAGTGGCAGTAAATTATAATATGAGATCAATTATGACATGTTATTTAAAAGTCCGTTATAACATGAGATTAAACTGATTTGATGACAAGGGATAACATGAGATAAAAAACAAGACCATTTTAACAATTGATAACACGAGGTAAAACAGATACCGTTTTAACAAATTATAATATGAGATAAAGAACATACCGTGATAACAAATGAATACAAGATATAAAAAAAAAAAAACGTTTTTCATAGCCAACCAATAAGAGTGCCGCTGATTGTTCGGCTATGGTAAACAATCCCATGATGCATGATGCTCGGAAGCCGCTCGGGCTTTTTCGAGTGTCATGGAAGGTGAAGAGTGTCCTCTAAACTTAATTAAACAGCTAATTATACGCGGCTAGGAACCATAACTCGAAGTAGTTTTGTGTCATACGGAACCATGTGGTTCAATTTGGTTCAAATATGTTCGTGCAAGAGAAAATTTCGGGCCACGCCGTCGGTAGGTTGGAAATGGATACTTTTTACAGCAGGTCGCTCGGGGTCCTCCGTCAAGCGTTTCACACCTTGTCTTTATATTACTATGGGTAGCATGAGGCTATATATACAATGACCGTTAACACATGTTTTAATAGTGATTTCAAGGGCCTGTGGTTGAGTGCATATGCGACAGATTGTTACATATTTTTTTAATTGTTAGATCGACAGTGGAAGCTTTATCGATGACTACTGTGATTCTGCAACCATACCTGGTCTTTCACAAGAATATATATATATATGATAGATATATATATATATATCTATCATGCATAAGTAAGGGGCCCGGGATTTAAAAAAAAAAATGAAAACGACCCCCCCCCCACACACACATGCATACAAAGAAAAGCACCCTGAATAATTAAAATAACAAATAATGTAAGGAGCCTCTCCACTGAATCGTTTTATATTCAGCGTGATTCAATAAATAAATTTGGTTCCTTGAATAATTATATTCACGAACCCTTATCAATAGCAACTCGCCTACATTTTTCACCTAATCTAGACTTAAACGGAGTTAAATGAAAACAAACGCCATGAACTTTCGGAAGTAAAGTGCACGCTTTCCATAGCCCTCCGGACCATGTAAAATGAGTGCAAATAAATATTAATTTTGGTTAATTTCTTCAATGTACGGATCTGTAGTACTCAATATAATATTAACGATTCTATTTTACCGTAATTATTGTGCACCAATACTCAGGAATTTTTACATTTCAATGCTTTCTTATGGGCCTTAAGAACTCTTGGCTCACCGAGGCCCTTTGGAGCAAACGGGTTAAACTTAAAACCTATAGAAATCTGCTGTAAATGAGAGACTTAAATTTGGGACTTAATCGTCAAGCTTGTTCTTGTGCCCTTGGAAACCCCTGGGTCCGAGTCCCTTCCAATCACTTCCGAATAAAACTATATATAAGCTAACACCAAAGAGAAAAAACAAAGTTCCGCATTAACAAGCTGGGCCCCTTTGAGTCGTCCTGATGACAGCTTTATAAATGCAAGTAAACATAAAAGCTTAAGAGATTTCCTCATTTTCAAGTTCTTCACAAAAGAAACTCCTGGTAGCCCTGGGCACTATTGGTCACTCACTATTAGAAACTATATTTTTACATTTCGAAAAACACGTGTCTTCATCTTAGTCGAGCTTTTTCTTGTGCCTTATTGGAAATTCCTAGGCTAAAATAAAATCAAGTGAGGCTTCTACATTTTCAAACATTTCTTTGGACCCTATAGGAAATTCCTGGCCGGTACGGGTCCCATGAATTTAGACCCCTCTATTTGGATTAAATACTCCATATATACATGTTTCTCAAATAACAAACGAGATGCGCATTTCTACTTCTACATTTTCAAACATATTATTCTACTCTGTAGGAAATTCCTTGTCGATCGGGCGCCCTTCGGGGCCGTCGTTCCTCCGTTAAGGTGTACCTGCTGACCTCACCGCTCATATAGGGCCTGCTTTAAATTAGATAAAAAATCGGCGGGGATTCAACACCACACACTGGCGTTACCGTATACCTGAAACAATCACAAAACCGGTATTTAATGGCTAACTGCCAGGACTGTCTTGCTCCATGACCTTTGCATGAGCAGCAGCTTCCAATGATGATTTTGTTTGGTCCATCATAGCTATTAGAGGGTTTCATCCTATACTGTTACTAAATTGAAACAGTTAAAACTTTGCCCTGGCCGCCCCTGGGCGTTACAAATACAACTTTGTGAGCTTATTTTTCAAAACGTTTAGGCACGCCCTGACAATATACGAAATTGGAAGCCCCCTAAAAATTATTTAACATATTTTAGGGGGGGGGGGGTGCGCCCCCTCTAAACACGCCCCTGGTGATCAGGCCTAATAAATTTACACTTCACAGCTCACTCGTGCACTCTTAGGTGTCAAGGCCAGGACGCTCCAGTATCTCTCTACGCAATAATCAAACGCATAGTGGAGCCTGAACCACTGCTGATCAGATAGACAACTGTGGACAGAGAGGATTAGGGACATCACGGACTTCGTATTCCATGAAGGGCTCAGTAAGTAAAGTATGAATGATGTCTGCTCAACTGTGCTAACTTTATAATATAATACAAGATGGTTATCTATATGCCGTGTGGTCCAAATAGCCTGTTCAGTCCTGTATAGAATGGTACAGAGGCCTCCCACACTACAGGGTATATTTTAACAGTGACCCCTATTTCTTCAGGGATTATTGTAAAATGTGCAGTTGTCATTCTAGATTTGTGAAGTTATAAATATTCAAGGTTTGTTCCCGTCACCAACAGAAAAAAAACACCTGTATGCCCAGGAGTCGGCCTAAATAATTGAATTGAACAGTTCACTTATATCAAGGACAGACACAACATACTAGTATTTGGCTCAGGAATGAGTTTGCAAACATTATGTGTTATTTCTATGAATATATATATATTATATATATATATATATATATATATATATATATATATATATATATATACATATATATATATTAAATGGTTTCTGTCTTTGTTGACCTCGGTTTCTTTGTCTTCAGCATCTGTATATGGTTGGGCCCATTTGTGTGCAGTGTAATTTGCTTAATAACCTGTGCCTTAAATAATATCCTGTACCACTAAAAAGATACCTTTTCACCAAGAAGGGGCACGGGGGCAACACAAATTTGAATTTGATACAGATACTGCACAGCCTTCTCTATACAATATTTAAAATATATTCGTAACGGCGTGTACCTGTTTCAATAAAATCAAGTGAAAGCGATTCAGTTTTAGTACAAATACATATATTGTATAGGTGCAAATTCCGGGCCCCAACTAGCTCTGACGTCCACCAGCCTGAGTACAAATTATGCGCCTCCATCTTCGGACATGTACCTCAGTGTGCACGTTCCGTTTAATCTGGATCTGTGATGTGAATTATAACTTAAGTATCTTTTAAACAACACGTATAACACACACACACATATTCAAGGAAAGTATTCCAATACAGAGGAATCAGTTACTGCACGTATTTATACAGGCATGTGTAATGCCGCTTTCCCTTTAACTCAGTAAAAATCAAATAAACAAAAACAGTATCAGCTATATATACTTAATGTACAATGACGGTTTGCCAAACTTTCAATAAACTTTAATATAAATCCAGGAGCGCGGGGCGCATGCCTCTTACATTCCCCACGAACAACCCCCTGAATACGCCCCTGCTCTGATGCACGAAACGTATTTGTATATCCTCCTTATTTATCCGATACTTTCATTTTAATGTAAAATGTATCTGGCAGAGTAAAAAGGATATGAGGATATAAAAACCCCAGTCATTTATAATGACGCTCCCAAGCCTGTGGTTTCCTCTACAAACAAGGTGGCTTCCCACGTATAGTAGTTATTCATGCATATAACTCGATATGGGGCAACTTAACGTGAATCCTACTTTTCATGCAATAAACCTAAAAGAAAGAATAAGTGTACTTCATATGATACATAGTCTCAGTGGAGTGCAGAAAAGTGGGAAATGTGGGTTTAAGGTGAAATATTTGGTTAAAGGAACATGAAAAAGTATTTGGAACGGATAGTGAATGAGTGCTCAAACCATGCATCGCACGCGGACCTCGTATAATTGCTGTAATCAGGGCATATTTTATTTTCGTGACGACAGCACACTCACACACAGTATTTAAATCTCCGCACTAACAGGAGACCCTCATGGGTGTGTTTGCACTGTTGGTTGCACGTAAGCGTACTTGTGGTTAAGGCCTTTGTTAAGGTCTTCGTGCGGGGTACACCTGAGGTCTGTCTGACCTGACCCAGTCCACGTCTCATTTAGATAGGTCAATTCACGATAGAAACGGGTGAAGTTACTGCAAAAGGTTTCAACATTTTTCTATGTAGTAACTGATGTAAAGAATAACAAATTATAAATCCAAGAAAATCGGGCTAAAAAATGGCCGCCAAGACAGTACAATGGCCATAAATTATATTTTTATCCTGGAGTTGTGATTTTGGCGCCAACTCTCAGACATCTGGGCGTCAGGAAATCCACTTAAACCAGCCGAAGCATTGCTGAGTAATCAAATCTGTAGTGGCGTCCAAATTAGTCGCGAAAATTCTCTAATCCAAAATAACCGCTGATTACATACAAAATAGGTAACTTACACACTGATACGTCAATACGAATGCCCCGCTCTTTTAGATTCCGTATGTCAGATGATCTCAGTACATGCACAACTCTGCAGGAGATGCCAGCACCTTCACCTTAAACGGTGTCACGTTCATTTTCACTCACGTATTCACAGCTCATTAATGACAGTGGCTCCTGTCCCCTTGGTTTCACTGGATTAGATGGATGGATATGGCGAAGGGAGTAAAAAAACATACACACATTTGTGTATGTGTCTGTAAACGGAACCATTGAAACATCGAACCATCAACCTTCCTCACTAATAATAAATAATAATAATAAATAATAATAATAATAATAATAAATAATAATAATAATAATAATAATAATAAATAATAATAATAATAATAATAAATAATAATAATAATAAATAATAATAATAATAAATAATAAATAATAAATAATAAATAATAAATAATAAATAATAAATAATAAATAATAAATAATAAATAATAATAATAAATAATAATAATAAATAATAATAATAAATAATAATAATAAATAATAATAATAAATAATAATAATAAATAATAATAATAAATAATAATAATAAATAATAATAATAAATAATAATAATAAATAATAATAAATAATAAATAATAATAAATAATAATAAATAATAATAAATAATAATAAATAATAATAAATAATAATAAATAATAATAAATAATAATAAATAATAATAAATAATAATAAATAATAATAAATAATAATAAATAATAATTAATAATAATAAATAATAAATAATAATAAATAATAATAAATAATAAATAATAATAAATAATAAATAATAATAAATAATAATAAATAATAAATAATAAAATAATAAATAATAAAATAATAAATAATAAAATAATAAATAATAAAATAATAAATAATAAAATAATAAATAATAAAATAATAATAATAAAATAATAATAATAAAATAATAATAATAAAATAATAATAATAAAATAATAATAATAAAATAATAATAATAAAATAATAATAATAAAAAAATAATAATAATAAAAAAATAATAATAATAAAAAAATAATAATAATAAAAAAATAATAATAATAAAAAATAATAATAATAAAAAATAATAATAATAAAAAAAAATAATAATAAAAAAAAATAATAATAAAAAAAAATAATAATAATAAAAAATAATAATAATAATAAATAATAATAATAATAAATAATAATAATAATAAATAATAATAATAATAAATAATAATAATAATAAATAATAATAATAATAAATAATAATAATAATAAATAATAATAATAATAAAAAATAATAATAATAAAAAATAATAATAATAAAAAATAATAATAATAAAAAATAATAATAATAAAAAATAATAATAATAAAAAATAATAATAATAAAAAATAATAATAATAAAAAATAATAATAATAAAAAATAATAATAATAAAAAATAATAATAATAAAAAATAATAATAATAAAAAATAATAATAATAAAAAATAATAATAATAAAAAATAATAATAATAAAAAATAATAATAATAAAAAATAATAATAATAAAAAATAATAATAATAAAAAATAATAATAATAAAAAATAATAATAATAAAAAATAATAATAATAAAAAATAATAATAATAAAAAATAATAATAATAAAAAATAATAATAATAAAAAATAATAATAATAAAAAATAATAATAATAAAAAATAATAATAATAAAAAATAATAATAATAAAAAATAATAATAATAAAAAATAATAATAATAAAAAATAATAATAATTAAAAATAATAATAATTAAAAATAATAATAATTAAAAATAATAATAATTAAAAATAATAATAATTAAAAATAATAATAATTAATAATAATAATAATTAATAATAATAATAATTAATAATAATAATTAATAATAATAATTAATAATAATAATTAATAATAATAAAAAAATAATAATAAAAAAATAATAATAAAAAAATAATAATAAAAAAATAATAATAAAAAAATAATAATTAAATAATAATAATAATAAAAATAATAATAAAAAAATAATAAAAAAATATTAATAAAATAATATTAATAAAATAATAATAATTAAATAATAATAATTAAATAATAATAATTAAATAATAATAATTAAATAATAATAATTAAATAATAATAATAAAATAATAATAATTAAATAATAATAATAAAATAATAATAATTAAATAATAATAATTAAATAATAATAATTAAATAATAATAATTAAATAATAATAATAATAATATTAAATAATAATAATTAAATAATAATAATTAAATAATAATAATAATAATATTAAATAATAATAATAATAATAATAATTAAATAATAATAATAATAATAAATAATAATAATAATAATAATAAATAATAATAATAATAAATAATAATAATAATAATAATAAATAATAATAATAATAATAAATAATAATAATAATAATATTTATTATTATTAATAATAATAATAATAAATAATAATAATAATAAATAATAATAATAATAAATAATAAATAATAATAAATAATAATAAATAATAATAATAAATAATAATAAATAATAATAAAAATAATAAATAATAATAATAATAAATAATAATAATAATAATAATAATAATAGTTATAATAATAATTATAATAAAAATACATGATATAATAAGAAATATCTGGCATCGGAGATGCCATAGTACTCCTAGCCAAATAAGGAATATGCCCGGTAAAATAGATCCTCATAAACCGACACATGAACTGTCTTGACAAAGGCCAAGGCCACCAGCTTCAGGGTCACAAATGTTTGAACGTGTCCGACATCTTAGTGGAAGCAATTATTCAACAGTTACGGGGTTCACAAAACTCCTACGTTTCTTCAGGTTTGACCATGAAAACCAAGGTCACGGTCACTGATCTTGAAACAAATCTGACACAAATCCGCCAGAGGTCGTTTTTACTCGAAACGAATCTCTTCCTGTTTAAAATACTTTAAACTTCTGTTAATATTTCACATGCGTATGCTTAGAACATATTACTTTTTCATTACATAGTCATTACTACAAAACAACCATGTTTATGTAGTTTGCCTTTAAACAATTCTTATCCAACATATTTGAATGGGCTACGTTGCCCCCTTCACTACATTGCACCTTGTATGTAGAAGCCGCGGTGCATTGTTGGGCTCAGATTGTGACACTCATAAGCCCTGAACATCATAGCCGTACCCTTGTGAGTCCGAGTCTGCGCAGTGTGAAAATATATTTTGTGTCAAATTTGAAGGGAACACATGCAGTACTTTTTAAAGTTTAGGGGGAATCCTACATATTCGCATATTTGACCTTGAAGACCAACAATTTCGGAAGCAATTTGTGAATAAGATTTGAAGAAAAGATAGGGTTAACAATAGTTCTAGGTTTCCGCAGATTTGGCTTGAATAGCAAGGTCAAGGTCACCAGTGTTCAAACATGTCTGAGATCTTAGTAGAAACAATTTTTGTGTCAGGTTTAATTTTTTTCACCAAATATGAAAATATTCAAGACCAAGGCCACTCTCACAGTAAGGGAACCGACCCCGATTTAAATGGACTTCGTCCTTTAACCAATATATGTACATGTGCATACTATGAGATAAATCTATCAGTTTTTGACTTATAATGCTCACAGTACTGTCAAGTAGCAATGATGGGGCTAGTAAAGGCACGGAAACAAGACAAGGTAATAGGTGGCGCAACCAGTCTATTGTACAAGACAAGGCTATCCAAGATCTTCGGACAGCTTGATTTTTGACCAATCCATGCAATCATTCATGATGTATTTAAGATGTTGTGTGATTCGTTACAAATATGGACTTATTCAAGGTCGAGGTAACTCCCCTAGTTAAGGTCATGACCCGATTTTAAATATACTATGTCCTCTATCTATATATATACACACATGTCAAGTATGATAAAGATCCTTGAAATATTTTCGTGTTATCTGGTTAACAGGTTTTTTTTCAGGGGTGGCTGCGGCGGGACCGTGCGTAAACCATATATAGTATCGCCCGACTTTGTTTTCGGATACAATATATATATGTGACTTATGCTATTTTCCATTTTGAAGTCTCCCATCATGAGATTACTGTGATCCGACTTTTTTGTTTCCTTTTATATCAAATTATTATGGGTGAGTTTATAATTCTAATCTTATGACGAGAGTGTTTTGAAGAGATAAATATAAATAAATATTTTTTTCTGTTTGAAATCAGGTAACTGCATAGTGAACAAGCATAAAAATACACGATTTTATAACGTTCAGATTACAATGATTTTTCCAATAAAGATAATTTCATTTGACTTGAAATATATTATCAGAATATTTATTCCTTAGTCTGTATCAATAATTTTCAAAGATTGGATACAACTTTACATGTGGAACATAATTGCGATTGCGATACGGATTCTGAAAACAAATAATTGTGATCTTATTTTTCATTTGCATGTGCAAGGCCAGCTGCACTGACGTATCTCAATCCGTTAGGTGACTGCCCTTTTGTTCCTTCTTGACTGAAGGTGACTCAAGATATACGACTCCCGGGTCGGTAGACGCCTCACAGCACGAGTGTACTTCGAGTGAAACATACATGACCCCTAGATTTATGGTATTAATCCAACCCGACACCTATAACGGGCGATAATTCCTGTGTTTAAACTAGACGTTTAGTTAGATTGTAAACATGTACTAACCTGAAGTTGCCTGCAAAGTGCTGTCTCATTCCGAGTTCTGTTTTTCACAAGTATATACACACACACACACACACACACATATACACACATATACACACACATATACACACACATATACACACACATATACACACACATATACACACATATATACACACATATACACATATATACACATATATATATACATACACACACACATATATATATAAATATACCTTTTTTAGCGTCGCCGAATGACATTTTCAACTATATATATATATATTGTTACGGTCCCTTTTCATACCAAACAACTCAGGCCGAACCGTAACACATATGCTCAGACACGTTCTCTTCAAATGAATACGTAACCAAAATATGGGTGCAAAAACAGTACTATATTACTAGATTACAATATTTACATTCATACACAAATAATATAATAGTCAATACATAAAGTAATTTATAACCAAGTCTCTGACGAAAACTGAGTCTCTAAATAACGAACTGTAACGAAATACTTAACTGAATCCGGTATACGAGAAACTGAAGTCCATCATCAACACATAATTCGGGCACACACAAAACTGAAGTCCTGTATTAATCCATGTGGCACCAAACAAACATAAAGTCTCTCCTCTTCCTAAATAATAAAGTTCATGGCGTGGTTCATGGCATTCCGTGGGCTTGGGGACCAAGAGCCCACGGTCACGGTCCCCGGGGAAAACTGTAACGTGGCGTAGTAAAGTCAATAGTCCCGCCTCGTACTGCAGGCGAGTTCGTTTTATAGGCTTTCAACAATGGGTGAAAACCGCAGAAGTTTGTGGTTTTGCTTGAGAGAAACGATAGCGCCGGCAGAACTGCAAAACCAGTACTGAATGGTCCAAGAATAGTTTTTATGTTTCTAAAAGCGCGTCAGTAGTCACAGATAGCGGGGTGGATCCATAAGCGTGGAAACGGGGGCGGCCACACCACTTCGTGGCGCCATCCTCCGATGTCCGGGTGACGTCCATGCAACAATATATATATATATATATATATATAATTATTATATATATATACTTAACCATATTTCAAATAATTATGTTTTAGAAAATAAGTTATTTTGTGAATTCTAGCAAAGTTAAGATATAACATTGTTTAATTGTTTAGTTAATGGATCAAAAGTCTTTAATCCTATTTATTAATATATTTCATTTGCAATATTATAATATTATTCTCTGAAAAGTGGGGGGGGGATGATTACATTGGCCATCCCCCCCCCCCCCCCCTTGCATGGCATCCCCCCCCCCTATATTGACGCCCCTGGTATCAGATCTTCTTCGCTTTTACCGCTGCTTTGTCTGGCAAGTATTCGAGGTCTCAAAACCAGGGCTGGCACAGGGCCGAGAATAAGACCGACGAGAGCGGGGTGTCGCGGGTTTTAAAACTTGGAGTTGGATGCTTAATGCGATACCACGCGCTCATTGGATCTACAATTCTTTGCCCTGTACCAGCCCTGGTGGTGACACAGGAGAATCTTGCTATTCAGAGCAGCGGTTGAAGCGAGGGAGAAACAGTACGACTGCAGTGTATAACCAATCCGTGAGGAGTGTTAATTGTAAATTTTTGCTGTACTCTAAATAAAAGTTAAGTTTCGAGTCCGAGCCTTTTGAAAGCCGAGTCAAAGCCCGAGTCCAATTCCGTTATTAATACAAACGCGTTTCTGTTAACCCTATCAATAATCTTCATTTTTGAACCACTCTCCTCAGGGACGAGAGCCTGGGGAGGCTTAAATATAGGGTTTGATTAGGAATTTATTTCTATTTTTAATATTTGGGTCTATATTTTGAATGGGTGGACTTTCTTAAGTATATATTATATTTTCCTTCTCTTCGTTTCTTTTTGTCTGCCCGTGTTTGCAGTTGATCTTATGTATGGCTGCTTTACAAAAACTGAATGTTGGGCACAATATTAGCCATAGGTGAAATATTTGCACCTGATATTTTTAATTTGACCATGAAAATACACTCTGTAAACCATCCGCCGTTATAGCTCGGTTCTTACCCTGTTTGATCTCCGATATGGCTGGTCTCCAATAAGGCTAGATCTCCAAAACATTTGAGTTTTTTTAATGATTTAGACTCCCATATGCAGGAAGGGAAACTTTTATCGTTGGAAAGTATTCAGAAATTATTGCTGTAACTTTACAGGTTAACAATCCATTCTAACTTTTAATACTCTCATTGCGACTTCGGCCCCCTTTAGTCTACGCAAAATTGTAGCCCCCATTCATGAGTGGTTTCGAAATTACTGCCAAGTCAGGGTTTGATAAGGGCACGGAAGAACGACAAGAAAGTAATCAAAGGGCAGTCACAAGGCCAAAAAGGTGGGAAACTATCTGCAGAGAGAGAAAGATAGAGTAAGGTGGAAATTTAACCAGTTTCTTACAAGTATAGAAGCAGGGGGAACGCTCTGGTGATGACGGCGCCCTCATCCGCAAATTGTAGTAGGATTTCGTAAATAAATCCATTCTAGCCAGCGTATTGATAGTTTGTTATGAAAATGGAAAGTCAAAACTTCCAGAGTTTCATTTTCTGCTGGGCTGTATCTGAATTTTTCCAAGGCCATACCCCCGAGTCCGAGTACGAGAGTCCCGTTCATCCAAGTCGAGTCCATAGCAAATCCGAGTCCTTGAAAAAACAAACTGGAGTCCGGAATTGGACCGGAGTCCTACATCACTGGCACGAGGTTCTGATGGCATTTTCAGTTTTATTCTTTTGGTATGAGCTTCATGTTTAAGTATTTCAACTTACTTATCGTAAAAAATAAGATTTTTTGTTTCAGTATTTATCACAATTTAATATACGGGTAAGAGGGTCTTTACAAACTTTAAATACGTCTTACGTGATGATTAAAATAAATCAAAAATTTATTTATATCTATAGTCTCTATGTAATTTGCTTCGAAAAAATTCCAATCCAACAAATTTGAACTGACAACATTACCCACTTCTCTACATTTTTACCTAAGCTGGTGTTGTATGTGTAAGCCGCGGTGCATTGTTTTGGTCTGACTGTGACGCCCTTAGACCCTAATCGGTTGAGGAGTACTCTTATGAGTCGGCAGCCTTGAGAGACGAGATCTGAAGTGCACTTAAATGCGGCGACAGGCTTAAAAAAATAGCTTCTTTCAGGTTTATGGTATCCATGCATATGTACATGCACGTGTCCGATCTCTCTATTTATTTTTCTTCT
Source organism: Sipunculus nudus (assembly GCA_026874595.1). Taxonomy (NCBI): domain Eukaryota; kingdom Metazoa; phylum Annelida; class Sipuncula; order Golfingiida; family Sipunculidae; genus Sipunculus; species Sipunculus nudus. Next base: position 55,471,726 of record CM049309.1, read on the forward strand.
CGCAAGCTTCAAAACAGAAATAAAACTGATCAATTCAGTTTCTTATGAACAGAAAGTAAGACTTTTATAAGAGGTATCCTCTGAATTGCAAGAAAGTAAAACTTTGTAAGGCCTTACTTTTGCAAAATGAAAAAGTAAGACTACCGGCTTCTGAGGCTCCTGGGTACAGCACAGGAGATCAAAGCCACGAGATCTGAGTTCGAATATTAGTAGAGGCTGTGGAGGGGAAAACTTTCACGGTCGGCCCCTTTACATTGGAAGGGCGCTCTGCAGGCTAAATGAGAAGGTCATGCACAACGACCGTCCTTCATTCATAAACAAGTGCGCCTTTCGGGAGTTTCTCGGTGGTTTGACCCAGCAACGGAGACGATTCACACCCAGGGCCCAGAGGTTCAGTAGTCACAGGGCTTGGATAACATCAGGATTTAAGATGAGAGGAAGCGTGTGATACTGCATGTTGAAGTAATATATATATATATATATATATATATATATATATATATATATATATATATATATATATATATATATATATATGTCAAGGCCCAGATCGGGGTTTAGGCCGGACTGAATCCTGATCGGCATTTGGTCAAGACCAATCGCCGATTGGTCTGCACAATTTCCAATTGGTCCAGACCTCATCCCAATCGGGATTCTGACCAGTCCAAATCCTGATCAGGATCTGATTTAGACTGTGAGTTGACATAATAATAAATAACGCCTTTATTACAATTCTGATTAAATTTAGCAAAATTCACCTTATAGTTCATCCTATTCATTAACTTAAATGTACTTCTGTCATGACAACATTTTATTAATTCCATTCCAAACCTAAGATACACAGAGTTACAGTTACTTGAATAAATAAATATTAGTAGGAATAATAAATGACATGACTTAATACTGAAACAAAAGAATGATATTGACTTTTGTGGCACATCTATATGAATTAAAACTCAGTTAAACTTGGCAGGCTGTATTACCCATATGCATTATATGTGTATCAAGCAAAACTAATTTAAATCTGTATCTAAAATTAAATATGTATATATATATATATATATATATATGTATATTTATAAACAATTTTAAATTCATTTCATAATTAAAAACAGCCTTGTGGACATGCAGTTAGCAAGTAGATACAGTTATGAGCTTGATCAGGGGTATGGGTTGCCATAACCTTCAGCTGATTAGACAGGAATTCTCATTGGTATTAATTAAAGATCGGGATTAAGGCCGGACTGAATTCCGATCGTTATCTGATATAATCGGGAAATGGTCCAGAACAGATCCTGATCGGGATTTGGTCCTGCCTGGATCCTGATCGGGATTTGGTCTGGACTAATCGGCGATTGATCCAGATCGGGATCTGGGCCTATACGGAATATATATATATATATATATATATATATATATATATATATATGTCAATATATATATATATATATATATATATATATATATATATATTCCGTGCGGTACCAAGAACATACTTAAAGTACACGCGTACCATTAGCGTATATATATATATATATATATATATATATATATATATATATATATATATAATGATATTAGGCCTACCTATGAACTTCATCATTTGTTAAGGAATATAAGATTATGAAGCCCTCAATTTGATATTACTGAAAACAACATTCATATGTCATTTACAATGCCCAGGTTATTAAAAATATAATATCACACCACAATTTCAATCTCGCCCAGCTCGTCTGGATGATGCCAGGCAGATTTTCAACTCCCCTATGCGGGATTTAAATCCTGGCTTGCTCCATGATGAATTTGAATCTTGCCCAGGGGAGATAGCGATTGCAATCTCGTCTAGGCGAGTTTTAAATTCGTCAAGGCGAGATCAAAATCGCAATCTCAACTAGGCTAATTCACAATCGCGATCTCGTCTAGGCGAATTTAAAATCTGCCTGGATCTCACTCTCGTGTTCGTATATGGTTATGACAGTGACCAGCCCTCGGGAACACTCTCAACTAAGAATGTGGTTTATTTTCTATACCTCTCTATATACACCTTAATTGCAGGCATACATCGTTTGCCTAATACATGTTATTTCTATATTTTTCAGACAAATTTTCTTGTGGGCGAAGACGAGAGAAACGATGTTGTGAGTGGACATTACTTTTGGCTGATTTCTATAACTAGATTATCTTATCATTAATTAGTACCTGTAGACCATTTTAGTTTTATCCAAAATACGACAGATTATAGCATATAGACTGACAAATCTGTTTAAATATTAACAGATAAAACAAAAACATACCCGTGACATGGAACAGTCGCACATGCCATAGGAATAACATGCCTAAAGATAAATTTAAATTAATAGCAACATATAAAACAAATTACGCATATATGGAATGCCAACTTTACAACTTTAAGGTTTTACAACAACTACGTTACAAGGTGGCAAACTTGCAATCCATATAGGCTATACTTATGCAGTTCGTATTCGGCACGTATGCGTATGCAGCTGGGGATCGGACACATTATATTATCTTGGGCTGATTCCACATATGCGTATAATGTAATACGTATGCGTATATACGTATGTGTATACTGCCGTTTCGCTGGCTTACTGTAGTGAGGGAATTCCACACTTTAGCGTCAGTGATGCGGCATTTCTCTGGCAGACTGATTCTTTCCTGCTGCAGTGCTTTACTATAACTCTAGTTTTGCTGGATACGTACCGTATACCCATTCTTGGTATCGCTCCAAAAGAAAATAATGTGTCCCATCCCCAGATATGCATATGTAGCTATGCATATGTACATATCCATACATATGCATGCATTCTAATGCAATCACAAGCGTCCGTTCTATAACTGCATACGCATGCACATTAACGCAATCACAGGCATCCTTCTTCTAGCGGCATACACATACGCATATTCACTATTCATGAATGGACTGCTAGTATGGCTAAGTGTAAAGCTGATTGCCGGTAAGTTCAGGCTCGGCAACACCTCCCGCCTCGTTAGAGAAATGAGATCACTTGTTAGCTGCATGATAACACGAGGACCATTGAAAACACTCATGTTGCGTTTTATCATGATGCAGTGGGATTAAGTACATGTTTAAAGGTCTAAACACAAAAGCGACGAGGAGGTTTGTCGATTGCAGACAGATCGGATAACAGCCATACTTACCAGGCAGCTTGCCAGATACGAAATCTATAAGAGGTAGCTGTAAATTCATCTTAAGAGGCCGGTAAAGGTGATAAGCGTCAGTAAGCAGGGGATGGATTTGCTGTCAAGAGGCTACTTCTAAACTATCTCGCTAGTCTGTCAAAGAGCGTGAATGCCCGGGTCATGACACAACAGCTCTAAGTAAGGCAGGCCATCCTGATCAGTTGGAGCACATGCGCTTGAATGGCTATTAGTGTAGTTTTCGGTTAAATCTATTACTTTTCTGGATCATTTCAATTAGATAGTACATCTCTGAATTATTTACTTAATATTTGGGATAGGCAGGCAAAATGTCGCGACAGCCATGTCACATCGCTCACGGGCTAACTTTGAAGTACGTGCGTGATTGGCTAAACCATTGTTACATCAGCGGTGTCACCATCTGAGGACTCCATTAGTAAACATATCAACTAATCAGAGAGCGCGTCCTCGGTTGCTATGCCATGGATGTCGTCTTTTTGTAACAGAATTAGACATGCTCAACTTTAGCACCTGCCGACGGCATTTTATTGTGGCTGTTTGTGCAAGAAATCGTTGTGATTAGAAAGAAAAAGACCTAGAAAGATTAAAAACTTCCTGTCAAAACACTAAGACGGAGGGAATCCTGGGATTACTCACCCTGAACCACATGACTTTCGGACTGAGATAGCGTAAAAAACGTTTTGTTTTTTTTGTAAAAATGTTGGAGATGAAGGCAAAGTTTATTCAAGAAATATATGGCCTCCTACATTCTGTGCAGTTAACTATAAAACTGATCTTGTTTGGCGTCTTCATTGTGTGAAGGTCGTGACTCCTCGGCCTGGGAAGCCGCCGTTGGCAAAAAGGGGTCGATTACGACTTATGTAGTCTGATTTTCAACCTGGTATCACATTACAAGACAACATAGATGAACCTATGAACCTCCTAATGAGAGGATCATGTCATTGTCAGGAAGAAATAAAGGCAAAATATTAATGTGACGACGGCCATATGCGTAAAGTGATAGTGACCAAATGAGCATCCACATCAGACCGTACAGGCGTCCACGCTGTTACACAGCAATGAAGAAAATGCATGTGTCAACGGTCAAAATCATTCACTTGGTTGCCAAAGTCAAGTTTATGACTTGTACATGCTGTCATTGCTGAGAAAATTATGAAAGCTTCCGGGTCAGACCACTCATCAGCGCTGAAGGCACTGGAATTTGTGTCCACAGGAAACATAACTGGTTCGACGATAACAAAGAGAAGATAAAAGCATAATTTGCTGGAAAGTACTTTCTTCATTTGGTCTATTGGGGAGACCCATCATATGTCCCCAGATAGCTTGCCTTTATCAGCAAACATAGAAAGCAAACTGAGTAAGATGCAAAACTCTTAGGCTGAGCAAATAGGTAGATGAGATGACCAAGGATATCATAAGCCACAATACCATGTATGTCCAACCAGGACAGTTCAGTGTCATGGAGGTTACCAGTCACCAAGATCAGATGTCAAAACATCAGACTGTAACCAGACAAGTGGCCGACTCCTAACGAAAAGCTGTTTGCTGTTTCAATCATTCTTGAACCACTGAACCATTCAGAGACGCATCAATTAAACATCAACAAGAACAATAGCAACTGCCAGGCAAGCGATAATTATAGAGGACATTCACTACTATTTCTGTAAGGGAAAAACTTGAAAGAATCCCATTTAACCGTCTGATTGATCTTCTTGAGAAGGAAATATTACCAGAGACACGATGTAGCTTAAAACAATCTTTGATTGCTAACCAGATATAGAAGAGTTGAACCACCTTTACATCAACTTCGTTGACTTTATGAGAGTTGAAGTATGGTAGCCCGGACAGATTCATTCCCAAACAGGAATGCTAAATGACGGTGAAGCATCTGCATCATTCCACTATTGTAATGGTGTCATGCAGGCCTGTGTGTTAGCACCCGCATTGTTTATTATGTTGTTCATAGCCATGCACGCAGACGCCTTCTAGGACATAGTGAAAGGGATAGGACTTTCTTCTACGGGCTGTCATGAAGGTGAAGGAGACTAGACTGTGTTTGCTTTGAGATTTGCTCTTTGATAACGACCCGCCTATGTATACGGGGTCACCGCTGAACAGTGGTCATTACGGAGAAGACCATTCATTAGCCAGCACTTGCCTCCCCGTAGAAACAACCCAGCTATCAGAGTGACAAAAGAAAGGCTGTAGGAAGGTGACCAATTCGCATGCACGTTGAATAGGTGCAAAACTACCAGACTGTATCTCCCTCGACAAAAGCTAAAAATGCACAATAAATGCTAATTACAAGGCTGCTACAAGTGCTTTTATAAATGTCCTGTGCTCATGTTGAGTGTAATTAGTTCATGGTCTTAGTACACATCCACAAGTGTGGTGTCTACTGGTATTGTAAAACGCCTCTCAAAAGATACTATGTAAACAATTTAAAACCATAACCGAAGAGATGTTAAATTCACTTTCTTTTGAAATCTTGGTATATTTACATTGTTCAAATTATACCTTATATGAAATAAATGTTATTGGACATACTGTCCAGGCCGCAAAATCTAGTAACATAATAATATTAGAAAAGTATACACGTTACACTAGATTTAGTGTCCCGTTCTTTGTATAAATGAAAGCTGTGCTACAACAGGTAAAACTAGTCCTGATGAACGTATAATGCACCTGTTCATTTGTCATTGCCAACCTAACAGTTAATTGAGTTCTCGTTAAAATGTATAATTCAGTGTCTCATTTAAATGCATTTACTTTATTATTTAATTCCTTCATAATTGGTTAAAATGTAGAATATTTCATTCATCCGATAGTGATTAATACATCACAACTGAGGTAAATAACATATTGTAATTGTACATTGTACATGCAGGGCTTTAAGAAACCAGCCGGTCGCAAAAAAATTATTTTTGGAGGAGTCATTGCGGTGAGTATGTTTGTACTCATGAATACGGTAAAATTACGTAAACCTAACACTGCTGCTCATCTTATGTAATATCTTTTTCTCCAAATCTTTATATTGAATAAAGACACTTGATTATCAGGTGGTGTAGATGTGTGTAAACGTGTGCAGGATTAGAATATGAAAAATAGGTTTTGTGTAAGCGAAGCAAACATTCGATTTATTCCGAAGACTGCGTAAAACGGGTAAAAAAACTTAATGGTGTTCCTTTGTCTTACCAGGTAGTATGTCTAGCCATTATTGGCTTAGGGGTAGGACTGGGATTGAAAAGCTCTGGGACATTTAGAACTGACACTACAGACCACAGATGTCGTAACAAAGATGATCTACGGCCAGCTGATACGGCGTCATCGGGAACCAAATGGATGGATACGGATTGTTCACAGGCCGGCACCTGTCCTGAAGGGTGAGTTTGATTTATTGAACGGCATGAGACCAAAGAGGTGGATGGTGGGGGGGGGGGGGCGAGGGTGATTAAATGGACAGAAAATGTCTTACTGAAAGAAGGCCGACCGTCTGCAGACCAATCTGAAGCACATTCACCAGTTTTACATTAGTCCTTTAGCGTAGGAATGTTCAAATGTTAAAGGGACATAATCAGGAGCAATATTATGTCTATTATTTCACACTATCAGTTCCGTTTTGCTTTATACAAAAGCTTCCAGCAAAACTATCCAAGCACTCAGTCTCAGTACCTCGAATATACGGCTGTTTAACAGCTTGTTATAGTTCTGTATGTCCGTAAACACAGTCCACCTGGCCTGTTTACCATAACAAGGCGGCGTGAGCGGAGTTCCGATTGTGACACGCAACATGCAATATTTCATCCAGTTGGAACATGTATGGCACTTTTTTGGGCCAAGTCAGTCAAGGAATCTCTTGATTGACACGTTGTGGCCCGGACGATGGGCGCCTTGTATTAATGTTGACACCTGTGATCGCGCCCGGTCCATTGTTTTAACACTCGTTTTCAGGAGTAAGCAAATGGTTTCAGGGCAATATTTTGGCATGTACAAGTTTATTTATAAGGGAAGAAGTTATTTTTAGTGTCAATTCAATATACTTTATTGGTGATTGGGCCCCTTTAAGATGGAAGAGCATCCATATCCGTGAGCTTGTGTCAAACCATGAGCTTCGGACCAATTAGCTCAATTCTCTCCTGATGATTTTCCTGGATGGTTTTACAGCAAATCAACCGTTGAGGAAAAGCTTACCTTTTATAATGCATTCAGCTCCGCTCCTTTCCTGTTAAACACCCTCGGTGGTTTCCAAACATATTTCATGTTAAGTAATTACTGACTTCTCTTTACAGATTCAGTTCTCCTCCTCTCCTGCTGATCTCCCTGGATGGTTTCAGAGCAGATTACTTGTTGAGAAACTTCACGCCAACCATTAAGAGACTGAGCGAGTGTGGTGTCCATGCCAAGCACATGAGGTCTATATTCCCTAGTAACACCTTCCCCAACCACTACTCCATAGTTACGGTAAGGAAGTAATTAGTTTCATTTGAGTCCAAACGAATGTCCTAATCACTGGACAGAATTTAAAATTCATAACATATAACATAACTAGTCTCACAGTTATCATTTATCTGTTATCATTTTGTTCCTATAAATATTGTGCAGATATATTAATTGACCATCAATATGTTATCATTACATGTATAGAATTTTGATCTTTTCACAGGGTTTGTATTCAGAATCACACGGTATCATTGATAACAACATGTATGACAGGGACAAAAAGGAACGTTTCAGTCTAAGCAGCGACAATAAATTTAACAGCCACTGGTGGGGCGGAGATCCGGTGAGTACGACTTTTAACCACCTCCCAGTTATATTTATCACTCGTCATAGTTGGTTTATTCTATTGCTTCACAGACAGAAGTATCTACCTCAATATCATTCTATGATTCTTCAATAAGTTATAAAACCTACATATTTAAATCAGCTTTTGAAGCAGATATACACTACCTCCCGTCCTGACCATATTAGTATTGGTTTTAGCTCAGTGAAATGTAATGCATCATGCTAGGTTTTACGAGGGTCGGGTCATGCATGGCATTCCGAGGCGATGCCAAACGAATGCCATAATTGGCACACACCACTATGTATAACATATCACTGGACTATAACTGATTTTTCCCACATGCCCGGCCTTCTGGTAGGAGGTCATTTATATGAGCTGTTATGTTGTAATACTCCCCCTCATAATCGAGCCCCAACTTGGCTTGCTTTCTAGTACTGCATATATGCGGCATAGGGTTCTGGGTCCGCGAATAAAAAGGTAATGAAAAACTAAAGAACTTGCATCTCTTGCCGGGAACAAAATCGTTTACAATCAAATATTGTATTTATGACAGGGAAACAGAAATTGTGGCCTCAAGTAGGAAACTATTCGAATGACTCAGAAAGGTTTATATGAATGAAAACAGAACTCGGTTTAAACATTTGAAACTGCGGTGCAAGAAACCGTCTCCTAATCAGAAATACTCAATGATTTGCGTAGCCTTTGCTCAGAGAGCCACACCACTGGCTGGTGATAAATTGTGACAAGTTTACCCATAAGGCTCCTGGCTAGAAGTTGCTATGGGGGAACACATACGCTCTTTACACGGCGCTTTACCTGTAGGCCTACTACCTATATCGTAAGCGCTGTTTGTTTTGACCTCGTATCCTGAATCTCTACACAAGAGGGGAGCACTGTATTTTGGTCCAATCAGATGGGACCCTGTGCTGGAAGACAAAACGGTTTACCAGCCAAGCGAGGAATACACGGAGCATTTCGTTTATTTCTTTTTGAGTGACAGCTCATCGCCCCGGCAACCGTTTGAACAGGCCACAGACTCATAGAGAATGGCCCCGCACGTGGTTTCTGGGCGGAGCCTGATGCCTGTCGAGTGTTTGTTGATTGCCATTTGGTTAGCTTCTAGTCACATCAGCAGTTTTTTTTTTTCAGCAGACATGCCCACCAACTGGTGTTTAAGTGTACACAAACAGTCAAAGCAGGCAGCGGGAAAATCAGTAGCTTCTTTAGAAGAGCAAGATTTCCGCTGTCTCGGGAGCGTTGGGAACACAGGGCAGACGTTTATGCCTGCTCTCACCACTTATCAATGCGTATCAAATGATATGTTAACTGAAAAGCATATTTTAGTATATTTTACACATGCATCGATAAAAAAATTCTTCGTTTCATGACGAATACAATATTTTTAGGTCATATATCATAATGTTATCGTTAAATTAAATAACTCTAGTTTTCTCAAAGAATCTTCTAGAGCGTATGATTTACCATGATTTATTAAAGGTCTCCCGGTTGGCTATGACTAGTTAGATTTAATAACTATGCTATTCCGAACAAACCGCATGGATCCCTTACTTGAAAACTATCATGCGAGTTGACTTGCATCACCCCTATCTGTAATGTAAGAGGATTTTAAGGTACAGTTAGAACATAGAAAATACCCCGCATGTGGGGAAATATTGAACTTTATTACTTCAAGGTATATTAACCTTCACCTTCACACAGTTCTCGATATTCATATATATATATAAACATTTAAGATATCGAGGTTAAGTCCAGTCAGTTTGCATTGGGCGATGTACCTGGTCACATTTACTTCAGTTTATTACCACGTTATGAACGACACCTAGGAAACATAGAATGTTTACCGAGCCTGAGCAAAATGCATGACCGGCAGCTATATATTAGGTTCTCAAGGGGTTCACGACGTACATGTTGTCTTCATGTGTACATTGGTAGCTATACAAGGGAACACTATGGTTCTTAATTATCGGTTAACTTCGATGTTCCTTTTTTTGTGGCGTCATAAACACAGGTGTATGTAGTGTAAGACAGCTAAACAAGAATGTAGATTACATGTTCAAGAGCCAAACCTCTGTATATCATGTTGCAGGGACTATACCGTTAAAAAGAGGAACACACGTGTGTGTTTTTCTGTAACTGATGCAGACGAAACTTGTTTTTGAATTCCATGAATATGTTGAACAATATGTCATGTAGCATATTTATTTTTAATATGTTGCATCAACGTATGTGAATAAGTTCTTATTCATCTTGTTCTTGTTCCTGAAGTTTTGTGTTTGAAGATATCGGGCATGTTAAGTAAAAAAGTTAAAAATAGAATTACTGTATATAATGTACAAGACTGATAACATAATTCTCTTGATAAATAACCTGTTGACCTTTGATATCGGAGGTACGTTCTTGCTGGGCCGTATAAACGCTATATCATAAAGCAGTAACAGAGCTGCCATGCAGACGTTACAACCATTTATATCCTTAAAATCCTGTGTACATATTTGTTTTATTTCCATTCGGCCTTGATGCTTTTGGAAAATATATCATTAAAGGAGATCTTGGTTTTTATATTCTCCCTTACACTTATGCATGGTTGTGAAACAAGGATACGACGATGACTAACCGCTTTTCTATTTCATTTTTTTCCTGCCGGGAGGTATATCTGTAACGGAAATTTCTTTGTTACAAAAATCGTCTCTGCAGAATACAATAAACAATCCATGCTTTACATAGTTAACTGAACCGATTTTAGAAAAAAATGAATTGTGTCATATAGATAGACTGCATTTACATGAAAATGTTATTTTCCTGCAGTGACGGCTTATACATTCAGCAACCTCTTGCCATTTGACACCAAATAAACTGAGAGATCCTAAATATAAACTTGAAATTCATGCAGATGCCCAACCACATTTACCCTGTATTCATTTTAGCAGATGACACATAATTTGAGCAGATATTTTGAGAAACACTTCTCTGTGATGGGAAAATAACATTTGTGTTTTACGATTGTTTTCATGTTTCAGATATGGCTTACGGCCATGAGGCAGGGCAAGAAAGCGGGTACATTTTTCTGGCCAGGCAGTGACGTAGCGATCCAAGGTACTTGTCACCCTTTTTTTATTAATCTAATCTAGGGGTATTTAATTAATCCTTGATGAGACAATCATCCAATATTAATACAGTTCACACAATCTTACTGATATTTAGTGCCTGTGACCGTATATATGACTGCGCAGATAACGAATCGTCAATGAATCATGTAGTCATTTATTTTGCTTAATTTCAATCTCATGTTTTTCACTTATCTACAGGGACATATCCAGATATCTGCTACAGCTATGACGGGTAAGGCAGGATTTATATTTTTTATTTTAACAAATTGAAATTTTCAGATGTAAGAACTTCCCCAGTCTCTGTCTTTTCTTAATGATCCTCTGCCCCGCCCTCAAATTATAGCAAATAGAGTTTTATTATCTTACACCAGAGGTACTCTTTAAATCCCATAGCCTATAAGGCCCATATATAAGGGCAATACGGTAGGCTACGGCTATACCCGGAGTTAAACTATACGCGTGCTGTTGACATGATGTTACGTCCACTTTGCTTCCTGCATGTTTACGTTCATTGTCTTAGGCATGTATTTCTGATGTTGATTGACAGAGCAGCTTACCATTACGGAAAACCCTCGTGAACTTTTATATATAGACATTGTAACTGAAAATTATTGGTAAAAAAAGTATCATATACGTGGACAGTATTTCTGAGTGGAAAATCTAAAAGAAACAGGAAGGGACAAAAAGAAAAACCTGCCGATATTCTGGTTATTCAGGTTAATCAGTTATATATTGCTTTTGCAGGACTGTCCTGTTCAGGGATCGTATTGGGGAGATACTGGGCTGGTTAGATCTGCCGAAGGCCGAGCGACCTGATTTTATGACTCTTTACTTCAACGAACCTGATTGGACAGGTCACGATGAGGGGCCTTATGGAGACGAGGTAAAAATAGACTGGTACCACTCTAATGCGGTCCTGGTCTAAAATGTTATAATATAAAAAGTTTTAAACAGTTTTCGATATACTGTTCATATAGACGCATTACAGACAAAGCATTATTTTCTTTCTTTGTGAAACTTGAGAAGTACAGTTACAGTTTGTGAAAAGTAAATGCAGAATAGATACACAACATTACATTATCAAGTTTCAATTTACTGCATTAAATGGCAGACTTTGTCCTTTAACTCTTCTTAGGCAGCGAAAGCGGAAGATTTCATTATCGACCAAAGGGACTGCTGCTAACATAATAAATCTGAAATCTAAACTGCTGAATTTGTAAATCATCCCTTTTCATTGGATGATTATCATCATCACGTATCAAACATTGGTTACTTCTTGCAACGGATTTAACTTTGCAAATAAATTAAGTCATATTATAATAGTGAGCTTGGTTTATGTGTAGCTGAATAACAAACTTCACGAGGTGGACGAAATGATAGAGTTACTGATGGACGGCCTAGTCAAGCGCAACCTGCACAACTGTATCAACATCATCATTGTCGCCGATCATGGCAAGTTTTATTTCATTAGTTTTAATCTGCATTAAGTTAATTTATTATTCACCTTGTTCCAATCACAGGCCTGAATTTGTATGGCCAGAAAATTTTACTCTTGCACAGGGCAATAAGATTGTTATTCGATAACGGGAAAGACAGCATGACTTTATTAAGCTACCATAAGGTTGATTTCATTGAAGTATGCTCAGTATAAATTGGTGACGGAATTCACTGTTGCCACTGCAATGAGGTATAATTCTTTACCGGCCAGTGGTAAAGGTACCAGTTTTTTTTACAATCGTGAAATTGTATTTTGATTATGTTTCAGGCATGGAAGAAGTGGCCTGTAAACAGATGGTAAAGCTGAGGTCCTACATCAACACTAACGACTACTACATTTACGACGGGGCGTACGGCCGGATAACCAGCAGCTATGTATACAGAGATGGAGGGATTGTAGAACAGACCAACGGAGGTATATCAGGAAATATGCGGTTTTCTTAAGCTTGGGCTAATCGTAATAACATATAATCAATGGAAGCAATGTTCAGCACTGGCACATACCGTGAGCAAAATATAATCAAAGAGATATAATAAGTAATCAAAGAGATATAATAAGTATAATAGTAATAAATAGAAAATAAGAGTCCGGCAAAGACTTGTAATTTATATATATATATATAAATATATATATATATATATATATATATATATATATATATATATATATATATACACGCAGGTCCCTCCCCGGGTTAGAGTTCCGATATGTTTTTGCCCGTACCTGACGGGGTGCGTCTGTAAGCATTTAGATCCGTGTACGTTATGTTCAAGATAAGTTTGATAGTCTCTTAATGTTGTTTAACCAGACACACCTGACGAGATCGTTGAGAAGCTGGAATGTCGGAATGAGTTCCTTGGGGTAAACAAAAAACAAGACATACCACGCCGACATCACTTCTCTAACAATAAGCGTATTGATGAAGTTATCATGGACGTCAAGGCCAAGTGGCTCATCAGCAGGTGAGTATACAATTAGTGTACAAACCCGGGGACTTTAATACGGGAATATAGCGAAATCGCTATATCACCCCCAGAACCAGCATAGACCAAATCAAGCAAAACAGACACTTTAGAAGCAACCGAAAGCGATGATGCTATCAAGCATCTCACCCTTTAAATGTCGACACCTCGCTAGCCCTATAGATCTCGCACACAAAGCATATGCGTATAGGCATATAATAAATGTGACAGATACATGATTGTCTGCTGTTACGAATTTAAATAGCAGGTTTTACCAGGAGTTACTATGAACTAACCTCCAAGGCTTTTTAGAAAATATTAAATGAGCAAGGAAATCATGGTCTGATGCCCGCCAACTTAAATAATCTAGGGTCAAAGTATAATTCTTTTTAGGTAAGATGCTATTTTCAAGTCATCGGAGCCAGCTTATTCACGCTCGAGGGGACTTGGATTCGGATTTTGCAGATTTTTTTTTCAGATTTTTCTATGTATGCATTTGAATGTCATAAGACAGCGCTTTGACGTCTAAACATGTTAACTAGTGTTTATCATTCGTTGACCTGAACTAGAGGCGAACACATTTGATGATAGGGCTACTTGTTACCAAAGCAGAAAATGAGTTTCTTATTTTGATATGACATAAATGAAAGTGTCATACTTGTGACAGATGGTTGACTTATTCTTTCCAGAACCGGGTCCTCAAGCAGTTACTGTGCAGGAGGGAACCACGGGTATGACCAAACACTCAACAGTATGCACGTAAGTACTTTTTTTTAGTATTGGAAATTGTTCATTCTACTAATGAAATGATTTATATATGAAGCTTGATATAGTGCTTTGAACAAAAAGAGGGATAATATGGCAATTTATAAAATTGAATGCATTTTCTAGTAACAGTTGTTTAAAAAGTTCTCACGAAGAAAATATTTATATTATATCTAACCCCTCTTAATTTCTTATATTGTTTAAAGTATTAGTATAGTTTTTAGTTTTTATTTACTTTTGTTCTGTTTTGTCTATATTTCTATATATTTATGTCCATAGAACAATCTGTCAATGACTTCATAATACTTTTATTTCCTAGGGAGCACGCCGGGTACAAATAAAACATATATCAATGTTAATGTTTATTATTCCATTGTACAGGCATTGTTTGTAGCTTATGGAAGGGATATTGCTCAGCTTGGAGAGGTTGACGCGTTTGACAACATCGAGATCTACAACTTAATGGCTGGTATGTGCACATACTGCCGTGAGAAGTTTATCCCTCAAATACATAACATCCTTACATGTTTTTGTGTGGTGTTTAATCGACCAGTCACTCGCAAAAACCTCGATAACCTAATTATGTATAATTATAATTGTATAATTTGAATAGTAACGTTGGTGAAAAAAAAATGTTATAGGCCATTTAACAGACGTGAACTTTGCACAAATTACATGAAAATTGTAGCGTGAGAAACATTATTCATTATGAATTTATTTTACGTTTTACCCATCTTCTTATAATCTTGCTTTCACTGTCCGGTTTGCTTGATGTGTCACGAATAGTTAAGTATCTTGCATGTAATTTGGCTGAAGACATAAGGACCATTCACATTAAACGTGACAAAGGTAAACAGGAAAAAATGTCATATAATTTTCAAAAAGAACACATGCAGCGGAAACTGGATAGGTGTGGGAGCCTCTATACGATTGGTCAGATTCGCGATGACATTTCAGGATCATTAATCTAAATTTAGGAGGGAAATAGTTTTGGTCGGTGCTTTGAGTAAGCGTACGTGAGTCTTGTTAATTATATAATATGCAGATGGGTCAGTCAAAGCAAGATCTCTTAGAGATCTCTTACAGGAAGAGATGTATACCAGGAGTGATACATTAATCTTTCATAACATTCAGTACAGCTGTAAGAATTGGAAGTGTATTTTTTTTCCATTTTTTTCCAGATCTGCTTGGTATAACACCGTCCCCTAACAACGGAACTGCGGGATCACTAAGACATTTACTGAAGAACCCTCCAGCACTAACGACACCGCCGCCACCAGAGGGCGCTTACTCCGTATGTCCCTTCCCTTCACAAGAGGAAAAAGAACTACGCAGTAACAGTACAACGTGTACATGTACAATAATGCCGGTATGTTTTGTTTTATAAAAACAACTAGAGACTGGTCAATATATCCAGTATTTAGTGTATTTCTAAATTATAATTTTAATTGTATTTTTTTGCTGCGAGTTGAATAAGAAGAACAACTAGTTACATAATGACTTTTTTTAGAAACTTCTTCGCAAAATGAGTTAACGGAAAGACGTATATACTATTTTGTCTGAGCTGTTCTACACTGTGACATCCCGAAGACCTAAGTTTAAGATAGGACTATGTCTTCTTAAGTCATTTTGTAAATTCCTTCATTAAAACAGATGTTAGTTATCAATGACCAGAAAAAATCCCTTTTTAATACACAGATGTATACAAATAAATCGGAGGAGGGGCTAAATGAGCAGCTAGACCTTAGTGCTGCAGAGAAAGCGCTAGCATTGGAAAAACATCTACCGTCAGGAACACCCGAGATAAACATGGCGGACACTCAGCCCTGTCAGCTCACACAGGCCGATTATGTAAGCGGCTACAGTCACGAGTACCGAATGCCACTGTGGACAGCGTACCAACTTAACGGAGAGGTAAGACCATGTGCCGCCACTTGAATCACATGTGACGTCATTCAGTCATATTGACACAGATTATTTCAGCGGCCACGACTACCGAATGCCACTATGGACAGCGTACCAGATAAATGGAGAGGTAAGATAAGTGACGACACGGGATGTTACGTCATTCAGAAGTATTTACACATAATATCAAAGGCAAAAAAAGTCACGAGTACCGGTACTCTTATTAAATTAGCCCCTGGACAGTCGAGGGGTAAAAGTCTCGGCTCTTTCCGCTGGCGAGCTTGGTCCGGTTCCCGGCGTGGCCATGAGTTGTAGTGACAAGGCCGATAGTTTTCCCCAAGTACTCCAATATGCTAAACCTCTAGGCACTACCAAAAGTCACCGTCTTAGCCGTCTAGAGTTCCTTGATGAGTTATTAAAACTATATGTACAATCCATGTAAAATAAATATGTCTATATATAAAACATAATTGGTCATATTACGATCCCACTTTGTTCCCACTTAGCTAACTATTATGATATGAAGACCTTGTTTTCATAACCATATTCCTGTTTCCAGCAAAAGGGAAACCTGTCACTAACCGGCCCTGTGATGATTCCCTTGAGCCCAGGGATGGATTCAGGATTTAGGAAAAGGAGATAAAACCATAGACCCCGTGGTCTAGAAAGGCGGGGTTGTCCAGGCCGCATAAAAATGTTCTGAAACCCTTAAATAAGGTTGCGGCGGCCGAAGGAACTGGGGGGTCCAGGGGTTCTGGATCCAGAGGATCCACTTCAAGGGCCAGTATTGTTATATTTGGCTTACACCCCGCAATCACACGGGACTATTTCCACCAATGTGTTACCGTCTATGACGGGACGTATTTTGATATACCCACCGTACGCCCGTCCGTTAACCTTTAGTGTCCCCGCGATAACTTAACAGGGCTTTGATGGATTTTCACAAAACTCACCATAACTTCTTACCAATAAATTATTCGCTCATATTTAATGAGGTCAGAGGTCACGAGGCTACTTTGTGCTGTTGCCGCGATAACTTATCAGAAATATGATAGATTTTGTTGAAACTCATAAAAAAATATAAACCAATATTATACCTCGCTTAAGTTTGATTCCCGGCAAAATCGATAAATATTAAATGAGGTGAGAAGTCACCAGACTGGTGGCGCCGTGATGAAATTCTTATTGATATTCATGAAACTCAGTTTTAATGTTAATCACTACAGTTACTTACCTGCACGTAAATTTAATGAGGTCAGAGGTTATAAGAAATAAGTGCTCTTGTTAAACAAATGTAACAGCATTTGCTCACTATCGCTTCACGCTTGGCTACGTACATGTGACGTCACATGAATCACGGGATGTGACGTCTTTCAAACATATACATGTACTGACACACAAGGGCAAAATTTCTGGGTGTCACTGAGAATAACTTAGCAGCTCAACAGAGGGTTGTTTCTCACCACTCTGCACATTGCTCTTGGATGCATCGGATGGCGAAATCTCTGGTACGTGCTATCTCAGTCTCTGCAGTATCCAGCATGTCCGTTCTTCATATGTGATGCTACAATCACGAATCGTCCATCTTTCGGGTCTTCTACATTTTTTGGGTGATTCCTAAAGAGAGGAGAGTGACTTAAAGCGACTTTGGTCTAGAGCTTTTCCATTTTTTAGACAAGTCTCTCATTTGGAAGACTAAGTTATTTTCGGCTTCTGGAACGCCGTCATTTTCTTTTCACCGTGTGTTGAGCGGTTTTCCTGATCTGTCTCTTGGTAGGCCCCTTGATCACTAGGACGGCCTACCTGTCACCTATTGGACAAGGTATTTTTTTTGCAAAACATTATGTGAAACATTTTATACAACTCACACAACATGTGCTGGCGCTGTATAGTGGCTAGAATTCTATTGAATTTGTTTATGGCACCCTCCCAAACTGATTGCTATGCACTCATTCTGATGCCAGAACATTACCATTGCTGTTATAATTATGTATAAATTGTGACTTTCTATTTCCTGCTTATTTTTTGTTGCATCAGCTATCTAATCGTTTCAATTCTGCAGTACCTTCAATGTATTATTTATCCGGATAGCAGTATTCCAGCAATGGTGACCAATAATAAATCATGATATTGTGTTATCAATGATACAGTTTTTATCATGTTTTGTACAGAAATTTGTGAAGACCTATTCGTAGTTTAAAGCAACATGCCGAAGTTGTTTTGACATTGGTTTTCAGGACGAATTTGAGAGGCCAAACCTGAAATCCCGACTCGACCGGTTGATTCCTAACTGCTCACGGGCTGATGTACGTCTTCCTGTCAATGACAGAATCGAGTGTTCCTCATACAATGATCCCGATAAAGACATAGTGCCGGCCTATCTCTTCCCGCCAGGTAAACAGAATTTACTTTGAATTTGTCACTTATACGTTTACGTGGTTACATAGAATCACTTTAATACCCCTGCTGAGTCAATGCATGTGTAGAACGAGGAAAGTATACAGGGGCATGGTGTGAATCATTCATAAAGATTTAAAAAAAATAACGCAAAGAATACTATCTTGTGTGATATATTTGGAACTACTTTCAAGAATTCTTGAAGTGGAGATATAAACCATTTAATTTAAACGTTTTCTTTCGTGGAAGAACATTGAAGATATTTAAAGGTTTAAGGCTAAATATTAATCAGTGTTCTTTGGAGATAAAGATAGAAGCTAATTAATGCTCAGGAGATCACCCAGGTATTCGGAAGAATTTTTTGAATAAGAAGTTTTATAATGAGAAATGTCATGCAAATAAGTTTTATATTATCCTTATCTGCATTATCCATTTTGATTTTATATGTTAATGAACCATATAAGATATCAATTTTTTTAATTTTGTAGGTTTTTCAAACTCAACTGAGTCTCAGTTTGATGCCTTAGTTTCCTCAAACATGGTGCCGATGTTCAGAGGATTTGCAGACGGTAAATTAAATGCTCCCTTTTGCATTAAATGATCTATTTAAAAATATAATTGTTATATTTTCTAAAAGTTACGTTATTATATATAAAAAATATGCAAACACTAACTGATATTTTCCATTACATAAGATGCATCCTGCATGTTATTTGGATGAAGTGACGTTTAAATAAATAATTGTTTGTTGCTATTACCTAAATAAAATCGTCGATATATAGCAGTCAATGCATTTTATTTCAAATTTCTAAATGCAAAATCTATTTTACAGGAGTGTGGAGGGACGCAATGTTACTCGTAGAAGAATATTCGTTTAAATATAAAACTGTCCACGTGACGGCCGGCCCGCTGTTTGATTACGATGCTGATGGCCACAGAGACTCGCTTGACTCCATCACAGAGTGAGTATTTATAAACTATTAAACTGTCCACGTGACGGCCGGCCCTCTGTTTGATTACGATGATGACGGACACGGAGACTCACTTGACTCAGTCACAGAGTGAGTATTCATATTCTATAAACCTGTCTACGTGACTGCTAACTTAAGTTGATTTTTCTGTTGACGGTGGATCTACTTTTTGTTTTTTAATTTAGCAATACAAGGTGTGAGTGATAAATACGGATAGGTAAGCTCTCATTTTTGCCAGGAATATACATAATTATGCCAGAAAATTTCCCTTCAGACATGTAGTGATGTTGAGGCTCAAACTTAATTTTCAGTGCCGGTTCAGGTCTTGATCTTTAAAGATCTGCTTGGGTATTTTCAGGACAGCTGGAGCAGACCAGATTCCAGTGCCATCACATTATTACGTGGTCCTGACGAAATGTGAGACCAACCCCTGCCAGAAGCCTCTGACAATGTCAATGGTCATCCCTCACAAAAAGAGAGTCGGTAACTGTCGTGTAAGCGGACTGAATATAACCAGTGTCACACAAAAGTTATTAACAGGAGGCTGATGCCTTAAAATTAGCCTTCACGTACACACGATTCTTTCTATCGTTTTCAGCTGAATTTATGATTGATGCTCTGTCCCCTGTAACTACATTGATATTAAATCACTAAAATTATCTTTTTAACTGCCCCCCCCCCCCTGTACAGTGGTAGATTTCTTTCGGCGAATTAGTCGTTTCTGTTTCACTAAAACGACCATCCTCATAGGATTTCTACATGACAAAGTTTACAAAAATTATAACATCTTTCTTCAATTTAAATTTGTCAATGTTACAGGAAAACGACACGTTTTCCTTTTTACAACTGAACACGGCCCGGGCGCGGGACGTGGAGCTGCTGACCGGACTCAACCTGTTCACCTCCGTCTCCCAGCAACAACGAATACAGATGTTGATTCACCTGGAGGAACATCTGTGGGACAGAAACTCCTGGTTAGACCCGGACACGTGCACTGTACATGATACCAGTAACTGTCCGGCGGGGTGAGTTTTAACCCGTCTTATGATTGTACATTATCGAAGCTTTGATTTCATCTGATGTATGGCATATACTGGGCAGCCAAACCACATATGATTCTATTTTCGCTTCCTTCTGCATGTACACAAAGCCCCTGTAAAGAAAGGGTTGCTTAAAGATGGAGTTGAGAAATTATCGAAATTGTTAGCTTATATATATATATATATATATATATATATATATATGTATGTATGTATATGAAGTTATTTTGTCCAAACAATCACATAAAAGTGCTCAACTTATTTGGAGCATATTAGAAACATATTAAACACGTTACTTACATAATGAATTGCTACTCACTCACGCAGTGGGTGTTGATTATGCGGCGATCATCAGACAACTGAGTGTCAGCTGGTACAGCTGATCCGGTCATTATCATACGGTCAAGGTTAGTTTGCTGTCTCGTGTTACTGTTTGCCGGCACCTGGCTATGAGTTCACTGCGCTTGTGTTTTTAGTTCACTTTCTTGGTCCAATTTTCCGAGTAGTATTTTAATTTTTTTTTCAATACAGAAAAATTGCATTTCCCTGAAACTCGTGTATTTTAATATTTTCTAGGAGATTGTATGCTCCAATTTTTTTCCTTTTTTAGTCCCAAATAAACTTTGAGAGCTCAGTTTCTTTTTCATACATTTCGTAACGGAACAATTTAGAGTGGTTTTTGTACCTTGTTTCGGTGCTGCTTTTCATCCCAATATAGCATGTATTCTTTCCTTCGCTGATCATTGACGCCTTGTACACTATATTACTGGCCAGGCATTTCCCCCTAGCGGGCAGGTCTTCGTTGGCCTGCAGTTGCGCATTTTTTTCGGGTGTAGCTTGGTGGGGTCTCGACAAAATTGTGTTGTTGCGCGCATCTATTAATTATTTGCTGTACATTCCTCATGCATCTGTTGCTGATTTTAACCGTATTTCTAATAAATATTTTGTGGAGCTTATGGTCTTGCAGAAATGATTATTTATGAGTCTCAGGAACTGTGTGCCCACGTTCGTTTTTGTATTGGTATTGAATGGTGGGTTATACCAAATAATTTCCTGGTTCTTTCTCTTTTCCCTGTTTGTTCTTCATTTGTGTTTTCAGGAGTATATTTAATTCTTTCCCGATATCCTGCCCTCTCCGAAGCTGCATTATAGTCCGTTGCTGCTTCTGTGAATATTTCCTGATTAGTAGATATTTTTTAAATCCTTCTACTAGTTGTTTTAGGGATTTTTTTTTGTTATCGATGGTTGGTGGTTTGATGGTTTGTTTATATAGACTTGCTCGTCGTTGGGCTTCCTGTTTGGCTTCTGTTTTCTTGTGTTTAGAAAATTGACATCTAGATAGTTGATACACACACACACACACACACATATATATATATATATATTCCCTTTCGTGCCAGGTCCCATGAACTTTTCAAACCCTAAAAGTTCAATTCAAAATTTGCAAACTGTAAAGAAAGAATACGGCACATTACTTAACAAGAATGAAACCACCTACATGTGGAATTAACTTACTATCTGGAAAAAACAGTTTACACCACATGGGTAGCAAGGGCACTGGTCACATATACAAATGTGACTTTATTGAACGGGTAATGAATGGTTGTTGATGACGTAAATATAAAAAAAACATGCAGTTTTCAAGTCTGGCCACTGATTGGTGCCAAGGACCAAGGAGAATCTATGAGGTTGTAAAAGGTAATTTTCTGTTCTTGCCATCATAATATATATTATCTCATGTTAGGCCTTTAATCCTCTTTCTCGCCAGTGCCTGATAAGGACAATGGTCGCAAGATTTCAGTGGACAACCTGGTACAGCCTTTAAACAGTTTGCAAGAATAAAGTAACTCTATCTGGTGGTGCTAGGGTATTTCAAATAAAAACGAATGTATCAATCCTCCTTCAGAACGCATCCTCTTCTGTTGATTTCGTTTGATGGTTTTCATCCTGACTATCTGATGAGGAATCTGACACCGACCATACAAAGGCTATATGATTGTGGAACATCTGCCCCAGCTATGAGGAGCGTGTACCCAACGCTCACTTTTCCTAACCACTACACACAGGTTACGGTTAGTAGCTTCATGGTTATTACACGTGGCAGAGTGTACTAACCCATTTCTAGTTCATCAAAAATAGTTGCATTTTAACATCTGATCAAACTATCCCATGCGCTTGTTATATGGAGCATTTATTTAAAGCGGCGCCTTAATTGAAATAAAGGAAATCTTGTATTTACGATGGTATTTTGAGAGTTGAGGACATAAACATGATGTGTACATGCAAATTGTTTTCCATGATTAAGGGACATCAAAATCATATGCTAGAAGTGTAACAATTCTAGTGTTCCTTTCACCCGGTATTGTTCTTGAATCCCTGTGTTTGATATATGGCATACAACGGGACATTCTTTATATTATGAGGTTTACCGTATTCTTAACAATTGCAAAAGGCTTGTATGTCATTACAAAAAGTATTTCTTTTACTCTAACTTTTACTGTCAAAGACACCTTTATTGAGAGTAGGCAGACGTAAATCACCATATACGGACTTACAATATGCCAGTAAACCAATAAACATATTGACCCCGGCAAGTTTAAATATTAAGATTTTGCTTACGTAATCTTTAAATTAAGAAAGCATCCTTAAATACCCTAAGCTTTTTATTTATTTGTAAAAAAAGAATAGTTAGACCAAATCTGCTTACCGAATAAGTGGTCAATCTACCCGGCAAGTATCTGTTGAATGTTTAAAAGGAACATTTCCCGTATAATGTTTCACAATATTGACATAGTTTTTAATATATATTCACAACGTTCAATACAGAAATTATCAAACAGGTTACAGATTATACTATGTATCCTATCTCATTAAAGTCAATCAGTGTTTGCCACTGAACATCAACATACCTAACTCAAGATAATTCACAGCTAACTGAAACCAAACGTTCCTGACCTCTAACCTCGCAATACTAAACGTGAATTGTGCCGGTAAATTTCCACAAACTGCGACGGGTGAATTGGAATACATCGGGGCTGCTAATGAATACCTTGTTTGTTGATTTTTAAATTGATTGATCAGTTTTTATTATTTAGTCTCATCTATGTTGTTTACAGGGTCTGTACCCCGAGAGTCACGGTATTATTGCTAACAGTATGTACGACCTGTCACTGGAAGCTTATTTCTCTATATCTACAGACAACAAATCAGATCCAAGATGGTGGCATGGAGAACCAGTATGTATGCTATAGTCACCCACACATGAAATAACACAAATTAGGTATAATTGGTCATTTTGCTAGTCTTATTTTAGTCTTTAAAGCAGTGTAGTCGGACACCAGAAGAAATGTACATCACAAAGAACACATAATTCACCGTAATAAATGGCTGTTTATCATGTTGGTAATGGTTGTTTCAACGTCTCAGTCACATAGTAGAAAAAGTAATTTCCGTCGTAATTATTTACGATGAGGAATATATACGTAGTTATCATGACCGCATTATAAGTTTTTAGTTCAACCTCTATTTTAGTTTTGGAACACTGTAGAGAAAAATAACAAGACCAGCATGACTTTGATGTGGGTTGGATCTGAATTTGCAATACAAAGTTGGTATCTTGACTTACCTTTACCAATGTTCTTCTTACCTATTTCCGACCGATTTACCTAATTATTAAAGAGATTATACATTTATATCAATTAACTGTAAACATTTTATATGATCTTGCATACACACGTTTGTATACAATATGAATCACTTTTGTAACTGTCGATTATTTTATAGACATGAGACCGACACGTTACCAGGTCTATAATGGGTAAGTGCATTTATTTTGTTTTCTCCTCTTTTATATAACGAAATAGTAGCTTGTCGTTCTTTATAGTAGTAAGAGTGAAGTATTGCATTTTTTTTAGATTTGTATTCAGAAGAAAGTGTGGTAGTTGAGGATTGGGTAACCACTGGTGACCAAATCACCCTTTTCCTCAGTAGCAAGGTCTTGGAGAGAGAGAGAGAGAGAGAGAGAGAGAGAGAGAGAGAGTAACCCTAAAACTTAATAGAGTATATAAATGAAATAGTGAGAGCATAACCAGAGACGGCCGGACGGTTTCGAGGTCTAGAATGGGGCTTCTTCCTAACTCCCAACTTGGGCCCTGTTGATTATGTTAGTCACTTAGGTAACTGAAATAGTTTTGCGGTTCGAAGAAGATTGTGGTTCATATATGGAATCGGATGTGACTCTGCAGTCCAAAGCTGGCGGCGCGGACCCCGTGCGAGCACTTTAAGTCATGTTATATAGGCGACTGCTGAATATTGCTTCGAGTGTTATGTCTCGAGTGCTCATGAGTCTTTCTAATGGATTTTTTCAGAGTTCATTGAATGTTCCTTAAGTTTAGTATTGCTCCTGAAGGTCGGGGTCTTCTGTCACATTCAGATTTTCCATAACGCAGGGGTCCATTAGTTGGTCAGGCACTTTTCAAGCAAGCATCGTTTAGGCATTCTTTGGCCCATCCATGTTGTGAGGGTGGCTGCTCACTGCTGTCCCAAAGAGGCTTCTCAGTCTCCCTAGTCTAAAGGCCACCTACGTTGAGGTTATTGACGATTAGCAATAACCTCCACCTGTTGCGTTTTGGCTCACCTCTGGTCGTAGATCTTGCTGCGTGAGTGTACAAGATCAGTGAACTGATGAATGGTGGAACTACAAAAAATGGATCTGCATGTGAAGAATTTATAATAGGAGAATTGATTAATTTAGATTATGCCACTCTTTCGGCCTCTGGAATCGTCGGGGAACCGTCAAAGCTGCAGACCAATAACACTTTTCACGCTTCATAAAGCTGCTAAGACAACTGCGAATTTCCTTTCAAACATGGATAAATTATCCAGACGTCCATGCTGGATTTTTTCGAGTGTCTGCCTGAGCATGTCGACAGATAGTTGGGTCATGCGCCCTCCACCAATGGTGCTCACGACTGTTACAAAATCCCTTGCAATTCAGCCTTGGACAGCAAGATACCTGGTTTCCATAGTGTGCCAAGAGAGGGCATTCCAGGGGTCCACCTGCACACCACTACTCACAATGAAACTTGCCACTGTCGTATTAAGATACCTGGTTTCCATGGTGTGGCAAGAGGAGGCATCCCAGGAGGTCGACCTGTACACCTCTACTCACAATGAAACTCCCCACTGGTCAGGTTAAGATACCTGGTTACTTAGTGTGCCAAGAGAAGGCATCCCAGGAGTCCATCAGTCCACCTCTACTCACAATGAAACTCGCCACTGTCAGGTTAAGAAACCTGGTTACTTTGTGTGCCAATAGGAGGCATCCCAGAAGTCCACCAGTATACCACTTCTCACAATGAAACTCGCCACTGTAAGATTATGACAAATAATTTATTACAGGACGATAGATAACGATGACCGGGTGGACACGGTTCTGTCGTGGTTGGATGGTTCTGAGGGCGTGAAACCGGACTTTATCACTCTCTACATCAGCTCTGTTGATTCTGCCGGGCACGAGGGAGGCCCTGAGAGTGGAACGGTAGGTGTTTAAACTTTATACGACACGGTCATTTACTGAAGATGTAGTATAAATTATCGCCAATTAGCAAATTATGTTAGGAAAACATTACATTAAATGTTTGTCTTAAATAATAATGCTTGACAGTGGTTTTCGCCGAGCCTTATCCATTATAGCAAATTTGAGTAAAAGGTTCATAGTAAACACTATGAGTCTGAAATCTTTTGCCGGGAAGGCAATATATAATCAAATACTGTGTTAGTAACAGGAAAACAAATGTATATCTGGGACAGAAAGTAGTTTTTCAAATTACCTGGAATAGTATTAAGTATTCTGTGTATGATTGAAAACAGGCTCATTTTTTTAAATTTACTATCCCGGACCTTGAAATCAGAGCCAATGAACTGCGTGACCTTCGCTGAGAGTGCCGCATCACAGGTGAGCGATAATTTGTGACAAGTTTACCATAAGTGCTGCAGGGTCTGACGTGGCTCGGGAACCCAAGGCTGACATGTTTCCGCTTGAACAATATTTATAATGACACCTTTCAATATCAAAATATAAAATGTTATATTGAATATGTGAAATATTAAAATATAAAACAACTTTCGAAGTGGTTTGTTACATACACATTTTTCAAAATATATTTGTTTTGTGTAAGCATATTTTAACATATCATCA
This sequence comes from Sipunculus nudus, assembly GCA_026874595.1. Classification (NCBI taxonomy): domain Eukaryota; kingdom Metazoa; phylum Annelida; class Sipuncula; order Golfingiida; family Sipunculidae; genus Sipunculus; species Sipunculus nudus. Next base: position 55,498,578 of record CM049309.1, read on the forward strand.
TATTTTCGTTAATTGGAAAGTTTCTATAGTTTTCATAAACGATCACCAAGAGCTCTCCCACAACGTAGCGTAGGGGGAGATCCCGGGAACTAGGGTTAAACAAGTGCAGTTAACATTCACAAGCTTGTCTATAAGCGTGATCTCTATATGTATGATCAACTGGATTACTGTGACTGGCTGGCCGGGGAAGTGACGTCATTTCCCACTTAAGTTTGCTGCATGTAGAGCATGGATTTCGCCTTATTTGAAACGGATGGGTCCATGGTGTCACATCATCTTACATATGTCTCCGATTATCTTAAATCCAAGGACAGTCTTTACTTGTCCGATATTGTTAATGCGTTTACAGGTTGATGACGCGTTGATTCACCTTGACAAAACTACTAAGAGGCTGATGGACAGTTTGTATCGACGGGGGACACACAACTGTGTCAATGTAATCATTGTCTCCGATCACGGTGAGTGTTACTAAAAATTGACTGTACTGTGTTCCACTAACTTGTGTTCAATTATTTTTTGGAGTTAATTGTCTTAAAAGTTTATATTTTTCTGGAGTTTCAAGCCTTTTTGGACTCTTCATAATGATTTGACATATCAGATTAGTCCCTGCATGAGAAGCCATCTTTGTTTTAGCTGGTTATATTTTAAAGAGTGGTTGTACATGAAACCATGCAATTAGCAGCTATCAACTGAAGCTATTTCTGCCCGTAACCAAAGATCTTGACTGCCATAAAAGGGACTGATTTGCTGTAAAATGAAGACCAATTTCTCTTATTTTAAATAATTGTATCTTAGATTCGGGTTAATGTAGGTGTTTATTTACTTTGTTAAAATCAGGCCCTTTCATCTTCTACCATACCTCGCCATCTTTTTTTTCTCTTTGAATGTAACTGATAAAATTTGTCATAGCAGAAAAACAGGTGGACATGAGGTGGGAGGAACAGATTTTACTGTTAATATTTAATGTTTTGCGAAAATAATGTGAAATATGAGGAATTACGAGGATCGTATAACCTTATATAACTCTACTCTTTTTCAGCCCACCCGGAGCTGGTTCAAGTAATTTTAGTTTGGGGAGGGAATAATACCCTTCTTTCAACCAGCTAGAACATTTATCCTCAGGTATAATGGTACCGTTTCGTTTGTTAATTCAGGAATGAATGATATAAATTGTCAAGAAAGACAGTCCGGCGTCCGTGAGCATATCAACGAGAGAAACATGCATGTATGGACAGATGCCGCGGGCAGGGTGTCTAACAAGTACCGGAGTGACAGGTACAACGGACCCTTCTACCCGGTCGACAAGGGGGACCAAGGTAGAAAACATAGGCACAATATATTTTTAAGTACCAAATACATTTGGAAATCTCAGCATATTATACACAGACACACACACGAATCCCAGTGCCTTAGTAACGGCACAACGTACCCTTCTGCTTCGTGGACAAGGGGTAAGGCAGGGAGCGAATTATTTAGAAAGTACCACATACCTTTCGTAATCTGTGCAAATTCAGACACGGAGACACAAATCCCAGTGTCGTAGTAACAGGCAAAACGCATCCTTTTCTATCGTGGACCAGTGTATGGTGCAGGGAGAATACACTTGACAGATACTGGATCAATTGGAGACGGCATAAATGCTGGTGCTGTAAGAAATTATAATCTCTTTACATTTTAGATGGCTATTTTCAAAAATGAATGAGGTATTTTGTTTAGTTGACTTTTTCCTGTTTGGGTTTAGATATATTTTAGTGTCACGGTATATTAAGGAACACTTCAGTGCAAAAACTGTGTTGCTAAATCAGAAATGTAAGCTCGATTTACAGTTAGGTAACAAACGAGTTTGCTCCTAAACTTACCCAGGTAAAATAAAACAGATTTTGTCAATCGAATGTTTAAAGTTAAGTAAAGGATTTTTGACCAAAATATGTGATTTCGCCTGAATATTCCTAAGCATTTATCATATGTTGATATCATTTTAGTGCCTGTTGATAGATTTATAGAGAAGCTTGAATGTAAAATTCAAGCAGTGAAAGTTTTTGAGAAACCGATGTTCCCAAAGAGACACCACTACGCCAACAGTCATAGAATTGATGACGTCATTCTAGATGTGGACGACCGGTGGCTGGTCACAGAGTAGGTGTATTATCATTTCGTGCAAAATGGTTCTTGTACAGTTTCTTCTTTTCAACGCATCTTCTCATTTCTTCACGCTAAAATATAAATAACTAAACTGAAGAAAAAAAACTGTTTTTGATAAATCAGTTCACTGTTCTGGCAGATGGGAGAACGCTACACATTTATGTGGATTGAGGGGTATGCATGGAAACGATGAAGTACTACACACCATGAAAGTGAGAATCATAAACGATTATCTTAAAATCCTTTTATCTCAAGTATATTATTGCTAATGACAAAGCGAATTTCAAAACACACAGAAGGCGTATGTCCATAAACGTTTCGTCGAAGTTTCCTTAACGTGCGTAATGCTGGTATATAAAATTCATATATTACCCGATTAAATAACCCGGTACTGCAAAATCATCTCCATATGTTGGAATGATTTTCATTCCACTTTTTTTCAAAATTCTCCAGGTTGTTTAAACTCCATCATTTCAGGCTCTCTTTCTAGCACATGGTCCTGATTTTGCAAAAGAGAAGGAAATTGAAGAATTTGAAAACATTGAACTGTATAATATTTTGGCAAGTAAGTATATTGTTTTTAATGATTCTCACTATGAAATACTTTTACCAAAATTGTTATACACAATGTGATATGAATTCACTATCAATTTTAAGGTGTGTTAGATGTTCCACCGGCACCAAACAACGGCACAGAGGGAGCTCTGTACCCCATTCTAAGGAGCCCTCCGTCACTTCCGGTTATAGATACTACAGACAGGTACAGCGTCTGTTACTACAGAGGTTTGACTGGACACAACTCTTGTCCTTGTAGTCTCGTGAGTTTCATTTATTTGTCAATGTATACTGAGAGACCCTCCGTCATTTTCTCTTAAGACAGCTTGTAGATCCTGCATATTGTAAAAGAGATCCTTCAGGGGACGACATTTAGTGACTTTGTAAGCTGTTGTTTTGCTTTTAAATCAGATCAATTAAGTTTAATCTTATAACTAATCATTTTACATGGGCAGAAGTACCAAAAAAAGGTTAAACACCACATTGGGGGCGCAGTAATCATATCATTCATTATGTTTAATGCCCCATCAGCTATGATTAGTTTGCATGCGGTATCAGATTTATTCATATATTCGCGTGGAGTATTTATTCGGAGAGCTGTAAAATAGTACGCTGATGTGGATACCTGAAATATCACGCTGTATCCGTAAGTCATACATGTGGTAACCAGGTGACGTGGCCCTTGAACAGCGCGGCATGCAGGTCAATTTGTCCACTCAAAATTCATTATCGTTTTAACGCATGTAAAAGTGTTTCATATTTAATGATTGAACATACCGCGGACAAAAACATTATTGCTTGTAATTGTATGGGGGAAAAGGGGAACTTTCACCTGCTTTCACATAGCGCATACCTCGTGCCAGCTAAAAGTAGAACTTTAAAGTGACGTTTCTAAAGCCTATAGAGGCGTAATCCAACACAAGGGGCATATTGAATATTCCTGTATACAGAGCAAACTCCTTTTATCACTAAATACCTGACAGCAGACAGGGATTTCGGATATATTTATCTCTCAATAATCATTACATTTGTAACTTTTCATCTTCTCATGGTGTGATTGTGACGTGATGTAGGTCTATATCACTTATAATTCCCTGCCGGTCAGTCTTGATCAAAATGCATGTGTATGCCTAACTTCATCCCCCCAGTATAACGAATCTGACATAAGTATGATATCAGCCTCTGGGAATTTTTTTTACTCATACAACGTCGTGGTTGAGGAGACTAATAATTTATCTGCAGACACCCGTGCAAATTAAAAACTGAAAGACCAAAAGTAAGTTAATGCAAAAATTCACACAAATGTTTCAATATGGTTTTATTGGATATCATGATAGATGCTACTTGAGCGTATACTTCAAACTTACATGTTAATTCCCACACAATACACATGAACGGAGAGCCTTGCCTCCTTGTTGCCGTCATGTATGAAGGGGTTAGCATGTGCTTCCAAGGACGGATGTTGACACTGGACATATTTCTGCAGGACACAACAGCTGAGCTGAACGAGAGACTGAACAGAACAGGCATCCAGAACAACCAAAGAGTATCTGACCATCTGCCTCACGGGATGCCCGTCCTGAAAAACAACGACACAGTCTGTATCCTGTACCACGACGACTACGTCTCAGCCTACAGCCATCAACACAAGATGGCGCTCTGGTCAGCCTTCACCATCAATAGAGATCAGGTGCTGTTTAAAGTTCATAATCAAAGTCATAATCAAGATGGTAATCAAAATATAAAGCCAAGCGAACGGGGTTGCATTAAATAGAAAACATTGTTCAGCGTATGTAGCTATTATGATTTCATTGAATAGTTATTATACACAAGTTCGTTTATGGAGTAAAATCCTCGGTGTATTTATCCGTCGTTCAAAGTATATTGGCCGAAATTTGGAGAGAAAACATGTGAACAATTTAATAACAACTGCAGTATCTTCAGACTTTTTTTCATATCAGGGTTTTTTTCGGATGAAACATGTCAAGGCATATTGTCGGATTCCAGTCTTAATAAGCTTACTTTGTATTGAAATAAAATTACTTCACAAAAATCAGCGTAGAGCGGTAAAAATCTCAAAACTTCAATTTCGATTTTGTTATAATTACAGCTTTCATGAATCGGAGATTCTAGCCTGAATGTGTACGTCAGATCTCACCATATTGAATTTAATATTATTGTATCCGCCAAAACAGAGTGTTTTGTGGATACTTTGTTTTCAGCCAGACGCCGCCGCCGCCGTCGCCGCCTCCTCTGTAACCGCTGGGCGGAATTTTACGAAACCCGGGAATATGTTGGGGTTACATGTGAACTGCTGCGCCCCGATTTTGTTTTGACCTCTGACCTTTCCTCTGCGCTCTGTGCATCTGTTATGACACATTAACCCACATATCTCGGGAACCGTTTGACCGATCCTGAAAATTATTTTTGCACAAATGTAGCCCTTGGATAGCTTTATAACATACATAAAATGGTGGCGCCACCTGCAACCATTGTTGCACAGTGTCCATCTGTTCATCTGCCTTGGGATAAAATCACTCTTATCTCTACATTAGTTGGAATTATCTACCTAAAAATTTTGCATGTGTATACATCCTGGACAGCTTTCTTGATTTTATGACAGGTGGCTCCACCTACATTCATCTTTACGCTGCAGACATCCAAGCTCATATCTCGGGAACCGTTTGACCGATTGGGCCAAAATTTTGCTTGTGTATAGATCTCACATAGCTCTTTATCATACGCAAAACTGGTGGCGCCACCTGCAACCATTTTTTAAAATCACATATCTCTGCACTGGTTTGACTTATCTGTCTACATTTTGCAGGTTTATACATCTTGGATAACTTTCTTGATTTTATGACAGGTGGCGCCACCTACATTCACATTTACGCTGCAGACATCCAAGCTCATATCTCGGCAACCGTCTGGCCGATTGGGCCAAAATTTTGCATGTGTATAGATCTCACATAGCTCACATAGCGCCACCTGCAACCATTTTTGCGCAGGGTCCGTCTGTTTGTCTGCCGTGGGATAAAATCACTCATATCTCAGCAGTGATTTGACTTTTTGCATTTGTATACAACTTTGATAGCTTTCTGGATTTTGTGGTAGGTGGCACAACCTACATACACATTTCGGCTGCAGACATCCATGCTAATATGCAACACAGCTCACTCTATTTCCCCTTGTTACTCAATCCATGCCTCACTTCACCCGTCCCACTCTGATTTCGGCGGATACACGTAGTCGCTTGCCGACTACCCGTATTCTAGTTTTATATCATTTTAACTTCATTTTAAACACGTTTGTGGCCCTACGTTTAGACTCGAGAAACGGTTGAATTTGACCCGGAGTGGGACATAAATTTAGGGTTTTAATACGTTTACAGCTTTCGGACGCCGAGAGGTCTAAATATATTAGATTTACTCCGAGGGTTGACTAATTATTCATTATTTTATTTTTAAGTCTTAATATGCTTACCGCCTGAAAGCTGCGATTCTTAACTGTGTTGGATCTAAACAGAGAGAAGACCTTTCAAAACTATGTTAAATACGATTATACTTTCTGATTTGGAGTAAGGTCCGAGCCACGGGTGGACCATTTATTCATTAATTAATCTACTTTTATGTTTTTAACACCTTAACAGCTCTCAAACATGGATATACCAAGCTGTGTCAGTATGACCCCTGGGTTAACCATTTATTTATTATTATCCTAAGATTATGTTTTAATACGTTTACAGGTTTCCAACATGGCGACTCCGGACTACGTTTGATCTGACTACCCGGTTGGATCTTTTGTTTATCATTATATTAAGTAGTATATTTATGTTTGTTTTTTAAATACTGTTACAGCTCTCCGACACGGAGATTCCAGACTGCGTTAGATCTAAACCGCTGGTGGACCGTTCATTTAATATTATACTAAGTTTGTTTTAATACTATTACAGCTCTCCGACATGGAGATACCAGACCGCGTTAGATCAAACCCCGAGTGGACCATTCATTGATTATTATACTAAGTTTATGTTTTAACCGTTTTTCAGCTCTCCGACATAGAGATACCAGACTGCGTTAGATCTGACCCCCGGGTGGACCAGGCTGACCAGACGACCTGCGATGATTACACGTACATGGCAGATCAGAGGATTACCAGAGTCACCCTGTTCCCGCCAAAATTCAGCTCCTCAAACCAGACGATACACGACGCCATGATCCTAACCAATAGCGTTCCCATGTACAACGGGTCAGGTCAGAATGACAGCTTATTTAAAACAAAGGGACGTCCATAGAAATTTACATTAATTAAAAATGGCCAAATTACATTGTAATGGCGACTTTATCTTCAAATACATAATTATTAAATAATAATTATTAAACGATATTTAAATTCAGTATCACCCCTGGAATTGTAATATTTAATTACAAATTACCATTAATTGTATTACTCGGCGCAAACCTACTACAGATATTCTACCTAATGTGACAGTGTTTTCGGTTTCCATTTTATATATAACTCCCGAAAAGATTCCGAACTGTTAAAGTATAGTATATGCGGTTAGGTATATGCTGTATAATATAATAATAATGATAATAATATCCTACCCCGCATTATTTCTAGTGATATGGGATCACGTGATTACGTCTGTGGTCACGTGGGCACGAGACTACGGCCGGCTTCACGTAATCGTGGGACCAGTGTTTGATTACGACTTTGATGGTCACTGGGACCCAATCAGTTTATTACAGAGGTAAGGTATATGTTTCGAAAAAGGTAGATTTTGTAGTTTACCATTAGTAAGACAAATCTATCAATATCAATGTTAATGGCAGTCATGAATACGTTTGGATAAATGAAGTAAAAAATGTGTTTTATTTGTGGACAACTCTAATTCATGTTCCAGTTCATTCTACTAGAAGAAATGACTGATATTGTTTCTACTGCTGGTTTCTTCACCAAAATTTAAAAGAAATAAGCAATGGCTTTGAAATATATATGCTGTTTTGTAATGAAATAAAACAATGATTGTACATTTTGTACCTGTGATTTTTAGGAGGAACAAATTGCGGTACATGAACTTTGTGTTAACATTAAGTATTCTAAGAGCATTTACTGCATATGGAATTCCTTATCAAGCGACGGTGACACGTTTTATCTTGCTACAGGGACCAGATAAACAACACGGTGTACATCCCCTCCCACTACTACCTTGTCGCCCTGAAATGTAACAAACCTGACTGTACAACAGACATGGATTATGACGTACAGGCGTTTATCTTACCCAACATCGACAGGACCCTCAACTGTATGCAGGTAATATTATTATTATAAATACCATTTCAGTTTAATGCTATTGTGTACATGCACAAATGTAGTGATGCTCAGTTTTTTAAAGCCATGAATTTTGTTACCCATTGAATCATTTTCAAGAATACTTTGAGGTTATGATAAAACTTTTTTTCATGGCTGTGAACCTTATCATTTTTATAGTAGTTTAGACACGTTATCATACCAGAGCGCACGTGAAATTGGTAGTAAAAAAGGAATGTTACAATGTTGCGGACTCGAACAGGGCAGATATTTTATCGTTAGGCAGTGTAAGAAGGCGAGTGTCCACCATTAACATTGAGAATTATGCTACTGACCTACATATGCGTGAGCAGCACAGCCACTGCTAAATGTTTTCTTTTCCCCAGAGGCCAGCACCTTTGGGGAATGCTTAAGCTCCCACAGCTAACCCCCCCCCCCCTGGATCCGCCATGCCGATGAACCATTTTTTCTTCAGACACCAATCCAAAAAAAATGGGAGGCTATCAAAAAATGTAAAAAAAAAAAATGTGGAACGCTTCACGAATTTGCGTGTCATCCTTGCGCCAGGGGCCATGCTAACCTTCTCTGTATCGTTCCGCAATTTGTATATGTACAACCGAAGCTGTACATGTATTTTGTTTAGTTGTAAACAATATATACTGAGTCTCGCCGTACTGTTATATATTGGGTACTTGTTACAGACCTGATCAGGCCGTACCACATTGACAGACGGCGGTGGTAGATATGTTTTGTAGATGTTCAAAAGAACCCTGTGGATACTTTCTGTATCATGCGGGTGAATTCTGCGGGTGAGTGTGTTTAATTGTTAAGGCCAAGGTTGTATGGCGTGCTCAGTTGGCCGCCAAGATATGGCGGAAACACCTGGCATACACGAATGCCCCTGGCGCTACCTGCTGGCTAGCTAAAAACTAACGCTTTTTGCTCGACCAGCCATGATCCGATCACGAGTGAAACCGAAAAGGGTTAATTAAAGTAAGGATTTGTTGTACCACAAAATCGCGTGTATGTATATATTTAGCCAGTGAAATAACGTACATCACACGAACTAGCCAATGTTTCCCCAGCCGGCTTGGCCGCTGTCATACTTGTATACGTTTTCTTCAGGTGACTATTATACAGTGACATATATACCACCGGCAAATAAAAATTATTGCTACATACATTGAATACACCTTATATCTCAAAATTGTGGTGTAAAGCTGAATCCCTTCAACCAATACAAATACGAGATTTTTTAAAGTAAATGCAGTTACTGCCGTGGGAAATAAAGCCAAACAGAAAGAAACATATTGGTCGGTATTATATCTGACATATCTTAAATTATTGCGGAACTCTCAGCAGTACACGTGAGAAATCAAACCTCATCATGTCAGTGACACGGGACAGGACAGTTTCCGAGTAAATGTCGCTAGCGTGCGGGTCTATTAAAATATCCGTTTGAAGCGACCGAAATATTTTGTAGCTAACATATATATATATATATATATATATATATATATATATATATATATATATATATTTGTCCTGGTGTATAAACAGGAATATTTGCTATAAAACAAACTATTAAACTACGTATTAGAGTTTCTTTAAACGAAATATTTTAAATATGTTCTGATACAAGATTTGTTCTCATTTTAGTCCCGCCTGGACGATTACCTGATGGATAACACAGCACGTATCCGGGACATCGAGCTGTTGACAGGCTTACAGTTCCTGACAGCACACAACACTCAGCAGGGATTGCTGGCTCGGCTGCGTCTTCAACAGCGACTGTGGACCAAATCATAACAAGTGTCGAATTGTATGTGTAATAATAAAAGTTAGATCTGGCCTATTATAAAGGTTCTACGTGCTTCCAATCACGTTCAGTCATGCTCTATTCTTGCTGGAATCCTGATCACACAAATCAGCAAAAGCCGTATGTCACCATAAGCAAATGTACCTAGGTAAATTAAACATAAGATTGCACAGATATTATAAGAAGCTACCTGGATACATTTCTAGCTGCAACTATGTACACGTTCATCACAAGATTCAACTGACATGAATGTGTGCACCAACGGGTACGGTATAACACATAAATAAATCATAAGTCCGTGACAGCTATCGGAAAACGCAGTCTAATGTTAGTATAACGTTTGTATGTCCATGGAAGCTGAATCAAACGTTAGAACGGAATAATCAGAAGTGTCCATTAAGCTGGTTAATCTAATCGACAGCTACAAATTAGCTACCAATTATCACAGAAACATATGATGATAAAAAGTCTAAAAGTCTAATCCATGATGTAGATCACAGTGGCGTCTCATTTGGCTCCAAAACACAACCACTAATTCTTTACATCGTTTGAATCCCGGCCCTTCTCTTCATTAAACATAATCTTCATTTCACACAGTTTCTGTTTCGGCCTCGAAATCACACAAATATGCTTGAATTATCTCCGACTAAGAAACTGTTTCGATATAACAAGCTTTATACACCTCCAGCAAATGAAAATATCATGAATTTTTCGTGACCTTTAAAAAAGTTCCTGACCCTTTTACCATAACTTTAAAACGTTACATACAAAAACATAACTGTTAATAAAGAAACAGGCAATTAAGATTATCTGCAAAGATTTATTGATGAAAAATATAGATGTAAGGATGCACAAGAATTCAGAATGTGTGAGAAATTACTAGAATATACAACTGTTTAAATGTTACGTATTTCTTATATTTTTTCAATTAATATCATTTCATATTTGGTGAAAACAAAAGAAAAGGCCTTGAACAATGCAGAAAATTAATTCTCCAAAGATATAAAAACTGTTTGAAAATAAGGTGATTTTATGACTATATCTCTTTAATTAAGCCTATGCAGATTATTGCTTCTACGATCGCCTACATAACCTATTGAATACCAATATGATATTCAATAACATGATGTGTTTACCTTAATAATCCCATGATTTAAAATGTTCTTATTAGCTGTATTATAAAATAAATAACTTCATGTGAGCACGAATTTAAGCTGTACATATAACATGGCGTACAACTATGTCGTAAGCCGACCAGAACAGATTTATTGTTAGAGAAAATGCAGGATATAACAATATTGACCACAGGGCAAATTACCAACGAAAAAGTATTAAAGGAAATTTCAGTTTTCAAAAGCAAAACGAGCTTTTTCCAAACAAAAAACAACCTGTTCATCAGGATCATTTGAATCTGATTCTGCCAATTTATGATTATCATGATATACACGACCGCTTTGGAGTGTCTTCATTACGAATTGGGGAAGTGATCGAGATAAATGGTAGAGCAAGAAAGCAGTAAACGGCACTGTGAAATTTGCTACATTCGTTATGTTTCTCGCAGTAACATTTTATCATAGTTTTTTTAAATAGTTGTAATATATTTTATTTCATTAACTGATTTATTAAACATTATTTGAATTATCAATACATAACGATCTAGGCTATCTATCAAATATATTAAAAAGACATTAGTTTTCGTGACTATGAACTAGTATTTTTTATGCTTTATGTTACGGGGTGACATAAAAGCGGACCGAACTGTCTCGCTAGTGAAGCTTGCTTTGCTAGCGAAGCGGTTGGTTCGCCGGACTAGTGCGCCACCGACTTTGATTCGAAACCCGGATCGGCCCAGGATTTTCCCCTAAACAATTTGCCTTCGTAACAAAATGGGGGCTCGTCTAACGTGACAATTAACTTTGTGGCCGAGGGAATAAGCTCACCAAAGTGTGACTCCTGAGATAATTGGTCTTGTTCTGATAGCAGAACGCTCTTAAGAGGGGGTGTGTTACGGGGTGCACATAAAAGCGGACCGAACTTGCTGGCGAAGCGGTTGGTACGACGGACTTGTACGCCACCGACCTGGGTTCGACTCCCGGATCGGATCAGGATCTTCCCCTCATTTTGTTACAAAGGGGGGGGGGGGGGGGGGAAACATTAAACATTTTAAACTTCTCATCAAAATAATAGTGAAAATACTTACAATTTTAAATTTAATTCCCTGTAACTGCGCTACATCCTCCATTGCCACAGCAAACTTCAAGACAAAGCTTGTAGTTTGCTGATTCATAGAAGCATTCCCACGCCAATCTCCTGAATCTTTCAGCCTCTTGAAAATGTCTGGTTGATAGTACAAGGTCAAGGCATATATTTGCGCAAATTTTTAAGAACATGATTATGACGACAATTCCTGAAGGGACGTCTGTAAAGGGGGTGGGGTTGGGGTGAGGGGTATATATCCACCCATTTTTTGGCAAGGGGGTTGGTCAATGTAATCACCCCCCCCCCCAGAGAATAATATTTATATTAAATGAACTATATTAATAAATAGAATTGTTGACATTGGTTCCATTTATGAGTTTACTACAAATATAATATCTAAACCTGGTTCAGAATTAACTTACACTGGAAACATATTTTTTTTTAAACCTCGCACTATATATTATATATGTAGAAATGATCTGCGAGAAAGCAGTCTTTCCTCCGCGGTCACACAGCGCTCTACGTTTCGTAACAGAGCATGGTATATAAAGGTTGATACAATTTCGGAGTATTTGTTCAGCAAGTTCTTTTGTTTTGAGCTTAGAATTGCCAGTTTCTCGGCCAAACACAAGTTGTACCGGTTTGAAGATCATAGCTGTGTTTGATTGCTGGATTATAGACCAGGTGATAGTGATATTTTGTTGTTTGTCTTTCAGGGACCACACATGTTTTGCGAGCTCTGTTTCGTTTAAGTGAGTCCTGTGCCTTATTGAATTGTTGTGGTTGTAGAACCTTAGGTTAGTGGGGCCTTCGGTGATGCCAGTGTATGTATATACTGCACCGCTGCTGTGCGCAACCGCTTGGTACACAATGGAGGAGGCTTGGCATTTCACATTGTGAGGGAAATCAGATTTGTCACGGCAGATGTGTAATATATGATATTTTTTTGAAAATTTTGGTCACAGGTTTAAAAAATATTTTGTCAACGTTTGTCTTGTCGATCGAACTGAACGGTGGTTTAAACCAAATGGTTTCTGAGTCGATTTTTGCGGCGTTTTTGGTTGTTTCCCACGGGGCGATGTAACTGCATGAGTTTTGCTTATATTCACTGTTTTTGAGTGCTTCTTCGTATTCTTTTTATGCATGTTGGAAGATGTTCTCGTCTTGGGAAAGTTCGGATAGGCATATGTTAACGGCGGCAGGGTGTTTTGAATGTTGGCCGGGGGATAGTCTGATTTTGTGTTTATAAACATGAGAGGGTCATTTGATTTTCTGTAGGGACTGAATATTGCAGACTGGAGGTCCGGTGAATCATCTAGGTAGTTAACCGATGTCAGGTTTGGTTCTCTTTGAATTTTAATCCCATGGTGTTGACAATTCAAGTGAGTTTTTTTCTGGTTCCGTCCGCTTCTGGGCCTGATACCGTCGTAACTCCCCATGCTTACAGCGAACGTGCTTTGTCCGTTCTCATGTTTTTTTGCCAGGGGAAGCTGTTGTCAAATAGGAGGCAATTACAAGAGTACATGATAATTTGGAGGTCAAGATCGTGGATATTGGTGTAGCTTCCCGCCCACTTTAACGCCGTTGCCAGCAAGTGGTGGGATATTGATGGGTAGAAATCTTCTATGTCGAAAACCATGAATGTATGTATTTATTTATTTTGTATGAATCTGAACCAGTTTATTACTGATCTCGTATTTTTCCAGTTGTTGGTTGATATGGAACTTCGAACGGCATGGTGTATTTTGTCCAGGATCGCTTTACTGACAATTCTCGTCTCACTTTTACATGGATTTATTAGTCTGTAGGGTATGTTCTTTTTTAAATTTACCTTATGGTCCTTGAATGAGATAAATGCCTGCTTTTCGCACAATGGGGATATTCTGTCGTCAATATCAAGTTTTTTTTTAACTATTTCGAATAGTTCATCATTGATGTTCTTCACGGTGTCTTGGTCTGAGACTCAACTGTAGTTGAGCACCCTTTTCCGCCCGAATGACAACTACGTGATGAACTTCAACTATTCGGCGTAAAACATCCCTCTTCCATCACCAAACGAATACTAGCTACAATTGATAGAAAAAGTCGAACTGGTAATCAAAGAATGAGATGGAAGACCTTTTTCTTCAAAAAGAACTAAAAAGAATGCGATGACAACCAAAACAAAAAGTCTGGATTTATATTAAGGCGCACCCAACCGCAGATCGAGGAGCTTGCATACCTAATTTATGTATCTCAGGTAAATACAGGTAAAAAAGGAAAAAAAAATGTGGTAGCTGTATTTATGCTTACGGGAAGGAGGGTGGGGGGGGGGGCTTTATTGAAGCATGCTGTCACGTCATATATATGCATTAGAACGATTCTTTCTAGCAGGTAACACAAAGAAACAGAACACCGGAAGTAGAGAAACAATTTATAACGCACTCACATACACACATTATCACATATAATATATATATATATATATGTGTGTATATATATAATATATGCACATTTAATGTGTACATTAAATAAAAAAAATTGAAACTACTATATTTTGTAATGCATGCAAGATGATTATATTTTATACCATAATGGACTTTTTTGGTTTTCTATATTTGACAAATTATATTTTGCTACTTACATTGTTTTTATGAAAGATTTTTTTTTTCTGTGTGTATATTTGTCTGCATGGATGTGCTTTTAATACATTTTGATTGCAAATACTTAGACATGAACGTTTAGGTCGCTGAAAAGAAATGATAACTTGCATGGTTAAATATAAATAATCGTCTCATTAACATATATAATACACATAGGTCATATTCACTTTACAGAAAGCATAAACTATGGTCAGATTATTTATTTTTTTTTACCAAAGTTAGTTTACCAATAAACTCTTAAAAAGTAATATCTTAATAAACCATGTATCAAATTATAAAAATCTATATATTTTAACCAATCAAGCTCAAGCGTTCCCACAAGAGTTTCTAAACATGTGGGATGTGGGAAAACGATACTTAACTGTAAAGTAACACCAGATAAACATGTTTTCACAGTACATTTTTATATTATTCAAAAAATATTTCAGCCTATATCAAATGCCTATAGTTACTATGATTTGATAGCAGCACATTCTGATATCATAGAGGAAAATTGCATATGTCCTGGCCATGCATGCTCGGTGACAGGTGTTTGGAGAGCGATATCAATATAAAGCGGCGTTTACCGGGCGTGCGGTTACGCTCTTTACACAGCGCTTTACCAATAGGCCAACTACCTATATCGTAAGCGCTGTGTTTTCCAGTGACAATGCATAACAAAATTACGAGGTCACGCAGATCACGTGGTGTCTGTCAGAGGCGTCAGTCAGTAGGACGGCAGTCATTGGTTACTAGTGACGTTTTGTTAAACCAATAAAAAGGGTTATATATGATCTTGGCACTATTTAACGGAAGTTAAATCTGTAAACAGTTCTGTCACTTATTCTGCCATCGGGATTGCCTACATTTACCGATTTCTGACGTATCTAGCACAATGTTGCCACGTGGGCTACGTGAGTGAAAGTCAGTTTTATTTGTCCCAACACGTTCATTGTCCGCACCAGTATGAATCTTGATCACATGATAGAACTACTCTAGACGTTTTGCTCTTTCATTTAATTCAAATATGATGGATGACAATTAATATTTCATCCCCAAAACTTGCGCCAACTATGTTTCTGTAAAATGACCTTTATAGGGCGTTTGAAGGCCGCCCTGAATTCTACAAACTATACTGTTGTAACTTTAGCGATTTAATAAAATGTCTGATATATGAACAGGTTAAATTAGTATTAAAGATCCAGAAGATCCATGTTTTTAGAGGTAAAGGCTTCAGTGCTGCCATCAAGTGACTAAGAGAAGAATCAAAGGCTTGGTTGAATCAAATACTGAAGAATATTTATCGTTCACATGTACGTGTCCAGTTGGGTTGAAAGGATACTGCCATAGAACAAGCTTTCCGGTATTTTCAGTTTTGTATAGGTAAATGGAAATAACCCTAGACAGGCGCGGATCCATGATTTTTTTCGCAGGGAGGAGTCAACGGGTGTCATGCATAAAAATTGTCTAAAAATAGGTCGTTGGTTAAGAGCGGGGGGGGGGGGGGGGGGTCTCGTCCCCGAAACACCCGCCCCTCCTCGGTCATGCATAAGATTTTTCTAAAAAAAAAAAAGTGGATTGTTGAGATCAGGTGGGGGGGGGGGGGGGGGATTTCCCTCGGTGGTATGACCAAGCAATGGGAATGATTACACACCCAGGGCCCTCAGGTGTAGAAATTTCCGGGCCTGGTTAACGCCAGGATATTAAATGAGAGGAATCGTAAAATACTGCCCTGTCACGTAATCCGAAGCCGGAAAGAAATTCTACATATATACATATACTTAGTTGAGTTACCATTAAAATTAGGGCAGTTACCTCCAACAAAAAAAAAATTAAAATTAAAGACTGTGAATTGCCTCATACAGGAAATCAAACTGCTGAGCTTAAACTTTGACATGACAGCTATTATTCATATTCAACTTGAAGATTAAAAAAAACGCCAAAAATTGCGAAATAAAAAGAACAATGACTAATTGATGGTAATCAAACTTTTAAATTTATCAAGACAATCGCTTATTACAGTTTTCTTCAAACCCTACATAGTGACATGGAAATATATTCAAACATATTATCCAGTGACAGGGGTTTGTCTAAATGAGTATGTTATCACAGTTTCCTGATTTCACACAAAATTGGTGTTAATGTAGCGTATACTAGGAAAAAATATTTTCCGTCTAAAATTATTGAAGACACTTGATTAATAGCTGATAAATGGGATCGCGCTGCGATAGCCCCTTCGCAAAATAGTCCGATGTCTAAGAATAAATGTGGAAAATGACCGCCTTAGAACAGGCTTTGCATCATTGACGACACAAAAAAAAAGTCCAAACCCGGGCATTTCAGAGGCGTCGTCACAGTGGAGTTGCGGGACAGAAGACGAGTGGCACCACACCACCTTCAGTTATACTAAAGATGCTTGTCCAAATGCAACCCTTGATTCGGGAACTGAAACTGAAAACTGAAACGTTTGTATGAGCTATCAACAAAAAAGATAATCAATATTTCGATACAGAAGTGATATTTTTTGTAGAACTGGTTTGGCTGATAATATAAAAAAATATAATTTAGCTCAATATAAACTACTTTCCGGTTTCCTATAACGTTTCGGAGGACATCTCATGATGTCAAGTTCGTGCTAACGATTACATTTTGTGTCATGCTTAAAGAACAGAGGGCAAAGACCAATGCTGCAGCGAAGCATAACTGACAGTCAGCCTAGTTAAAAGAAATGACAAAACGTGATTCACTTCATTCGGTTGACAGGGGTTTTGTAGGGACATGGTGAACATTAGTCCAGAACTGGACTGTTAGGGGCCTTTTTATAATCTGATAGTCTATGTTGCCCCAACACGACATAGACCATCATGATTATTAATAGGCCCTGAACAGTCCATGCAGTTCTGGACTAGGTGAACATAAGTATGGTATCTCTATCTGCGGGCAGACTAAACGTATAAACTGGATACATATTTATTCTCGTTTGCATGTTTTATTTCGTAACATAAAATAGGGAGACACTCAAATTTGGCGGTTCAACGTCATCAGAATTGGATGGTTCTGAGACAGAGCTGATATCTCTTCAACTTTTGAGGGTTAGGGCTCAGTCAGCTCGTCAAGCAGACGGTCCTCTGCACTTTCCTGGACGCTGTCTTGTGCGGCATCGTACACCTCAGGATCTGAGCGGTCTCAGCTCTGTTTTTGAAATATCTTTCTGATCAGCGGGGTCAGAGCCAAGCTGGTCGTTGTAAAAGATGATTAATAACGGGAAAATAATACCATACAAATTCATGTCACAGCAATTCAATCTAACGCCCACTGATGCGCGGGGCTTCCTAGCACATGCACCACAGATACTACATTCGAAGCTAATTCATACCATACCAGTTGTGCAATCAGTGTGGGTTTGTTTATATAAAACACTCACTGCTGCGATCTCATTTGTTTGATGTTGTAATTTTTAACTGTAGGGATAATTTTGATACAATATCGTGAATGTTGGGATATTGCGAATGAAACTGCACTATTTGCCGCACATGCATATGACAATGTTTAATAGTTTCTTTAAATTACGCCGACTATATATATACTGTTGCTGATACTGTTTATCGTGATTGTGCATGCTCCGTATATCTCCTGAGGCGTGATGTGAATGTTCATAAGTTTGTAATTTTGATTTACGAATATTAAATGTTGCACCTTCATAAAATACTATATGATCAATCGGTAACTGCCGCCAAGGGGCAGTGGTCGTCACATACCAGTAGTCTCGATTCATTGGATGGTCAAGGACTAAAGAAAGTGGATCGTCATAGCGAGTGGGTAATCTTAGCGCGAAGGTTGGTAAATTAGAATATTAGACCAAACAAAGTGGTCGTATGAGCGGGGTGGTCGTTATAGTAGGTGGGTCGTCAAGTGAGATTTCACTGCTTATATATATATATATATATATATATATATATATATATATATATATATATATGTAACGGGTCTACCTTAAACTCGTTTAATTCACCGACCTTGGTTCACCGACCGAACTCGTCCGATTCGTTTCCTGAGTTCTCCCTCAGGGATTTGCTTTATTTTTTCGCTTATTCTAGGCCAGAGTTCCCCCTTCAGATTTGGTCTTGTTTTACATAACAATACACTGTAAATAACCGAGACATGTCTCAACCTAGTTTGGTGTCTTTAGGTAAGACACTGGCGACTTAAACTGGGCATCAAGTATCTTCAGAGGACTTGTGTAAGACGCCAACAAAGACACATATGTCTTACAGTATGTGTCTTGGTGTCTTTCTGTATATGTGTCTTGGTGTCTTACAGTATGTGTCTTGGTGTCTTACAGTATGTGTCTTGGTGTCTTTCCACAGGTGTCTTAAACTATTATAGTTTAAGAAATGGTTCATAAATACATTTATCTCCAGTGCTTCTTACTTGCTTTTGCTATAAACACAATCTAAGAATAATATAACATATTAAATTTGCTCTATTTTTGCAGGACTCTCATGACTAAATGCATGATTGAGCTGTTTTAAGTGTCCCAGTTCTGTAAAACTCGAGATAATGATTAAAGGTAATATTAACATAATACGAAACATAAGATTTGTAAAATAATGTATATCAGTAATTAATTATGTCTATTCACGAACGATATAGAAGTCTGTTGTCACGAAGAGCGAATTAAAGACACTAGTGTCTTCGAAGCATGTCCCGTAAAGACACATGAGAAGCAGGCTAAATTTAAGACACCAGCGTCTATAAGTTGTCTGCTTCGCGCGCTTTTAATCCACGTGATGTCAGCATTAACTCCTGATTCGTCTGCGCATTACCATGCCCCGCCAGGGTCGTGCAGCAAGGAGGCAGTAGACCATACCAGAACGCTGACATAGTTTTATCCTAAGAAAAGTGACGTAAGTAGGCCTATTTGTTATTTTTTATATATATATTCTGTAGAAAGTAAAACGGTCAATCGCCTTATTTGAAACATAGATGAATACAATTTTTATTAAATCTGTTCTACAGTATCCATATTTTTATGTGCATGAAAACCGGTCACTCCAGACCGGCCATATTGTCTTTATTGATTGTTCAAAAGTCAGTCAGTACTGATCATGAAATATTGAAAATGAAACATATGTACATGTATACAAAGAAATAATTTATACTCGGAGAGTCTCCTTAACATTTGACTGCATGAAATAAGACTGCATGAAACTATAGATCCATATTTATGCATATGTAATTTACAAATGCAATGGATTATGTGTACATGAATTGCGTTGGGGGGGGGGGGGGACGAGGATGGGGATGGCAGCCTATAAGCAAGGCAGATCGGTTTTCCTAGTCGGTCAACCATGGGCCTATTGTCTATAAATGTAATAACTAGAGCTATTGGCCGTACTATCATTTCTAAAATGTATTAAAAGGATGTACAGTATGCAAGAATGTGTTCAAAGCCCAACGAAACAAGGAGTCAGGGACACGGGTCATATGCATTTGCAGCGAAACCAAATTTTTCATGGGGGGGGGGGGGGGGGGAGGACAATAGAAGACTAATATATATATATATATATATATATATATATATATATATATATATATATTATATGTATACATATGTATGTACCGTGTATATGTACCGTACATACTGAGAAGAAGTATATATATATATATACTAACACAAATAGTTGATGTTTTTATAAACATCATTCTGTTGGGGGGGGGGGGGCTCTGCCCCCCCCCCCCCCCAATAATTTCATTGGCCCGTTATCATAAATATGCTTTAATACGGTCGAGCCGAGTGTTTATAACACGAATAAAAGTTATCCCAGATATCTTTGAAAGTTACAGATTTTCAATCTGTTTTCTTTCATCTCTTCGTAATAAAATCACAAGACGATTAGAAACGACCCACGGGTAGGACACGGCCGGCCCAATTTGACCCTGCCATATATTATTGTATTTATACTATTATTGAGTCCACATTGACAAATGAGTTTCAGCAAGTCAAAAAACGCATCTAGATATTATCCTATACTCTATTTGTTGATAAACATTGGCTCGTAACCAGTGCTAAACAGTGTTACATTTACCCCGCACCAGCGCGTACCTCTTGAGAGTTGATTGATTTAGACAAAGTGTAACAATCTTGGTCAGCGCGTCTCCCAGTCAAGATAATGTGTTCATGTGTACGTGCAGGGTCCTGGATATTGACGCGTAAATGCAGTTAGTGCATGTGACGATATGCTCTCTCCTGTCACTGCTAATAGGCTATAGTTGATACATCTTCGGTGAAATGTCTAAAGTAAAATGTCACTTTGCATATATATATATATATATATATATATATATATATATATATATATATATATATATATATATCTACTAGTATATATATTTGAAATTGATTGAATACTCGCATTAAATGGCACTACTGCAATTATTATTATTATTATTATTATTATTATTATTATTATTATTAACTTTCATTACTAACGGCATTAGTTATAAAATATCTGCTTGAGCAATATATATTTACAAGACTTCCTTTGATGTTTAAAAAAAGTTAATTGGTGACCTTGAACTTGATTTTCAAGGTCAGATTTACGGAAATACAGTATTTTTTAGTTCAGCTGACTGAAAGTCATCTGAGCTATAGCGATCACTCTTTGTTAGGCGTCCGTCTGTCCGTCTGTCCGCCCGTCTGTCTGTCTGTCTGTCTGTCCGTCTGTCCTTCCGTTAACCAGGCACAAATAGTAACCGCTGGACCTGGAATCTTCTAACTTGACATCCAGGTAGGCCTATAAAAAATCTCCTTGGAAACCAAAAATCAGGTCTGTGTTACTCGTAACCTCCGAGCTATGGGGCTCCGAAGTACCCCCCCCCCCCCCCAGAAAAATGGAAAATTTGATACAAAAGCTCCAGTAGCATTGATCAGCAAGATTCTTAAAAGAGACCTTTAAATAAGCGGACCTAGAATCTTCTAACTTGAAATCCAGAGAGGTCCATGAAACCATAAATCAGGTCTCTGTTACTTATAACCTCCAAGCAATGGGCACCGAAGTACCCCCCAGAATAATGAAAATTTGATACCACAGCTCAACTATCCGGACAACTAATGCATTGATCACCATGATTCTTTGCTTGCTTATTGATCATGGAGTGTTTCATCAGGTTCTGCAGACTGGTTGCACCACCTTTATCTTTTCGATTTTTTACGCATTTCTTTTCTCTATTTTTGAGACCTTCAAATATGTGGTCATCTGTTACAAGGCACAAATCATATAACTGCTATGATTATATATATGATTATGATCATATATATGCCTCTTCTCCATATTCTGGTTAAGTCATCTGCTCTCAACCTTGTGTCCCCTTTTCAGTGCGTCTGTCTAATTGTCAGTTGTCCTCAATTTTGCCTGCTTGCTGGTGCTTGCTTCTTACATATAGGAATCTACAAGCCTCAGTTTTGCATGAATCCTTTTGAAACTGGTACATCTTATGTCTTGCACTAATATCTAGAAAGTCTTTTTTTAGCTCAGCTGACTATAAGTCATCAGAGCTTTAGTCATGGTCCATTGTCCGTCGGTTGTCCGTCCGTCCGTTAGACTGGCACGTTTTGAAACCATTAGACCTACGAATCCAAAATTCGGCATAATGTTAGATGTCCCCAGGATCTCCTACCAAGCCAAAAACTAGGTCTCTGTGACTTCGTTCCTTTGAGAAATTAATCTTTGCAATTTAAACATAAGTGTCATCGTCCCCTTGTCATGTGAGTATGTATTAGGAAAATATTTGCTTGTTAGTCCCAGAACCTAGAAGTTCTGTAACATATATTGAGTATTCCAATGTGTATATTAGGAAAAATGGGAAACTTTTATTGGGAGGTGAAGTCAGTAGAATTTTATTCTCAGAATCAATATGTACATTAGTATTTCTGTAAAATAAAATGTTGAATGATTACTAGCGATCTCTACCACAAACTTGGTCAGATAATGGTTAAACCATATGGTTAAACTTCAGATTTGCCCTTTTTTTCATTACAGGGAATCGCAGAAACTGACATTGACAGACATCTGGTTTCAAGCCCTGGATCTGCTCCAAGAGCAGTCCTGTTTGTGGATGATTCAAACAATCTGATGGAGGCCGCCCTGCTATAGCCGATGGAATCCCTATTTTTACAAAGACCAGTTCAGTCATCCAGACACTCCACTCCCTTATTATGTTTTATTACATTTCTGACTTAAATTACCCTCGCATTTACTCCCAATTATTAGGTATCTTGCAACATTATGTTCTAGAGGACAAGGTAGATTTTAAGGGTTATGGCAATAAATTTAGAAAGTTTGCATTGAGCTTAGAAGCCACCGGAAAATTTGATAAATAATAATTCATCATGGCTAAGTCATGATGCAAAGTTACATTTTAGCTCAGATGACTGAAAGTCTTCTGAGCTATAGCAATGGGTCTTTGTCCTCTGTCATCTGTCTGTCCTTCACTCTGTCCATCCGTTAACTTAAGGGCACAAATCGCAATAGCAAGACCCAGAGAGTCCAAACTTCACATGCAGACAGTCCAAATTCTGGGTGTCTATATTACTGAACTGGTTTTTGTAAATAAACTATATTGTAACTGTGCTCTGAGAAATAATATGATATAAATTTCTGTCAAAAGCCTAATGTATATACTCTTTATATCAAGCTAATAGTAACACAATGAAGTGGCCTGAAAGTGTTTGAATTATATATTGGCCTCGACATATCAGTTAAATACCAGGGTTAGTTAAGGATGAACACATTTTGTATACTTGTAACGCTTGCATTAACTAAAAAGGTGACTATAGATTGGGTTTGAATTTAATGTGGGCCTCAACATACAGTTAATATACAGATTTGAGTTGAATACCATTGTTTATCCCTACATATAATCAGGAAATGTTAACATACAATTTTTAGCTCAGCTGACTTAAAGTCATCTGAGCTATAGTGATCACTCTTTGTCCGGCGTCCGTCTGTCTGTCTGTCTGTCCGTCCGTTAACCAGGCACAAATCGTAATCGCTGGTTCTGGAATCTTTTAATTTCAGATCTAGGGAGGTCCATGAAAAATCTCCTTGGAAACCAAAAATCAGGTCTCTGTTACACATGACTTCTGAGTTGTGGGGCTCCGAAGTACCCCCCAGAATAATGCAAAATTTGTACAAAAGCTCAAGTATTTAAACAACTAATGCATTGATCACCATGATTCTTTGCATGTATATTGATCATGGAGTGTTTCATCAGTTCCTGCAGACTAGTGGCGCCACCTGTATTTTTTTACTTTTTACGATTTTTTCCCCCTCTTTTTGAGACCTTGAAAGATTTGGTCATCTGTTAACAGGACACAAATCATAACGACTAGACCTAGAATCTTCTTTCTTGACATGCAGGGAGGCCCACGAAAAGTCTCCTGGGAAACCTGAGATTAGGTCTCAGTTATCTATGTCCTTCAAGCAATGGGGCTCCGATGTATCACCCAGAATAATGCAAAATTTGATATAAAAGCTCAAGTATCAGAACAACTAATGCATTGATCACCATGATTCTTTGCGTGGATATTGATCATGGAATGTGTCATATGTTTCTGCTGACTGGTGGCGCCACCTGTATTTTATTTATTTTTTTCGATTTTTTTTTCTCTATTTATAAGACCTTTAAATTAAAGATGCAGTCTTCCGTTACCAGGGCACAAACCACTGGATCTGTAATCTTCTAACTTGACATTCAGGGTGATCCATGAAAAGTCCCCTTTGAATCCTGAAATTTAGTCTCTGTTACCCATATCAAATTGACATATTTCTCAGGAATGGCTGGATGGATTGTTATCAAATAAGATGTGCTTATGGGTCTAAATGAACTTTAGCTAATATGCATGAATGATAATGGCACCCTCATAATCTTAATTATTCGCCTGTGCAAGGACATAGTCAACATGTCAGTCGGCTGAGCGTCATGACTCAAGGGTCACTTGTTACAAGTTTTTTTTTTTTTTTTTTTTTTGTAATTTCTCAAGTAATCCTGGAAAATCTTTTTATCTTGTATTGTCATTCATTATAGTCAGCAGTATTGAACAGTTTATAAGACACCTGTATGGGTCTTTTGTTTTGTGAGATTAAACTTACATTTAAGAAAAACTCTTTTTTAAGTTTTATATTACCGTGTATGTGATAGATATATGAATGTTGAATATTAATGCCACTGAATTTGTGGTCACCAGAGAGACATTCAGGATTTTTATTGTGTAATGCATACTGATCATATGCTCTCCAAGCTACTGCATGGACAATTCGGACGATGAGTCGATCTGTAGACACCCGACATGAAGTCGCGAAATGCCTTCCGTTGAAGACGCCTTCCAGAAAGACCCTAGGCGCTTCCTGCTAAAGACGCTAGACGCCTTCTGTAAAGACACCTCCCTAAAGACACTAGAGACATGTCTTACTAAAGGCGCCACAGAGAGCTCCCACAAAGACGCTAGACACGTCCCGTCCAAAGACGCTGGACACCTCTTGTCCAAAGACATTAGACGCGTCTTAAAAGTGTCACAGGCTATGTGTCTTTGTATGAGACGTGTCTAAGCCTAAAATTATTTAGAGTGTAGAGTAGGTAAGAGCGGGAAATCTAGCCGTGGAGACGGCATTCCGCTCATACTGTTCGTTGTGGCAGCACGCCATTTCAACATTTGTCTCTATTGTCTTGTAGGTGAGTTATCATTTTTCATAATGTTAAAGGTTTCTTATTTTTAACTACCTTTATAACTGTCTTTTCTAAAAGGTCTCTAAATATATGCTTTGACGTAACATTTACTCAGTTTTGCTCTCGAGCTTAAACGTTACTTTTACTCTCTCCGAAACCCGACTTCAGTTTTGCTAACGCATAAAATACAAACATGCGACTGTTTTCTTAATGTATTATTTCCGCATGTGTGTTAACACGTTATAATGATTCCGCTCATACTGTTCGTTGTGGCAGCACGCCATTTCAACATTTGTCTCTATTGTCTTGTAGTAAACTTATGCACCACCACTTGGCGTCATTAAGTTTCTTTGTCGAGAGAGAAAGAGAGACCAACATCTCCCCGAACACTCTTTTACGACCGTTACATATATATATATATATATATATATATATATATATATATATATATATATATATATATATATAAGGAGATAGATAGATAGATAGATAGATGCTGGGAACCTTGCCATATAAAGACCGCACATCTCCATTAGCCCGATAACCTTTGCCACTGTTTACTTGCATTATATTGAAATACCGTAGAAAGAAAGAGCAAATCAGAGTCAGTTAAGCAGACCGCATCAGTGCCTGCATGGGTATATACGAACGTTTGTTTTTATTACGCAAAGAGAGGTCGATATGTCAGCTTACGCGGGACTTGAAACATAGCCATTAAATACACTTAACAACAAATAACCGACGACATGTTATTATGAAGACATGTATCATTCGTTAAGTAAACGTAAGAAAAGTAAATCATAAATGCCATGATGTTCAATGACAAAATATATTTCTCCTGAGTGATGGAAGTATTTGATTTTGTGGGTAACTTTTGGGTAAATTGACACAGTGTCTACAGACAATAAATATATGGAATCGAAGGGTTAGTGGGTGCGTGTTTAGAGCTCAGCGAAGGTACAACAGCAGACGAGAATTGTTTTGAAGTTGGAACATCAGAGGTGTGAATTTAGTTTCAATGATCTAGAAGTTCTTAACTCAGGAGGAAATGATATAATTAACGATAACATAGAGATAAAACACACTCTAAAAACGGATTGGTTGAAACAGCTACCAATTTAATTGGTTGAAGCAGATATTGGTTAAAATCAACCAAATATTGTTTGAGTAGAGCCCAGAATATTGGTTGGCACCGACCGCGGCCAATTGGTTGCCCGCAAACTGATAATCTGATACAAAGTAACATTTAGATTTGTTTCTGACACGGGGGCACGTGCGCGATCGCCTTTCCTCATTGGATGCTGCATAGGAGCTGCGTGTTTGTCCACGTGTTTTGTAGCGTCTTCTAGTTCAACATGGACAAATTTGTGAAGAAGATACTTGAAAAGTTGAAGTTGAAGCAGGAGCAAGGGACCTGGGTGTTTTTCACAGGTCATATAAAGGGTAAGGCTTATTTTTCTGGTTAGATTTTACTGGCTTTGTTACTTAATTTGGCTGTAAAGTATTTTTAGAACTGACTTTAACCAGTGTATTTAGTTTAAAACCGACACGCTAAATTCATTGCCGTCATGATCGATTGATGATGTAAAAACCATTAGATCACTTCATTAGAATCCAATAACATCTTGCATATTCTAAGTCATCCGATTCTAAAAATGTTCATATTCCAAAGAGAAAATGTTCTTTTATTTTTTTGTACCCTTCTTAATTTTTCTTATGAATATGAAGCAGTGTTTTGGTGTAAATAAAAATTAATGGCTGACTGTTCTGCCACAGGGAGCACGATACGAAGGGAAACCATGCATACTGTCAAATAGTGCGCATGCGCAGACTAAATTTATTTGTTTGACAGATGTTAGAAGAAACATAGGCGTGGCCCGTGGGAACATCATTTCTTTGAAAAATATATATATAATATATATATATATATATAATATATAATATATATTGGTGACAAAAATCCTATAGGAAATCTTTACAGAAGGACACTAACCTTGGGCCAAGTTGGCCCATAAAAAATGTTTAAGAAAAAATATAGAGATTTCAGGTAATTTTACACAATTAAAATTTAGGACATATATATATATATATATATATATATATATATATCAGGCATATGGGCAAAACTATTCCATTTAATTGCCCCCATCCCAACTTTCAATTTTTGTGTGGGGTGTGTCTGTGTGTGTGTGTGTGTGGGGGGGGGGGGGGGGGGGGGGCTTCGGTTCCAATGCCTTTAATATGTCATATGCCCCTTCCAATAAATATTTAAATGTTTAATATGAATAGAAATTAAGTACAAATAAAATGAAATATTAAAAACATTTTTGTGTGACGTCACAGGAATATAAAAAATATATTCCTTTATAAAATAACATTAAAACAGTAACATCTTCAAAAGATATTTTAAATGAATATATATATATATATATATATATATATATATATATATATGCTTTATAAGTATATACTAAATAAGTATATATATATATATATATATATATATATAAACTTACATATATATATTATAGTGTATATATAATATTGATATGTGTGTTTATATATGTTTATATTGTCATATATATTGTCTTTTCACAGGCTTTCTTATTAATTGTTGGTGTGGTCCAATTTAAGTTTCATCATTTTACACAGCATGTTCATTTCTTTCGGGCCACCCTGTGTTCTGTGTGCAGTAAGACCCTGGCCGCTTGGAATAAAAGGGTCAAGGCCAAGAAGTCATGTGTCGGATAAAACCCAAATCATTTCTTTTTCAGTGCAAATGTAACCCTGATTCAAACGACTTACAAGAATAATGATTTACTTACCTAGAACATGATCAAGGTAAGAGGAGGCAGGTTTTGCCTATATTTTATTGGAGACCCAACAGGATTTAATCCAATTCCAGTGAGAATACCAACTTGTCAGCTTCTCAGTGCCATACAATTTATTCCTTTCATTCTTTATCAGTGGAACTTGAACATCATTGCAGTGGCATAAGACCAGTTAAATAGTTACATGGGCCAACACACCTTTGGTGCAGAGAATATCAAGTGCGAGCGTACATGTTTGGTCTGAGAGAGCATGTCACGCATAACTGAGCAGGGGCTGAAGTGCTGGACATGCATGCACCGTCATGTTTTTTTCATAAATTATCAAACATAGGTAGGGCAATTCAAATAAGGAAACTTACAACGGTATTAAAAAAATATACCGGTATGTGTATTTAATATATATATGTGTGTGTGCATGTGTATTATATATATATATATATATATATATATATATATATATAATTATATATATTATCACTTAAATTACAAGTTGGTGCAATATGACATGAAGCCAAGTTGTTTTCCATGTGTGCACAATGTGTTCAAAAATAAAAGGTTCCCCTTCTTCTATTAAACAGTACAAAATTGTTTTCCCCTATAAAGAAAAAATGTTCCATTTCTTGAAAAATAGAATAACTCTTGGTAGTAAGTATTAAAACAGAACATTTCACTGGTAAAGTGGAAACTATTATTTTAGTAGAAGTAGTTTTAATAAGTAGTTATTCTATTATGACTTGTTTTCCTGCAAAAAAAATGCAAATTGAATCCCAGTGAATCAGCTTTGCCTGGGGCCTGCTTAATACAGATTCATACGGTATATATAGTATTTCTGAGTACCGGTAATTTTATGTTACAGATCCAGACACTGCCTCCATCAAGCTCGAGACCAAGTGGCTCCAGCATTAATAGCAGGAACTGAGAGAGAGGATGCACGAGTACATGGCAGAGACAGGGTGTCGAGGTTACCCTGGATTTGTGGAGAAAAAGGCCCATGTTTGGATATAAAGTAAATGAGATATCTAAGGTTTGCTAATCCTGACAGCCAGTGCCGTCAATTTATGTTTAAGTTCCAGGACTCGGGGGGGGGGGGGTGGGGGGGGGGGGGAGTCACAGACACACACATAAGGGTCTGTATGACACATTTTCTAAATCCTGGATCCGCCCCTGTATATGGGTAATTACTTCCTGATTTTCTATTAAAAAATCTATATTACAATCACTAGTCCTACCATTGAAAATACTCTTTCAGATGATACTATAATCCCAATGGATCTTTAGGCTAAAGGTAAACAAGTTACTAGTGACGTGTTGCATGCATGATCCTGTTTACAATGTACAGATTCTTCAACCTGAGAATAACAAGTCTCCTACAATAATAATATGAGAAGCCAGAGGCACCCAATCTTTTTCATCATGTAAATGATTTCATTATTTTACTTTGTGTAGGTGAATTCAACGTTTTATATAATACCTGATCTATCAGTAAACTATTCCAAGCAAACTGATTCTTGATTTGGCTAACTTGACATTCATAGGTAGAGGGAGACTTCTTTGGAATATATCTGGATGAGGAGGCATGATGGAGTTGATGGCTAAATGAGATGACATGGCAGCCATCCTGAAGGATAAGAACCAGGTGGCAGTGAAATACCCAGACAGCATGAAGATGTTAGCTGGTTTGAATTCATCTGAGCCATCAGCAGGTAATCTTGGACCACCTTATAAGTAGCTGTATAGTTCTTTTTGAAATATTGTACATGATTTTAATCTGTCTGCTAATCAGTTGAGTACGGTGGTACAAGCTTCAGTATCTTGTCCATCTTCTGTAACAATCATGGCTTTCATGGCCCGTCCAAGACAAGCACACTACTTCTAGGCTATGATTTTAACTTTCCACCTCCCAGGTATAAATCATGTGTTCTACCTGTTAGACTACAGAAGCTGCCTAAATTTTTTTTAGCTCAGCTGACTATACGTTATCTGAGCTATAGTCATTGTCCATTGTCCGTCGTCTGTCCGTCCGATAGATTGGCACGTTTTGAAATCATTAGACCTATGAATCCAAAATTTGGCATACTGTTAGATGTCCCCAAAATCTCCTACCAAACCGGAAACTGGGTCACTGTGACTTCATTCCTTCGAGAAATTAAGGAAAAACCTCAGGTTTCCATTAAAAACCTATTATCACACTTCGGGACTGCCTTATATCAAAACCACTGATCTGTCTGTTTTTCTTTCTTAATATTTACCAGAAGTACTGGTATTCTCCTATATATTTTCCATATACATGCTGGAAATTAAGTCTGTTAAGTGTAATTTCTTCAAGTTGTGGGCCCGAATATAATGGACTTTGTAAATTACAAATTCAGGAAATTTACTCACCTAACATGAAAATTTTGGAAGCTAGAGACCTTTCGTTCAAGTATATAACTTTGTTTAAATCAAGATTCAATTGTATACCCAAGATTAGATCTGAATTATAAAATTTTTTTAAATTATTAGCATAAAAATAAAATCAGTACCTTCAATTTTGACCATGGCACGTTTTTTTTTTCCTGTGAGTACTGTTGATTAAATTTTCACAGCATGTAAACTTAAGTATTTAATATGTTTAAACCTGAAATTAGAAAATAAAAGCTCAAAAATTAGGCTAATAATTGAATTTGTTTTGTTCAGGCTCCTATTATAGTCACGTGCTTTGTCCAGATGCAGGCAGCCCACTCCTGGTCACTGGAAGTTAAGTTAGCTATGCCAGGGTTCCTGATTTGTTACAGGTCACTGGGGGAGATCCCCTGCTGTGACAGGTGTACAGTTATTCTCATATCAACTCCACCCCCCCCCCCTCCCCCCCCTCCCCCGCCAACCCTACCCACCAAGTGTTATGCAGTAATTGTTATTGTTTGCCCTGTATTTCCTCAACTGTAACGCTGTTTCCACTCCAATATACAAAACTTTCCTTGAATGAGTAATTCATTGAGTAATCCAGAAGAAGCCATTTGGGTTAATGTAGCCTTTTTAAAGAAATCAATTTCCTTTTAAATGATTTTAAAATATTAAAATTAAACCCATCAGTATGCATAAATTTATAAAATATGAAGCAAATTACAGATAAATAAAGGCACAATTAAAAATTGTGAAATCTGATTCAAGTATTATTTTTAGATATTTATTGTTTTGCAAATTTAAAAGATATATTTGTGTGGTAAAAAAATAAATATGCATTTGTATGCATGATGTGGGGTTATCTGACAAGATTGAGATATATGATGATGCAATTTAGAATTATGAATTAACTTTTATATTCAGATATATATGTTATATTGGGAATGTATAGAAATATATACTTAAAATTAAAAAAAATTGATGTGATAAAAAAATGAGGATCTAATACAAACATTTGTTCATTATTTTCCTGCCTCAGCAGAAGATCAGGCTTTGTTTGCCATGTTAGTGTATGCAGAAGTGTTGTTAATCCCCTCCCCCCCCCCCCCCTGCTACCATTGATTCCTTTGCAACTGTGCAAGTGTGTAAAATTTATTTCATTAAAAAAAAATTGAATTAGAAAAAATTAAGATCTAATTGAAACACATTCTTGCTTCAGGAGAATGGAACATAAAGTAATCAGCTCTGTCTGTCCATCATCTCTCTGTTATCATTAAATATATATTTATTATGATATTTTTTCTATAAGCACTGTTGAAATAACTTTCATATGCTGTATGTGTATGGATTTAAGCTATTTAAGTCTGAAATTTGAAAACTTATATACTCAATTGTGTAATATTTCAGATGTTAAACTTTAAAAAAATTGATATAATAAAAAAATTAAGAAATAATTGAAACATATATTATCAGCTTTGTTTGTCTACCAGTCTGTCTGTCCTTTTTTAAAATATAAGTAATTGTGAATGAACTTTTTTATTCTATAAGCTTTGTTGAATTAAGTGAAAATCCTATGTATATACACTTTGATAATACAGAGATGTTGTAACTCCGGTCATACCACCCCCACACCACCACCAAGTCCTTACACCTGTGGACTGGGAACATAAGTTATATTTCAACTGTATACATTTTATAAAATAAAAAATACATATATTTAATAATATAAAAAATATTAATAAAAAAATAGACCCAATCAAAAAAATGTGTAAACTACTGTACTGTCATCAATTTATCAAAAAGCCAACCAATGATTATGGTAATAATATACATCTTATGTTCACAAACTGCTCACATGCTTTAATTTTAACATTAGAAAACACATGGTCAGGTCACAAAATATTATTTGCAACAATTTCTTACTCATCTATACAAACCAATCATATCATCCAGCCATGGTCTATATTACCTCTTCTTATCAGACATTACCTCCATTTTCCGATTTTTACCTCAAGGTCAACTTCAGCTGAGCACTGTGACTGATGGATCCCTTGTTGTTTATACAGAGGTTCCAGATGGATTTTGAGAGTGACATGTATGTGACTTTTTATAAATCTGCCCTCTTACATCTTTATATATGTATAATAAAGCTGATGTAATGGTCTCTTTTAAACCTGTTTCTGACTCATCATTAACATTTTAAACAGTTTTAAATGCATTTCATGGAGAAAAATGACTAATGGACACATTTAACTTTTAAATAGTCCCTTTATCAATCACTCCATATGATCACTCATGTGTTATGGTATATATATCTACAAGGAAGGTTATCAAACCAGTTTGCTTCAAAATCTTGACCACTGCATGATCAGCAGGATCATAATTTTCATAATGCCTGTGGACATTCCATGAAATTTGTTTATTGGTCAAGAAACTAAATTTTTCGTAGTAAATCTGTTATTGTCCTACAAGTCGACATTCTGTTATATTCCTGGTTTATTTCAGGTGCCATTAGTGCTATGATGCTTCGTTTACTGCCAAAACTGATTCCAGCACAGAGGAAGAAATGCCAAGCCCACCATAGCAGAAGCAAAGGCAGCATTTATTGATGTTCAGAAGGTATATACTGATTTAGGCTTTAAGATTTCTTACAATTCTAGAAATAAGAGCTATCATTCAATTGAGAATAATCGATATTGTGTTAAAGGGAATATTTATGTAGCACCATTTTTACCTCAGATGACTACCTGTATATACGTTATGTCAGATATAGCTGTGGTCATTTGGCCATTATTGGTCTGGTTGTCCAGCTCGATCTCCATTTACATGCCACGTTTCAAAACCACTGGACCAGTGAATCCAAAATTTGACATCCAGGTAGATGTCCTTATTTTCTAACAAACCTGAATATTGGTCACTGTGACTACATTTTTTTTTATGAGAAATTAAGGAGAAACCTCCATTTTTCAGTAAAAGCCAATTGTTGCACTTTAGTGTCAAAAATTGGGTCAAAATTGCACAATTTGTAGCAGTTATTTACCCAAATAAAATGTATCTTGTGAAAACATCAGGAAAGATATCGACTTACTTCACATGATAGATGTTGAAGATAAAATTCGTTTTCAAGACTATAACAGATTTTTTTATAAAAAAAATTTCAAACATATAACAGATTTTTTTATAAAAAAAATTTTCAAGCATATAACAGATTTTTTTTTAAATTTTGTTCAAGCATATAACAGATTTATATATTTTTTTCTAGCACATAACAAATTTTTATAATCTTTTTAAGTTATTGTCATAAAGGTAAAATCAGACCTTTAAATTTTGTCCAACCCTGACCATTGCACATTTGCTTTCCTGTCAGCACTGTTGACATTTTGTATGTACAAAATGCAAAGATTAAAACTATTATAATATGAAAATTCGATAGCAATTTGTCAAAAACTGTAGGACATTGTGAACTTTATTCTGTGAGATACGGGCCGAAAACATAATTTTGAGCAGCCTGAAAGACTGACATGGCATATATTTAACCATTAGGCCATTCATACTCAATATCTAGGGAGGTCTCCTTTGAATCCTGAAGTTTGGACACTATGACTAATGTTCTGTGAACTCTAAGAAAGTACATGGTTTTAGCATTGAAATTCAGATAAGCAAAACAAATATGTTTGGAACTTTCTAACTTTGAAATTTTGGAAATTGGGCAAATCTCCATCACCTGAAATCATGTTATGATGACCCATATTCTATTGTATTTCTTCTTATATTATTGTACAATTGCAAGATATGCACAAAGTCTGAATTCTGTTACAGTACATATTTAATCAATAATGAGTACATTTATACTTGTAGGCCTACCTCGTTCAGACTAATTTAATATCCATTGATGATAGGTAGTATATCGTCATCAAGACAAACTGTTAACATGTAATTGCATGTTTTGTCACTGTTTAGGTCTCGCCCTCTTGTACTTCCTTGTGCATGAAGTATGCCTATATCACAAGCAGTTATAAGGGGTTGGATTAAAATTGCGTGTGTGTAATTTATATATATATATATATATATATATATATATATATATATATATATATATAATTTGAACAGTATTAACACGAACACATATTTTCATCTTTTATTATTAATGTGAAATTTGATGTATTTTCAGATCTAGAAATTCAGTTTCTAAATGTTTGATGAAGATCAACAGTGACTGAGTTCAGTGTTGCTGTGTTTCTCAGACACCATGATGCATGCAGGCATATGGAATGAAGACAGTCATCAGGGAACAGTATTGACTGTAGACTCTTGTTTCATCATTTTATGAGTCAGGTATCCATGACACTGCACTTCCAGAGTACTTCAAACATATGTTAATCATTTTCCAGCTTCAGCAGGAAGGGAGATAAAGTGATTAACTCTGTTTGTCTACCTGTCTATCTGTCCATTTTTAAATTATCAGTAATTGTGAATTCATTTTCCTGAAATTCAGTTTTTAGCATTGGACTCTAGAATATCTTACTTGTATATATATGTTATTAAATGGAGGCTTGTGTCGCCAGTTGTGCAGTTACAAGTTGTGTACTGCATGCATGATTTAATTATATGTTACATTGTTATTTTACTGGACTTATTAAACAATTATTTTTATAAATATAATGCTCTTGTTTTGTGTCTACCATTTCAGACAAAAGGTTGATGTATGAATGCAAGCTGGTTATCAGAGCACTTGTACTGCCACACAAATTGATATTTCCAATTTCATTACATTTCTACAATCAGAGGAACAGCAGTATCATGCAAAGTGCAAATTGTGTTTTATTTTGTTCATTTGACTGGCTGAGGAATATTCCTTGACATTACTTGGTACAAAGGTATATTTAATTCTTTTTCACCATGATATTTGAGCACACTGCATCACAATTTTATGCAAATTTTTTTTATGTTAGTTTTCAGGCAATTGTGGCTGAATTCAACTACATTTTGTAACCATTTCATATTTTGCTAGGGTATTCAGTTGGTTCCTTCTTAACCAATTTTCTTGGTTGATTTTAACCAATATGGTCATCTGAATCAAATTGGTTGATTGAGTATTGGTTGTTTTCAACTATTATTGTTGGTTGATATCAACCAATCACATGGTTGATTTCAACCAGTCACATGGTTGATTTCAACCAAAAAAATTGGTTGAAAAATCAACCAATAGGAATCGGTTGAAATCAACCGGTTAATTGGTTGGACACATATCAACCGAGAAGACCGGTTGATTTCAACCAATTTTTTGGTTGAAATTAACCGATCCATTTTTAGAGTGCATGAGCCATGACAACGAATTATAAAATGAGATAAAACCAATTATAATGTGTGATAACACAGAGACCGTCACAACATTTTATAATATGTGTAAAAAAGATAACGTGATAAATTAAAGACCGTGGCAACAAATTATACCTCAGATAAAACAAATTATAACGAGATAAAAGAAAGATTAACATGTGATAAAATAAAGAAAATGGCAACAAATTATAATATGTAATAACAAATTATAACATAAGATAAAACAAATTATAACATGGGATAAAAAAAAGACCGTGGCAACAAATAATAATATGTGATAACAAATTATAACATGAGATAAAAGAAATAATAACCTGAGATAAAACAAAGAATAACATGTGATTATAACATGAGATAAAAGAAATAATAACCTGAGATAAAACAGAGAATAACATGTGATTATAACATGAGATAATACAGATT
The DNA here is from genome assembly GCA_026874595.1 of Sipunculus nudus. Lineage (NCBI taxonomy): Eukaryota > Metazoa > Annelida > Sipuncula > Golfingiida > Sipunculidae > Sipunculus > Sipunculus nudus. Next base: position 55,534,931 of record CM049309.1, read on the forward strand.
ATAACATGGGATAAAACAGATTATATCATGAGATAAAACAGATTATAACATGAGATTAAACTGATTACTACATGAGATAAAAGAGATTATAACATGAGATAAAACAAATTACTACATGAGATAAAAGAGATTATAACATGAGATAATACAAACCGTGATAGCAGTTTATACCTAGACTGACAGTGTTAACAATGGGTAACATTAAATAAAATAAGGACCGTTTTTACAGACGATAACATGAAATAAAACAGGGACTGTTTTAACAAAATATAACATGAGATAAAACATATGCTGTGATAAAAAATCATAAACCGCAAAATTACAAAACATACATTTTAGAATGACATAATCTGTCTATCTAATGTGATTTCGTTTTTTAATATTAAGTTACTAGAGTCAAGCGGTTGCTGCATTTTATTCATTTGATAGTTATTAGTCTACATATATGAAGGCGACCAGTTTTGTGTACATTGTTTATGTATTTCCATTCCCGTAGCCTCGAGCTCCCCCCCCCCCTGAGGTCAGAGCATTCTAAGGCAAAAAAGTGTACCGTAGTCTGTAGTGGGGGGGATTTTAAGGCATTCTTAGAGCATATTAAGGCGAAACAAAAATGTTGGCTATATTTGCAAGAAAGTTCAATTTGACTGGTGACTATCACCCAGTTACGTTAAAAATTAAGTTTCTGTGATTAGACCTAATATTATAAGAAAAATACCAACATGAATGCCAATTTATAGAATTTATTTAAAAAAACCCACATCGTTGGAGGGTGATTCCAACATCCCTACCCCCCCCCCCCTCCCCCCTACACACACACACCTTGGGCGCTAGGTCCCCTCGTTATGCTCGCTCTGACAACGCATTTACTGCCCCCTCCCCTACCCCCCCCCGACTTTCCTTAGGCTACGGCCCTAATATTTCACTCCCAGGATGAATTCGAAAAATTAGATCTGGTTTGTCCCGGACTGATTGACAAGTTAAAGTGATCAGGTCCAATAACTTTACACTCCACAGTTAAGCTATACACTCGTGTGTTCACTTGCGTGTCAGGGTTAGAACGCTCAATCAAGTTTCGCTCTCCGCAATAATCAAACGTGTGCTGGAGCCAGAACCTCTGCTGATCAAGTAGACAGGCGTAGACAAAGAGGAACAGTGGAATCACGGACTTCCTATTCCATGAAGGGCTCAGTAAGTAGAAAACAGTATGACTGATGAACTGACTTCATAATAATTCAAGACGTGATGGTAATTTATATGCAGTGTGGCCCAAATCACCTGCACAGAATGTTACATTGGCCATACTACAAGGTATATATTATCTCGCAGTAGAACCAAGTGATGTAGTCGAGTTCAAATTACCAAGCGCAAGTCTGAGTCCAAGCCACTCGAGTCCAAGTGCAAGTCTCTGAAAAAGTGGACTCGAGTCAAAGTCCGGACTCGATTTCTTCATCACTGGTTGACCCTATTTCGCTTTTATAATATGAATTATGCAGTTGTAATTCTCGATTTGTGCAGTTATAAAGTTCAAAGTTTTGTTCCCGTCATAGACAGAGGAAACATTTATGCCCATGAGTAAATAAATTAACCGCTGACTTATATCAAGACCAGATACAGAAGGTAAGCTTAAGGAGCGCCTAGGGCGATGGTTTTAGGCCATGTTAACTAGACCGGCTCGATGAGCAAAACATCTTCAGTCAGCAAACACTGAAGGTACCTGTAAGATGGTTGGGTATATGTCCAGTTACGGGACTTTCGTATAGTTTACATATATATATACATAAAGGTGAAAATACCTGGCCCCAACCTTGGCGCGTACCACCTTGAGCACAAATGCTGCGCCTAAATCTTCAGATAGGTTCCTAAGCTTACACGTTTCTTTTAATCTGGATCTGTCAATTAATTATAAACTCTAGTACTTTTTAAACAACATGTTTTAAAAAGCATATATACATTCGTGGAGAATATTCAAATACAGAAGAATCAGTTACTGCACGTATACATGTATAATGTCGCTTTCCCTTTTATTCAGTAGTCAAATATAAATTAAAAGGATCGGCCACATACTGAATGTACAGTGATGATTTGCCACACTTGCAGATATCAAGTTTCAAGACTTTAATGATTGGATTCAATCAATTTGAATCCAAATCCAGGAGCGGGATGGATGGGGGGGGGGGGGGGGCATGACTCACCTTCTCCTTGGATACACGCTGAATACGCCCCTGCTCTCATGAACGAAACGTATTTGTATAGCCAACATACACAACATAATCGATACTTTCATTTAAATTTGTAATGTACCTGGCAAAATAAAAAAGGATATGAGGATATATCATCCCCAATTATTTCAAGGTGGCTTCCTAAATAGAGTTATATATATAACTCAACATGGGACATCTTAACGTGAATCCTTCACTACAGGCAATTAATCTAAAAAAGTAAATGTCCCTTGGTACAGTCTTGGAGCAGCCACCTGTGGAGTGCAGAAAAGTGGGAATGTGCGTTGAAGGTGAAATATTTGATTAAACGGCGCGGCACATAAAAAAGTGTTTGGAACGGATCCTGACGTTCTATCACGTATGACACATGGACCTGGCATAACAGGCTGTAATCAGGGCAGATTTTATTTTCGTGGTGAGAGCACACTCACACAGTGTTTCAATCTGAAGCCACAATCTCGAATCACACGAACCAGAGAATCACTCATGGGTCTGTTGCCACTGTTGGGTGCACAAAAGCGTACTTGTGGTTAAAACTTTTGTGAAGATGTTCGTGCGGGGTAGAGCTGAAGTCTGTCTTACCTATACCAGTTAGATTTACATGAATTTATCATAATATCAGCTCAAAGTTGTTGAAGGTTTTCCAATGATTTTCTTTGAAGTGAACGATGTAAAGAATAACATACTATAAATCTAAGAAAATCAGACTTGCGGAAATTTGTTATTTTCAAAATATTATTTTTAAATGGCCGACAAGACTGTGCAACAACCATAAATTGTTCTTTTTTCATCCTAGAGTTGTAATTTTGGCACCATCTCTCAGAAATCTTGGGTCAAGAAATCCACTGAAACCAGCCGAAGCAGCGATGAGTAGTCACACGACTGATAAATCTATGGTGGCGTCCGAAATGGTCGCAAAATGCCTAATACAAAATAACCGCTGATTACACGCAAAATAGGTATCTTACACACTGATTCGTCAATACGAATGCCCCGCTGTTTTAGATCCCATGATCTCAGTGCATGCACAACACCGCAGGTGATGCCATCACCTTCATCTTTAACGGGGTCACGCTCTTTTTCACTCACGTATTGTCACAGCTCATAAACGACAGTGTCCGACCACATGATAGCTCCGGTCTGCTGGTTTCCAATGGATGGGTGAATATGGCGAACGGTGTAAAAAGACACGTTTGTATGTGTGTGCCCTCTGAAACAAAACCTTTGAAACACCGAAGCATCGTCTTTCCTCAATATTAATTATAATAACAACAATAATAATAACAACAACAACAACAGCAATACTACTATTACTACTACTATTACTACCACTACTACTTCTATTAAATGTAATAACTAGAAATTTCTGGCATCGGAGTTGCCAGAGTATCCCCAGACAAATCAGACATAGGCCTACCCCCTCTGAAATAGGCCCTTTCTTCAGAAGCATATACTGTCATATATACTTCACTGTCTTGACAAGGCCAAGGTCACCAGGGTCAAGGTCACAAATGTTTGAACTTGTCAGAAATCTCTTGTCAGAAAAAAAAATCTCGGAAAAAAGTTGTGGGGTTCACAAAATTCTACGTTTCTTCAGATTTACCTGGGAGCCCAAGGTCAAGGTCACTAATCTTGAAACAAATCTGACATCTTCCCGCTAAAGATCGTTCCCGCTCGAAACAAATTTCTTCATCATACTGGCACTGTGGAACGACCGGGACTACTTGTCTCAATTGTCAAACTTTAAAATCAAAATTGGCTACATTTCAAGGAGACCTCTTCTGTTTGAATACACATGGGTATGCTTACCAATATAACTTATTCCTTGAAGCCATTACCACAAATCACCCATGTTTTTGAATTTGTCTTGAAACAATTCTGATCCGACATATTTGAACTGACTACAACAACCTCTTCACGACATTTTTACCTACGCCGCTGGTGTATGTAGAAGCCACAGTGCATTGTTGGGGTGAGATTGTGACGCCCTAAAACACTAAACAGCATAGCCGTACTCCCGTGGCAGACGAGTTCTGAAGTGTACTTTAAACTTTGTAAAAATAGTTACTTTCAGATTACGGTGTCCATGCGAATTTAAATGCACATATCCGCTCTGTCCATTAATTTCTCTTCTCGCAGAAGTAAATAGAACAGAAATTAACTGAGTTCACTTAGTTTATGATAAACGGAAAGTCTTTTAATAAGACGTATTCTAAAAAGAAAGTAAAGTAAGACTTTGTGGCTCTTGTGAGGCCTTACTTTTGCAAAATGAAAAGTAAGACTACTGCCGAATTCTGAGGCTCAGGGTGAGAGCACAAGTGATCAAAGCCGGTAAGATCTTGAGTTTGAATATTAGTCGAGGCGGTGAAAATTTTCATGGTCGGCCCCTATCCAAGTTGGGCGCTCTGTAGGCTTAATGGGAAGGTTGTACCAAACGGCTGTGCTTCACGCATAAACGAGTGCACCTTTCGGGGGTTTCTTGGTGGTATAACCCAGCAATAGTTTGATCACATATCCACGGCCCACAGGTGCAGTAGTCATCGGGCTTGGTTACAACCACGATATACAATGAAAGGAAGCGTGCGATACTGCCTTGTCAAGCAGTATATATATATATATATATTCCGTGCGGTACCAAGAAGATAACAGAAGGTAACATGAACATAACATGGCCTTGCATGGAGGATCTCGGGTACAACATAGAGTACTGCGGGCGTACCACAAGTATATATATATATATATATATATATATATATATATATATATATATATATATACAGGACTATGGGCATAATACTCCAGTTTAAAGTTTTGGGAGAACAATGGCAGGATCAAGGGCCTGATGGCTTCCATGGAGACAATTTATTGAATGAATTATAATATCCATGTGCAAAGTTTCATGCTTTTTGCCAAATGAGAGCAATTCTGGTGCTCAGCCGCTGTACTAAACAGGGATGTTAGCATAAGGCGATACCGCATGCGTATTTGGGTATGAGAGAAACCAACCCTTGGGAACACTCCCAACAAATAATTTGGTTGATTTTCTATACATCTCTCAATATACCTTAATAGTAAGCATTAACCGTTTGCCCAATACATATTATCTCAATATTTCCAGACAACATTTCTTGTGGGTGAAGATGGGAAAAAGGAAGTGGTGAGTATACATTACTTTGGGCTCTTTTCTATTACTAGATTATCTTATCATTATAAAGTACTTGCATAAGACCATTTTAGTTACATCCCAAATACGACTTATATCACTATTATATTATTAAGGATAACTAAGCTGTTTAAATATTAACATATAACACAACAACATAACAGTGACATGGAACAGTTGCACATGTTATAGGAATAACATGCCTACAGATTAATTATAAACAACATATAAGACAAAATACGCATATATTGAATGCCAGCTTTACAACTTTAAGTTTTTGACAATTAAACTGTAGTTTGGTTATTCATGTATAATTATGCAGTACGTATTCGTTTCGTATGCGTATGCAGCTAGGAATTGGACACATAATATTATATTGGACTGTTCCCATATTCGTATGAGGCAATATGGATGCGTATAAACGCATGTGCATGCTGCACGTTTCGCTCACTCACTGTATCGATTGGGAAAAAAAAAAACACATACGCATGGTGCCTGACGGGAGAATTCCTCACTTTCGCGTCAGTGATACGTGGAAGACTGCTTCTTTACTGCTGCAGATCTTTACTATATCTCCAGTTTACTGCATACCTACCGTATACGCATACCCACTCGGTATCGCTCCAAAAGAAATGTGTCCGATTCCTAGCTCTATACCCATATGTAGCGCATATGCATAGATATGAATGGAATCACAATAGTCCGTTTTCAACCTACATACGCATACGTACCGCATACGCATGCATATTAATGGCATGACTGTCGTCCGTTCTGGAGCTGCATACCCATATACGTTGCATACATATGAATGAAATCACAAGCGTCCGTTCTATAACCGCATACGCATACGTATGCATATTACCGGAATCAATGGCATCCTCCTGGTTGCATACATATATGTGGTATTCATGTATGGACTGCTAGTATGGTTATGTGTAAATCTGATTGCCGGTAAGTTAAGGCTTGGTAACAACTACCACCTCATCAGAGAAATGAAATCACTTGGTAGACGAATGATAACACGAGGACCATTGACAACACTCATATTGCGTGTTATCATGATGCTATGGGACAAAGTGCATGTTAAAAGGTCTAAACGCATAGCGACGTCCATTGGCCGATCTGATACCGGGACCACCTAAGGCGAATGCATCTATTAAAACTATATTATTATCCATCACATTACATTATACCATCCCTTCACGAAATGTTGTTCACGCATTACCCCCTAATCCCTTTGCAAAGACCCAACAAGTGGGGCTTGTTTATATAATATTCATTTGCGATTACAAAAGGATTAAAATCAAATGTCTATAGATATAAGCATCTCTCTTTAGAAAGGCCTTATTGGCCTCCATATCTTGAAGCATAGGCTAGAAAATGTTTACCGAAGTTTGTGGGATTCAAACCTCGGTAATTGAAGCAAAAATAAAGCAGGGAAGTTAACGCCGCACACCTTAGACACATGGAATGTGCGGTTGCTAGCCGACAGATTGGATAAGAGAACAGCCATAGTTACCAGGCAGCTCGCAAGATACGAAATCGATAAGAGGTAGCCGTAAATTCTTCCGGCGAGACCGGAAAAAGTGATGAGCGTCCGGAAACAGAGGGTGGATTTTCTGTCAAGATACTACTTCTTAACAATGTCGCCAGTCAAGCCACTAAAAGCAAGCCAACCTGATCAGTTGGAAGCGAAAGCAAAGTTTAATAAAGGACCATAAGGCCTCCTATATTCTGTGACACTTTTATGACTTCAGTGTGTGTAGGATGTGACTCACCAACCTTGGAAGCCATCATTGGCAATGAGGGGTGGTTAACGTCTTATGTAGATGTTTTTACAACCTGGCCACACTTAACAAGAGAACATAGCAATGACAGGATCATGTCATCGTCAGGAGGAAGGACAGGCAAAATATTACTGTTACGACGGCCATGTTAGGTTGCTAGACGGTTATAATGAACACTTAGCATCCACATCAGACCGTAGAGGCGTCCACACTGTTACATAGAAATGAAGAAAATGCTTGTGTCAACGGTGAAAAACATTCACTTGGCTGACAAAGTCAAGTGTATGACCTGCATCAGGCAGCCATCGCGAAGAAAGGTTATAAGAGCTTCTGAGTCAGACCATTCATCAGCGCAGAAGACACTGGAACTTGTGATCACTGGAAACTTTGTTTCGACGAAAACAAGGGGTGATAAAAGCTTTATGTTCGGAAAAGCACTTTCTTCAATCTTTCCTTTACAGACCCCCATCATATGTCTCCAGCTTGTCTCTCCAAGCACATGATGAATTGTACAATCAAACGTAGCAAGATGCAAACTCCTTTGCTGTGCAAAAGGTTAGATGTGATGACCCAGGATAGCATAAACCAGAATACCATGTATGTTCAACCAGGAGAGTTAAGTAGCATGGGGTGACCAGTCAGCAGTCCAGTAGCAGAACCTCAAGAACAGATGCCATAACGATAGAGATTTACAAAGCAGGTGGTCCTGGAGTCCTGATGAGTTTGCTGCAAGACTGTACTTTAAATACGGACTGTTCGCTGAAAATGCAAGACATGTTCTCAAAAGCATGCGACAGCTTTGATCTTATCAGCACGAAGAAGACTTGAGTTCATTCATCAGCCAGCCTCTTTAACCTCTTTGAAACAAAACAGCTATCACATTAGGTGAGAGAATACGGACAGTAGAGCAGTTCGCATGACAGTTATAGCTTGAAATACACAGATACCTGCAAGCTACACACCTTCTACAAATATGGTTATCCATATAGTGTACTTTCTTCGTGAAATCCTGGAACAGAGCCACAAGTTTGGCATCTACCAGTACCATTACGCTCAAAAGATATTATGTAATCAATTTAACACCATAATCGAAGAGGGGTTGATTTCGCTTTGTTTTGTAGTGTTGTTGATATATTTACATTTATTATTCAAATCATGATTTATATGAAAAAAATGCCAACTATTGGTCAAAGGTTCATCGGCCATAATTTCTAGAAACATTATGACATACATCACCTTAACTGGGGGATCTACATGCATGTAATGTCACATTTCTTGATTACAAAAAGCTGTACTACAATATGATGTGCAAATCAGTGCAGATCAAATGCGTCTTTAGTTTTTGTTTCAAAGAATAGGCTGTACCAAAAGTTTATGAGGCAGAAACGTATAGAAAAAGAATATAAAGTATGAATAAACAGTACATTTGCACACATACATTCCAAGGTAAGGAGACGTTTTAATGTTTGCAGTTTAATACAATTAATCATATTCCTTTCTCATTTGCAACTTGACAAATCAATAATACAGTGAAAAATATTCCTATGTCATTGGCAACTTAACAGTTAATTCAAGTATGACATCATCAGTGTCACAATTTATTATTTTTATGACCTAATTCCTTCATATATGGTTGCACTGAAGAATGTTTCGTTCAGCTGATAGTGATAAATATCACACAACTGAATTTGCTCAGCACTGTGTTTATGGTACAGTTTACTTGCAGGGTTATGAGAAACCAGCGGGTCATAAGAAAATTATTTTTGGAGGAATCATTGTGGTGAGTAAATCAGTTCACATAATGCTAGGTGAAATAACGTAATGTGAAATCGCATCTCATCTCATATATTATTTTTTCAAAATCTTTATTTGGAATGGTGTCACTTGGAATATGCATTTTGTTACCTCATTACGTTCAATTAAACTGAGCCTTGACTCTGCATGTCTGCATAAGGGTATGTATGTTATCTGCATGTGTCATTACAGCAAGTATAAAAGAGAAATATATTATTTTGTATGTGTTTGGAAATATACATTAGGGCAAAATCCGCTGCTTTCCCAAAACTTGTTCTAGGTCTGCAGCAACCTACGCCATGAGGAACATTATCCTAGTGCGACATGTTAGCAACATCAAAGTACTGAATAGAGTTTAAAGGTAAAAGAGGAATTCGTATAACAAGGTTCCAAAATTTTAACCAACCAGTTTCTTGACTTAGATATCAAGAAACACATAGGCGAGCTGTGCATTTATGTATCGCAGACACTTGTTGATTATACTGTACAGATGAAGAAATTATTTCCACCAGAGCACTACATGCATATCAGGAGTAACGCCCAACAAATAACATTTTGCTTATACCAGGAGATATCGTGGTATCAAATAAAAAGGGTATCCTAAGTGTAAATAAATCCCAAGCACGGTCGTAATTCTCTCAATGCAACGCTTACGGTGACCAAGTATGTCAGAGGGCGACTGGGTACCCTAATCACCATATGAAGAGCTTCCGTCTGGCAAATGAAAAAGGAATCTCTGTATTTCCTAGGCTACTGAGAAATAAAAGCCAGTTACACCAGTATAATAGCTTAAAAAGATATATCCGGTAACCATATTGTACATTGGTCGAGAAGGCACAGGAGTGCCGGGGGTAAGACCTCCAAGTAAAGCCACTGTGCATTGTAGGGTGTCACGAAATTTTTCGTGATCCACGTTCTCTCAGCCTTTCAAATCTATAGTCAGGCATAATTCAAATAGTGACCTTTGATATCCTGGGATACAAATACTAGTAGAAAGTGCAATATATATCCTAACTAAAATACAAGAATTTATATAAATTCGACTGATGATATCTTCTTTCCTCTAACCTCTAACGAACCCACAGTGACCCTGAGATCATTGCTAGACAAAAGAAAGAAAATATAGTTAAGTTTGATGTAGACAAAAAGCGGTCGAGTTGTACGTCTCCGACAGACGATCATTTAGAATGTTTAAGGCATTCCACAGAAATAGAAATACTTAGACCATTAATTCCTTCATTATTGTGCGCAAGGAAAGCGTACTAGTCTCGGTTTGATATGGTTGTTAGTGTGATTTAAAAGAAAACTCCGAAATTATATGGAAAAGTAAATGTGCTAACGTATACCATCATTATGTGGCTCCTGAACGGGCCCCATTATTCGTCAGTTTCAGCTTTCTGCCTTCTTTTGTAAAACCCAAACGTATAACGAAATTATAGCATGAACAGAAAAGGGTTTAATAAACACTTATAGGCTGTGGCCCTTCATCCCCTTGGGTTTTCCTGAAGACGTGGCTATTTGAAATTCAATGAGCGAATGTTATTGTACATGTCCGACACGATTTTCGTGACATAGGGTTAATTTTTCAACCTATCTGAAGGAGAGAGATGCTCCGCATGATGTGAATGATGAGAAGATAAGACACTTAACTCTCAGGTGGTATAGACTTGTGTAAACGTGTGCATGAATAGAATAAGAAAATTGGTTTTATGTAAGCGAAGTAAACATTCGACTAATCCCGGAGAATATTTAAATATTGCATTTTTGAAAAATAAAGATGGATGGTGTTTCTTTTGTCCCGCCAGGTAGTATGTCTAGCCGTAATTATCGGCTTAGGGGTAGGACTGGGATTAAAAAGCACGAGAACATCGGGAATTGACACTACAGTCCACAGATGTCGTAGCAAAAATGATCTACGGCCAGCTGATACGACGTCACCAGGAACCAAATGGATGGATACTGACTGTTCACTGACCGGCACCTGTCCTGAAGGGTGAGTTTGATTCACTAAAAGGCATGAGAGCAAAGAGGTGGAGGGGTAGGGGGATGGAAATGGACATAAATGCTGAAGGAAGGCCGACCCAAAGCACCTTCAGACCAACCTAACGCACATTACCCCATTTTATTCTTAGCCCCTAGTGTGGATGTTCAAAGGTTAAGATGGAAAGGCATTGATCCATATCTTCGAGGTTGAGTCAAATTATTCTGCTACATTCTATGGTGATTTCCCTGAATAGGTTAGATCAATTGATGAGGAATAGCTGACCTTTAACAATCGATTTAGCTCCCCTCTGTTCCTGTTGTACGCCCTGGGTGGTTTCCAAACATATTTCATATTGAGTAATTACTGACTTTCTTCACAGATTCAGTTCTCCTCCTCTCCTGCTGATCTCCTTGGATGGTTTCAGAGCTGATTACCTGTTGAGGAACCTCACGCCAACCATCAAGAGACTGAGCGAGTGTGGTGTCCACGCCAAGCACATGCGATCTATATTCCCCACTAAAACCTTCCCAAACCACTATTCCATAGTTACGGTAAGGCAGATATTAAAGTTCATTTATCTAGTCGCACAATTATCATTTAATCTGTAGTCATTTCTTTGCTATAAATATTGTGAAGATTTTTTTAACTAACCATTAATATATACAAGTGCACGTATTGGAGTTTAATGTTTTACAGGGCTTATATCCAGAATCTCACGGTATCATTGATAACAACATGTATGACAGGGACAAAAAGGAACGCTTTAGTATTAGCAGTGACAATAAATTAAACAGCCACTGGTGGGGAGGAGATCCGGTGAGTACGATCTTTAACTACGTCCCTCTTATATTTATCACTCCTGTCATTGTTGATTTTATCTATTTGTAACACAGGTAGAATTACAACCTCAATGCCATTCTAGGTAATTTTCATTAAGGTATAAAAGCTACTACATATTTATTTTAGCTTTTGACGAAGATATACAGTGCCTCTTGACCTGATGATTAAAGTATTAGTAATATACCAGAGTGAAATGTTATGCATCACGCAAGGTATTACGAGGCGTATGTCATGCATGACATTTCGAGGCGAAGTCACGATTTGTTCCACATGCATCGCCTCCAGTTCTTAGGTCATTTCTGTGAACTGTTTTGTTTGGTCTCCCACTGCATATATGGGAAACTCCAAAACGTACATCGCTTGCCGGGATCAAATATTGTATTTATGACAGGGAAAAATGATAATTATGGCCTTAAGTAGGAAAATAATCTACATATTGTGTTAATGAATGAAAACAGAACTCACTTAAAAGCTTTACAACTGTCTCCCAATCAGAAATGCATAATGAGTCGGACCGCTTGTAGGTGATACATGGGTAAAGTGCTTATCAAATCATATGTTTTGTGAAAAGCACTACCAAATTCTTTTGATTTATATGATATATTTCGATAAAATATGTTCGATGAATATGATATATTATTAGCGGAGATATCAGATTTTTTACAATTAATTTAAAAGTCTCTAGCTTTGTCAAAGGGTCTTTAAGGACTCTCGCAGAACGTATGATTTACCATGATTCGCTATAGGCCTCCAGGTATGCTATGACCAATCGGATGGAGATACTTTGCTAATCGGATCAAACCCCGTGTATGCTTTATTATGAAACTGTCATGCAAGTTGACTTGCATCACCCCCAGCTGTAATGCAAGCGGAATGAAGGAAAAGAACAAAGGGAAATACACCGCAAGTGGGACAATATTGTAATATTATCTCCAAGGTATATTTACCTCCTTCAACATTGAAAGAGATATAATCAGGAGCATATATTATTCTTTCACACTTTTAGTTCACTTTTTCCAAGCAAAACCGTCCCAGCACACAGTCTCGGTACCTCTTATTGTTCTGTGTGTTGGTAAACTGTCTATGTGTGTCTGTTTGCCATAACAAGACTGCGTGACCGCAGATCCGATTGGGAGCCGTAACATGTGAATTTCGGCCAGCGGGAACATGTTTTACATTTGGGCCAAGTCATGCAGTCACGGCATTTCCTGATTGTGCTGTGTTTATGTTGCCGTCTGTGATAGCGCCCGGCCCAATGACCTTAACACTTGTTAACAGGAGTATTCAAACGGTTTCAGGGCAATTTTTTGGCAGGTAAAAATTTAATTTAAAGGGAAGAAGATATCTTGCGTCTTATCTCAGCATGCCCTATAGGTGATTGGACCCTTTCAAAAGCCAGTCAGCTTGCATTCGGCGATGAACCTTGTGATAATTCTTGAAATTTACTACCAAATTGTTTACGACACCAAGGAAACAAATCCTGTTTACCCAGCATTTACAAAAAGCATGCCCGCCAGCTATATTAGGTTCTTAATGGGTTCATACCGTACATGTTGACTTCATGTGTACATTTCTAGCTATACAAGGGAACCCTAGGTTCTAAAGTATCAGTTAACTTGGATGTTCTGATTTGTGGCGTCATAAATACAGGTGTAACAGTGTGAGACAACAAAACATGCATGTAGATAACCTGTTCCAGAGTCAAACCTCTGTGCCTCAAGTTAGAGGACCTATATTTGCAAAACAGAATTACACTTATATGTGTTTATATTCGTCTTGCTCTCTTCTGTAATTGTTACTAACGATATTTATTTTGTTACATCAAACAAAATATGTGATTATTTAAGTATTCTCTGAGTATTTGTCACTGAAGTGTTTGCATATGAATAAACTGGGCAAGTTAATTATAAATAGTCACTGTATAATGTATATGGCTGATGCGTGGTCGCTTGAGTGGTCCTTGCGTTAATTGTTGCTTAATTAATAACAAGTGAACCTTTGAAATAGTAAGTGCGTTCTTACTGGACCGTGGGAGGCAGGGCTCAGAACCTATACTTTTTTTCCTCAAAAGGTAGTAAAAGCTGTAAATAGTGTAAAGGCTGTATGATCCCGCCATAAACAGTTAAATTCCATTTATATCCTGGAATCCTGTGCATTTTGAGCTAGATACTTTTGGGAAGCTATATTATCAATGGAGACCTAGCATTTTATTTTCTCTCTCACACTTTTGCATGATCATTAAACAAACATACTCTTGAGGACCAGTTTTCTTTTTCACTTGTCTTTTTATTTAATACAAGGACAGTACCATTGCCAGGGAAATCTGTGATTGAAATTGTTAATCACAAAAAGGTCTCTACAGAGCAGCATAACCAAATCATATATTACCATAGGAAATTCTTAGAAAAACAAGAATGTCCTAGATAGATTTTATGTGGATGAAAATGCAATTTTTCTGTAAAGATGGCTATTGCATTCATTAACAGTATGCTATATGAGAGTTCTTAATAATTACCTTGACATTTCGTGATGAGCTGCCTAACAACCCATACCCTTTAATATTTTAAACATATGACAACATAATTTGAGCGCCATTTTGCGAAACACTTCTCTGCAACGGGAAAATAACAGTTTTTTTTATATGATTCTTTTCCATGTTTCAGATATGGCTTACGGCCATGAGACAGGGCAAGAAAGCTGGTTCATTTTTCTGGCCAGGCAGTGACGTAGCCATCCAAGGTACACGTTGCACTTTTTAATACTCATAATTCTTTGATGAAACAATTATCCAATTTTAATACTGCTTAAACAATTTTAATTATATTCAGCCTTCGTGACAGTGATGGAAATAACGAATCGTGAAAGAATCATCAAAACTTACATATGCCAGTCATGTTTTTATTATTGACAGGGACATATCCAGACATCTGCTACAACTACGACGGGTAAGGCAGGAGCGATGGTTTCTATATTTACTTTTTTTTATAATTTATCAAGGCGAATTTATAAATGAAAGTATTCTATGGTTAATTGAACCCCCAGTCTCCATCTGGCACTCTTGCACTGCTTCATTAAGGCCAAAAAAAAATTAAAGGTATGGTTCTCAGGCACCGCCCGCATCAGTTTAAAACCCCCGCATTAAAAATTTTTATTTTGATTTTCGATAAAAACTTTCCAATTTTGAGCTGCTGCCGCTCCGACATTTCTTTCAAGAAGATAAAACCAGACAATTTCCTTTGTTTTGTAGTGCTTTTACTTATTTAGCAAAATAAAACTGTTATTTTCATGCTTTTCCCTTATCATTTGACAATTATCGAAACATACCAAAAAATTTAAAATAAAAAAGTGCCCGCCCGCATTGATTTCTGAAAAAAGTGCCTGAGAACCATACCTTTTTTTTATTTTGGCCTAAATCATAGTAAATAGAAAGCTATGGTTATTATCTTTATGTCAGAGGTACAGTTCAGATTTGTTTTGAGAATAAAATGTTAAACTGTTCTTTAAACCATGTAAATGTCCATTGCTTCCGTCTTTTTGGCACACATATATTGCTCAAGGAAGAATACTAAGGTTGATATTTTACTGGCTTTTTATTGCTCTTTCAATCTTACACCCTACAAGGCTGATAAGGGTATTAAACATGGCCATTATATGGACCCTGAATTAAACTGTACAAGTGACATTGACATGACGTGATGATGTTACAGCCATAGATATGCGCACTTTATTTCCTTAATTCTTACGTTCATTTCGAAGGCATGCCTTTACAGTTTTGAGTGACATAGTTTATCATTAACAAAAAAAACTAGTGGCCATGTGTATGCGGACATAGGAACTGAAATATTAATTATATATCATTAGTATTAACAAAGAAGTATATTTTATAAATAATCATATTAGTGCAAGATATTTACGAGCTGAAAATCAAAACGAGTAAGTTACACAAAAAGAGACTTAAACTGATCCCAGAAATTTAAATTGATAATTGAATTTGGTTCCATCTATATAAGTAACGTTATATATAATGGTATCTGCAGCACTATCCTGTTCAGGGATCGTATTGGGGAGATACTGGGCTGGTTGGATCTGCCGAAGGACGAGCGACCTGATTTCATGACACTTTACTTCAAAGAACCAGATTGGGCAGGTCACGCTAACGGGCCTTATGGAGACGAGGTAAAAATAGACTGGTACCACTCTCATGCCGTTCTGATCTGAAAATGTAAATGTATAAACAGGTTTAAGCAGAAATACTCTTTATAAAGACACATTACAGACCAAGTATTATTTGTTTCCTTTGTGTTAATCAGTTTGTTACAGTTTATAAAAGTTAAATGCGAATATGCATAGATAAACATACTTTATTTATCAAGTTTCAATCTACTTTAAAAAATGGCGGACGTTGTATACTCCCCATTACAGGGCTGCGAAAGGGAAAAATTTCACTATTAGCCAAACAGATACCCATCTAAATATCGCAGTAATTGCTGCTAACAAAATTAAATTTGATATTTAAACGGCTGAAACAGTAAATCATTCAATTTCATGTGGTTATTACGATCATTACGTATCAGACTACAATCTGCAATGGACCTAACTTTGCTACAGTACTACATTTAGTTATGTTATCTTAATGAGCTTCGTTTACTTGTAGCTTAATAAAAAACTTCACGAGATAGACGAAATAATAGAGTTACTAATGGACGGACTGGTCAAGCGCAACCTGCACAACTGTGTCAACATCATCGTTGTCGCTGACCATGGCAAGTTTATTTTCATTTGATTTATTTTTGTCTTAATTTTGAATAAAGTTAAATTTAGTTTTCAATATACTCATTTAATATACTCAGACCTGATTATTTATCAACATAAAATATTTTAATCTGGTCACAGTAGAAACGATACTAAAATATATTATTGCTACTCTGACTGCAAGGAAAATCTTTAATAACGTTTGCTTTAAGATAACGGTATATGTAACGGTGTATATAGATAGCATGACTTCATTAAACTGACATAAAGTTAATTTCATCTAAGTATACTCAGTGCTCTTGCAATCGAGGTGATAAGTTACTGCAGTGCTGTTTTTTTAAGTCTTTACCGGCCAGTGTTAAAAGTAACAGTTATTCCTTGCTATCATCGTGAACTTGTATTTCGTTAATGTTTCAGGCTTGGAAGAAGTGTCTTGTAAACAAATGGTAAAGCTGGGGTCTTACATCAACACCACCGACTACTACATCTACGACGGGGCGTACGGCCGGATAACGAGCAGTTATGTAATCAGAGATGGAAAGATTGTAGAACAGATGGACGGAGGTATATAGGGAGTTCCGCGTTTACTGAAGCTTGGAATAATTGTGTAAATGCACTGATATATAAAATAGTTACCATAGCCAAAACATATTAGAAGAGATAGAATAAACGAAATATAAAAAAAAAAACGCGGAAAACAAGCATAGAATATACAGCAAATACTTTTAATACAAACATTTATATACGTATATGCAAGTCCCTCTCGGGGCTGGAATACCATATGTATATGACAGTGCCACACCGCGCAGAATCGGACTCACAGCGATACGACTCTGCTGGTTATAGTTTATTGGCATTGAAAATCAAACCCCGCAATGTACCGGGGGTTCTACATATAGGTATAAATATAAGAGAATGCGTCCGTTCAAATATATTATATAAGAATTTCAAGGCAAATTACATAAACACGGGACTTCACGGAAGAGGTAATAATTTGTTAGCATACGCATGTAAAATGGAAACAGGTCTTTCCATCAAATGTAACAAAATTTGACAGTTGAGACAATTAGTCCCGGCAGTTCCACAGTGCCTAATTGGAATAGGGTTTTTTTTTTAAGTAGAAACGACCTCTGGTTGAGTGGTGATGCCTATTTCTGTACTTGATGGGGTGCGTCTGTAAGCATTTAGAGCTATGTATATATTTTAAGATGTTTGGTAGTTGTGTTGGTCTCCAGATATTATATTTAACCAGACACGCCTGACGAGATCGTTGAGAAGCTGGAGTGTCGGAATGAGTATCTCGGGGTAAACAAGAAACAAGACATACCACGCCGACATCACTTCTCCAACAATAAGCGTATTGATGAAGTTATCATGGACGTCAAGGCCAAGTGGCTCATCAGCAAGTTAGTATAGAAAAAAACGTAAACGTAATAAAACGTTATAGCACCCCGAGAACAAGCATAAATCAAAGCAAGCAAAATAAACGTCTGAGAAATAACCGGAACCCGCTGACGAGCTGGAGCACTTTAAACTCCTAATGTCGAGTCACCTATAGATCTCTCATACAAAGTATATATGTATAAGGTTATATGTAAATGCGATCATGTGACAGGTGTTTGCGGCTTTAACCGATTTGAATAACAAAGGTCACTACCCTTAAATACCATCTTCTATGATCTAAAGTCAAACAATAATGTATATTTCTTTTAAGTACAGATGCTACCGATTTTCCCGAACATAATGGCCAGCTCTCTGTGGCTTTTATTGTGCTCGCTTAGACTGTAATCTACTCGCGTCATGTATGTTCCATGACACGTTTGTATGTCAGAAGACAGGGCTTTCACTTTGTCTGAAGGGATTAATGCACTAGTGTTTGTTTGAGAGTTGGCCTGAGCTAGTCATTTTGAAGAAAAAATCGCTAATTTCAATTACATAAGTGTAATAATACTTATTGCAGATGGTTAACTGCAGCCGGCCACACATTGGAGCGTATGTTGCGCAACATCATGCGCCACAACCTATTTCTTCATAAGTTTTCCTGAAACACGACCTCACACACACACACACATACGCAACATGTGCCCGAACGACTCAGTTTTTGTTGTGTCCATTTAAAGTGGCCTTCTATCATGGAGCCAGATGCCCCACACCATTTTGCTCAACAATATCCTACTGTGTAACCGGTTTTATTCTTTAAAGGACCGGGATCTCCAGCAGTTATTGTGAAGGAGGGAACCACGGGTACGACGAAACACTCAGCAGTATGCACGTGAGTATGTTGCATGCCCCGGGCGGCACATTTTGGAGGGCGGCATTTCGGGGAATTAGTATAATAAGTGGCACGAGGATTTCCACAAAAAGTACAAATTTGACCTTTTTGTCCCATGTTCAAGTATTCCAGGGATTATAAACTGGACATTTGAACCTACCAAATGATAAGCGAACAATTTGCACATTTTTTTGGGCGGCATTTCTGGGATTAAGTTTAATCAGTGGCTTAACGAGATCCACAAAAAGTACAAATTTGGCCTCTTTGTCCCATGTTCAAGTATTCCAGGGATTATAAACTGGACAGTCGAACCTACAGAATGATTAGCGAACGAATTGTACATTTGTGGGGCGGTATTTCTGGGATTTACATTAGCAAAGAGATGTCTGCTCTTTAATATGTGGCGGAAGAATTCCCTGCCAGTGAATCCATATAATTGCGTTGTTGTCAAATACAAGCCTATAACAAGGACATTTGAAACGATATGTTTCAATATGTAATCCAGTTTTGTAATGTTTTGTTATAGGTGGCAATTTCAAAGACCGCCCCGGGCGGCAATGAGGCTAGGTACGCCGCTGGTTGCATGTGTTCTTCTAGTCAAAGGATTTACTTTGGATTCTTGGAAAGGGAATTTAACTATAAAGACAAAAAAATATGTCAAACTGTCAATGTTAGATACATATACCAACAAAGTATAAGGTATACAAAGTGCACTCATGAAAAATATATTTATATAAAGTCTATCCCCTCGAAACTTCAGGTTTTTCTTAAGTGTCAGTGCAATATCTAGTTAAGTTTACTATTGTGTGCGTCGATTTTATGTCAATAAATCCGTATGCAAATCAGATTGTAAAGGATGATACCTTTGGTTTTTGCACAGAATGAAACATATTACACCTTGCATATGAATATAAATTATTATTTCCATTACGCAGGCGTTGTTTGTAGCTTACGGGAAGGATATTGCTCAGCTTGGAGAGGTTGACGCGTTTGATATCATTGAGATTTACAACTTAATGGCAGGTACGCTTCACCCACCTTCAAACACTAATGATAGCCTAATGCAAGGTCCTACGGAGCATAGCTTATCGGGATCCAAGCTTTCAGAAAGATATTTATTCCAAGAATGTCATTTTAATATTATATAACATTTTATGTTGTTGTCTAGAATGTAACAATTAGAAGTGTATACGTATTTTTTGCATGGTCAGATCTGCTTGGCATTACACCTTCCCCTAACAACGGAACTGCGGGATCATTAAGACATTTAATGAAGAACCCTTCGGCACTAACTACACCACCGCCACCAGAGGGCGCTTACTCTGCATGCCCCTTCCCTTCACGAGAGAAGGAAGAACAACGTCGTAACAGTACAAAATGTACATGTACAACAATGGCGGTATGGGGTGTTTTATAAAAAGACCTAGTCGATATGTCCACAATTAAGTGTAATTCCTATTTTAATTAATTTTTTCCATTTACTTTGAGCTGGACAAGAAAAACTTATAGTTAAACATAGACATTTTGCAAAAACAAAGTCTCCTGTTTAGATTCTATTTGCAAACTGAGTTTAAGGAAAGACTTGCACTATTTTCTTCAGAGCTTTAATATATTGTTAATTCACATGGACATATGCGAAGTTAATATTTTAGTTTATTATTATGTGTATTCCCTCATTTGAAAAGATGTAAAGTAGCATGAACTAATTTTTTTTCATACACAGACGTATACAAATAAATTAGAAGAGGAGCTTAATGACCAGCTGGACCTTGATTCTGAAGAAACTGAGGAAGCATTAAAACAACACCTTCCGTTAGGAGTACCCGAGATCAAAATGACGGACACCCAGCCCTGTCAGCTCACGCAGACAGATTATATTAGCGGTTACAGCCACGAGTACAGAATGCCACTGTGGACAGCTTACCAGCTTAACGGAGAGGTGAAAAGAGACTTGTTATATGAAGTTACTCACACATGCTCATTCAGAAATATTATATCAGTGGCCTCAGCCATAATACCAAATGTCACTGTGGTCAGATTACCAGCTCGACGATTAGGAACGACAAAGTGAATGTAACGCCACTCAAACAACGACCAAGGCAATCAGTCCTCAATTCAAATATATCTTACCAGTTTAACGGACTGTGCATTGCTCTTCGATGTATCAGTGGTCAAACCTTTTATATAACTCGTGCTCCATATACTGCCGCTGAATCATGGCCTTGCTCTATCAGAATATGTTTCAGATATTCACTTTAAAAGATACAACGATCAAGGTTCCTCTTCATACCGGTCTTCTTTCTGATACCAGGGCATTTCCCTCGCTGTTATTCTTATGTATAGATAATGACTTTCTATTTCTCGTTACCATCTTTTGTTAGAACTGCTTTCTAATCTTTTGAATTCTTCAGTACCTTCAATTTATTATTTATCCGAAGAGCAGTCTTTTAATCATAATCCGGGAGAGGTATAGTGACAATTTTTTTTGTATTTTTTGTTACCCTTGATAAAGTTATGTGTCGTAAAGAATCTTGTGAATACCTTCTCGCAGCTTTAAGAAAAATGTCTAAATTGTTCGGATTTTGGTTTTTAAGGACGAATTTGAGAGGCCAAACCTGAAATCACGACTCGACCTACTGATTCCTGACTGCTCACGAGCTGATGTTCGCCTTCCTGTCAATAAGAGAACCGAATGTTCCTCCTACAATGATCCGGATAAAGATATAGTGCCGGGCTTCCTCTTCCCGCCAGGTCAATAATATTTATTTTGTATTGGTCACTTATAAGTGTATGTTGGTATTTATAAATAATTAAATACTGCTGTGCAGTCAATGCTTAAACAGAATGAGGAAAGTAAGAGGGGTACGTGGTTTGGTTAATTAATAAAGACTCTTTAAACGTCTTAGAAAATACTTTGTTGTTTGATATTTTCCGGACAATTTTCAAGTGTACTGAAGTTTGGATCAGGACCCCTGTCTCCCTGCCTTGAAGAAAACTGAAGATAAAGCAAAAGACTAAATAATGCCCAGGAGACCACCCAGAGATTTCAAAAGAAGTTATGAATAAGATGCAATTCTAGAAAGATTAGTTTACAAACCTCCATTTTTTTCATAATCAGAGAGGTCATGCATTGTGTTAATTATCATCTATATTTTGCGTTATCCATCCTGAATTATATGATAATGAACTAATTAAAATATCCCCATTTATAATTATGCAGGGTTTTCAATCTCCACTGAGTCTCAGTTTGACGCCTTGGTTTCTTCAAACATGGTGCCGATGTTCAGAGGATTCGCAGACGGTAAATAAATTACACCTTATCATTTAATGTTCTATTGACAACATAACCGTTATTATTTTTAAACATATAACATTACATATATCACAAATATATTTAACCTATTGGGATTCTACATTACATTACATGGATCATGCATGTTGTTTGGATGAGGCTATGTATATGTATACGTAATATAATTTTGCCCTTTGCTATGACTCGGAATGAAATCATCAGTACCTTCTTATAATTCAAAAGTGCTTAATCTACGATGAATGGAAGAACATCTATATTACAGGAATCTGGAAGGACGCAATGTTACTTGTAGAAGAATATTCGTTTAAATATAAAACTGTCCACGTGACGGCCGGCCCTCTGTTTGATTATGATGCTGATGGGCACAGAGACCCACTGGACTCCATCACAGAGTGAGTATTCTTAACTGTATAAATCTCCAAGTGACTCCCGGACCTCTGTGACAATTAACGATGCTGACCTACAGGTCTCCCTTGGGTCAAGGGATGGGCGGTGTGTTGGCATATAATTTGACACATGCAGAGGATCGCACAAAGAGAAATCACACAAGCCTCCTGGCCTGTAAAAAGCGAAAAAAAAATCAGATGTCAACACACGTACTTATACATAATTTTCTTATTTACCTTATAATGTGTATGACCTTTATAATCTTCTTATTCATAATTTGGTTGTGAATACAATAAAAAAAAAAATAAATTTTTTTTTGCATCGTGATTTACAATTTCTTGAGCATTAATAATACTTGTTATGAATTGGAAATAGCTCTTGAATGGCTTACCATGTTATAACCGTCACAAGAAAATCCACTCATTTTCATTCTTAATAGCCAGGCAGACGTATCAGGTTTCTGCAAAGTGAAAAAAAAAAATGGATGGGGATTTTAGTCTATCCTTGGTAATAATTAGTCCCTGCAACACCAGGCTAATCAGTGAATGCCTTCAGTGAATGTGTAATTAAGTATGACCAAACATGGATAGAGTCAGATTTGTTCCTTAGGCTCAGACCCATGTGTTGAAAACCCGAATTCGATCATAATCAGCATATAATAAATATGATATATGTGCGTGTATTTTTTTCACAAATATATACAAATATATGGAATAAATTATCTGGTCTTATTATTTAAAATGTATTTGTAGCTTGCTCATGATCAGGTGGTAAATACAAACAAAACATCTTGGATTCTTTGCTTTGCTATAGACATTTCCAAGTGCATTATTAACACATGTTATTAATCTCTCTGGAATAATTTACCATGTCATAATCGTCGGCCCTTTTCAAATGAAAAATAAATCCTTCTGTTCATTTGGTCTCTTGCTTGTCAGGCAGACGTTTCTGGTTACTACAGGAGTGATTTTAGTCTACGCTCGATATATATTAGTCAATGCAACACCAGGATAATTAGAGGGCACCTTCAGTGAATATTTATTTAAGTGTGACCAAATCTTGATGATGCAGTCCGTTTTGTTTCTCAGGCCCATGATTTGAAAACCCAATTCAATAGTTTATTATTGCACCTACTAGCTATACTCAAAGCAGACTTCTCGATATAACTTGTCCTTATGGCGTTTGTATGTTAAATTATTTGTCAAACAATTTCAAGGAACGGCTGAGGATAGTGCAATATTGAATATATTCTGGCTTGTTTAATTTGAATCACTGAAGCCGACTGATTTTGTTTGGTGACTGTTTTGTTATAAGCGATCATTTTCCTCTTACAGTGGTTGGAACTATTTCTATATCTACGTCATCTGTATTTCTATGAACTGGTATTCCTCATGGCTACAAAGATTTCATGCACAAAATACAAATAGCGTGTTTAACACCGGCCTGTATCTATATGTTTAGTTTAAGTTGGCTTAAATTTGCAATAACAGACTCATTTGGTACATTAAGTCGCTGGACAGTAAATCTCAAGACAGATAACCTCAACATTCTTCACATGAAAATATATGTAAACATAAATCTTACCTCAGGTTACTGACGTTTCTAACATCTCTGTAGAGCAAAACACCGACCGATCAATCGTTGGCCTCAAAATTAAAATTAACAGCGCTTGCGTGTCCTAATCATGGGGACATCAGGTCACAACACAGGTTCCATCTGGAACCCTATTTTAGGTAATGATCAATGCACGTACCTCAAAGTGCCAGATGGAACCGCTTCACAGAGAAAATGGTTCTAAACAGAACCAACCATGTGGGTTCTTAAAAGAACCATCAAGAACCCATTCTTCATAGAGTGTATGCGTATTTTCAGGAGAGTTGGGGTCGACAAAATTCCAGTGCCATCACATTATTACGTGGTTCTGACGAAGTGTGAGACCGACCCCTGTGCGAAGCTTCAAACAATGTCAATGATCATCCCTCACAAAAAGAGAGTCGGCAACTGTCGTGTAAGCAGACTGAATATAAGCTTGTATAAACATAGGCGTTGCTGCATTAAAATCAGCTTTCACATTAACAACCTATGTAGGGATGATGCCATATACACTCCCGCCTTCCGTCATGGTAGTGCTGGCAATGAATGAGCAGGGAACCTATTATTATAAAATTATGATTTATCCTCTTTTCTCTAGAAATTATTGTTTATATATAAGGCAGTGAATTGTCTATTTCTAATGCATAGTACAGTGATCAATACAAACTTTTACTCTTCATCGCTCTTCCCTGATGAAACACACGTACATATTTAATCGTTACAGGAGAACGACACTTTTTCTTACCTACAACTGAACACGGCCCGGGCGCGAGACGTGGAGCTGCTTACCGGACTCAGCCTCTTCACCTCCGTCTCCCAGCAACAACGAATACAGATGTTGATTCACCTGGAAGAACATCTGTGGGACAGAAACTCCTGGTTAGACCAGGACAAGTGCACTGTACATGACAACAGTAACTGTCCGGCGGGGTGAGTCAAAAAGACACGGCTTAGGCCAAAATAAAAAAAAGGTATGGTTCTCAGGCACTTTTTTTCAGAAATCAATGCGGGCGGGCGCTTTTTTTGTTTTAAATTTTTTGGTATGTTTCGATAAAAATGTCAAATGATAAGGGAAAAGCATGAAAATAACAGTTTTATTTTGCTAAATAAGTAAAAGCACTACAAAACAAAGGAAATTGTATGGTTTTATCTTCTTGAAAGAAATGTCGGAGCGGCAGCAGCTCAAAACTGGAAAGTTTTTATTGAAAATCAAAATAAAAATTTTTGATGCGGGGGTTTAAATTTGATGCGGGCGGTGCCTGAGAACCATACCTTTAACTTTTTTGGCCTTACACATCTTTGCTTTTTATTCTTTTTCCTTGGGACATATAGACATTTCCTAGACATATACATATTTTATCAAAATCATATCACGTCTTACGTTTGTACATTGTCTAAGCTTAGAATTTATGTGAAATATGACATAAACTTGGCAGCCGAACAATATAATTTTGGTTTCACTTTCTTCTGTGTCCAAATATCCTTTAAACGAATAGTTCCTCAATGATACAGGAGCAAAATTATCAGACTAGTTAGCTATATATAAATATATATGTATATATATATATATATATATATATATATATATATATATATATATATATATTAAGTTATCTGCGGGGCCCGATGAATGCCGTTCTCATCATTTGCGAACTGCAAAGAACAAATAAGGCACACAAACCAACAAGAATGAAACTAACTGCATGTGGAATTAACTTACTACCGGAGAAAATCGGTTTCACGACATTCCAGCTCCACTCATGAGAACCAAGATCAATGATGACATATAAAACAGAGAATTTAAAAAACGGGTATTGATTGGTTCTTTATGACATAAATATTTAAAAAAATGTAAACTTCAAAGAATGGCCAGTGATGGATGCTGATGCCACTATATTAGATACAAGACCAAGATGTATTTTCGTTTTTTTTCCCATCATGTTATATGTATAATCCCATATAAGGCCTGTAAAATCCATTTCTCACCAATGCCTGATTAAAAACACTGGTCACCAAATTTCAGCGGGCACAGTGGTACGCACTTGAAAGAATTAACAACAAGAGAACTCTTTCTGATGGCACTGGGGTAATTTATATTAAAATGTATCATCCTACTGCAGAACTCATCCTCTTCTGTTGATTTCGTATGATGGATTTAAACCTGATTATCTGACGAGGAATCTTACGCCGACCATTCAAAGGCTGTATGACTGTGGAACGTCGGCCCCGGCTATGAGGAGCGTGTACCCAACGCTCACATTTCCTAACCACTACTCACAGGTTACGGTTAGTAGCTTCATTGTTATTACACGTGGTGTAGTTCACCGACCCTTAGCTATTTCTAGATCATCAAAAATAGTTGCAATAACTGACCAATTATATCTGACTAAACTCTCCCATGCCGCTACTTTGGTAAATGGAGTACTGATTTGAAGCGGCTTACTAATTGAAAATGCAAGACTTGTTATGACTGAATTATAAAAGTTAAGGATATAAGCATGATGTGTACATGTAAAAAGTTGTCCACAATTAAGAGGCAACACAATCCTATGTTAGAAGTGTTACAACTCTAGGGTTCCTTTCACCTGGCTCTGTTGTCGAATCCTTGTGTGTGATATTTGGCATGCAATAAGATATTCTTTTTTTTCGTGAGGTTTACCGTATTCTTAACAATTGCAAAGGCGTGTAAGTCATTACAAATAAGTATTTCACATAATCTGTACTGTTAGAGATACATTAACTGAGACTAAGCAGACGTTAATCAGCATTTATTGACTTACAATTCGCCAGTGAACCAATAAACTAATTGACTCATGCAAGTTTGAATATTATTAAAGATTTTCCTTATGTTATCCTTGAATAAAGACAGCCTCATTAAATACCCTACGATTTGATTTAGTTGTAATAAAAAATTAAGAGTCAGACTAAATCTGCTCGCTAGATAAGTGGTCAAATATATTTGGAATGAGCAACATACCCCCGGTTACAGATTCATTCTATGTTTCCTGTTCGCTGTTTGTCACTGAACTTCAGTGTACCTAACTAAAGCTAATTCACAACTAAACGGAACTAAAAGTTCCTGGCCTCTGACCCCGCTAAACTTAACGTGGCTGGTGCATGTAAAGAGTCCACTAACCACGAAAGGTAAATTGGATCACATCGGGACTACTACAAACAGCTTATGGATATCTTTTAGTTATTATGTTATTGGATGGTTCAGTTTTGTTTATTTAGTCTCATATATGCTGCTTGCAGGGTCTGTACCCCGAGAGTAATGGCATTATCGGCAACAGCATGTATGACTTGTCACTGGATGCTTACTTCTCTCTATATACAGACAACAAATCAGATCCAAGATGGTGGCATGGAGAACCAGTAGGTGTACCACGTGGCGGAGTCATTTACACATGAAATAACATATATATATATATATATATATATATATATATATATATATATATATATATATATATATACACCACTTAAATTTTCATGTCTGTTTGTTTGTCCCAGAAAACCTGCAGAAACGGCCATGACAGTGGGCCAGTTTTGCTTTCAGCGTCAGTCACATGCCGTAAATTACAGAATGCACAACAACGGCTTTTCCTCTTGCACACAATTGAATCCCCGGCAGCATAACATCAAAGGTCTCTCGGTCTGTCGCGCTCTCCATCTCGCGATTGCTGACCTTCACCATGGCCCATTACCACAAAGACATAAAAAATTGGTTTCGTATCGACCATCAGACGTCGCTACCTTACGGGTCTTGTGAGTTCGCTACCTTATGGGTCATGGGACACCCTATAGGCGGCAATATACCATTCCTCTGCAACGGGACCTAGTTACTGATATTTGTTTAGAGGTGCGGCCCGGTCCGGTCAACAATTTTGGACTGTACCGGACCGGACCACTAACATAAAATTCCTGACCGCTTATCCCTGGACATAACCGGTCCGGGCCGGACCGCAATACCTAATGATTTAAGGTAAACATATGTCTTAACGGATTTATACACTCTAAAAAATAATGGTTCCAGACGGAACCCAAAAGGGTTCTTCGCAATGAACTGAGTGGGGAAACTTCAAAGGTTCTAACTTGAACCTCCAATGCATGGTTCTTTATGAACCATCAAAGGGTTCTTTCATGAAACCTTACGGGTTCCATGTGGAACCTCATTGAAAGTTTATTGGGGAACTTTCAAGTTCTTGATAATGGACTGAGTGGGGAACCTTAATGGGTTCTTTGTGGAACCTTCTTCCATGGTTCTTTCTCGAAGTTTCCATAGTTTAACCTTCAAATCTTGCAATGAGGACAAGGTGTAACTAACCTCTCAAAGAAAGACTCTTAAGCTAGGTAAAATGAATTTAAAACAATAGTAACATTATATACGTATTATTTTATATTTTTATTCTCTGAGTAACCAGGGTCATTTTTATTATTAATTATATGACTGAAGTGACATATAAAGCAAGAGAATCATTGTTCCCTGTTGTGTGCACAATACTGTAACCTCTGTGTCACTTTGTATCATATTATAATAAGGCTAACCTCATTAAATGCATAGTCCTATATACACCCTATATATAAAATCATTTACATTAGCTTAATAAATTTTCTATTTTCAAATCGCACTTTAAACACTACACAACTATCCAGCTAGTGTCAATTCGCAAACATCCCCGCCCAGCGAGTTCTTTTAATCAGCTCGCCCCACCCTACAAAATTTGGTTTGTCTTCTTGCCACCATGTCCCACACAGTAACAAATATTCCACTGTTGACAAATTATTTTCAAAGATTGTGATTTTATATTTGTCTTAATAATGATTAAGCCCAGATTTGCGATTCACGTACATAGATTATAATACATGTATTGTGTATGTATACATGCTGTGTATGTGATATTCGGTTTTACTTAATATTTGAACAAATAGATGTATTGAAAAAAAAATATATAGAATAAACGCAGAAAAACCAACTACAATTTTATTTAAATTAATTTTAATAATATTTTGACAATTGGACCCGACCGCTCGGGCTAGACCATCTATTGGGCCGGACCGCCTACAACTGGATCGTACCAGAACCGACCGTTTATGTTTATATTTCTTCATTTTGTTTTCCTTGCATTATCTTTAAAACAATGCCGTCTGACACAAGAAGGAAAGTACACAAAACGAACACATACTTCACCGTGATAAAGGGCTGTTTATGGCTGTTAACGTCTCAGTCACATAGTAGAAAAAAATATGGATTAAATTAATGATAATTTATGATGCTGAATATATACATGGTAATATGGCTGTAACATGAGTTTTTGTTTAACGTCTATTTTAGTTTTGGAACACTGTCGAGAAAAATAACATGACCAGCATGACTCTGATGTGGGTTGGATCTGACTATGCAATACAAAGTTGGTATCTTGATTTGCGTTTACAAATATTCTCTTTACCAATATTTTCTCATTTTCATTTATGTAATTATTAAAAATAAGATATATTTATATTATTAAATTTTAAACATTTTAAATGATCGTGCATACGCACGTTTGTATACAATATAAATCACCTTTTTAAATGTCAGTTACTTTTCAGACATGAGACCGACACGTTACCAGGTCTATAACGGGTGAGTGCTTTTATTTTTTTTTCATAAAAAAATGTTGCTTGTCGTTCTTTATGGTATAGTGAATGTGAAGTGTTGCGTTCTTTAAAATAGTATTCAGAAGAAGATGTGGTAGTAAAGGATTTGGTAACCACTGGTGACCATTGCTAAGGATAAGGAAATCATCCTTTTTCCCAGAATCACCGAGAGAGAGAGAGAGAGAGAGAGAGAGAGAGAGAGAATGATAGAGAGATGACACAATTTTTTTTTATCAAATCTGTATATTAATGTAATGATGAAAACATAACCAGAGACGGTTGGGCGGTTCCGAGAGCTAGACGGGGTACTTTATCACTTTCAGCTTGGGCCCTGTTGATTCTGTTAGTCACGTGGGTTAATGCGGAAGTTCTTCCGGTTAGAAGAAGACTGCGAATCGGATGTGACTGGGCATTCTAAATATGTAGGCGCGGGTCCTGTGGGAGCTCTTCAAGCCTTATTATGTGGGTCATTGCTGGTGTTTTTGGGTCTCGAGTGCTCCTTGGTCTTTTTAATGGATTTCTTCAGAGTGCCTGGCAAGTTACTCAAGTTTGATATTGCTCCTGAAGTTAGGTGTTAATATATTTTGGATTGCAAAATTTCTCAGGTCAGCCTCAGGGTATTCTGTCACATTCGGATTATCCGTATACAGTAGTGGTCCATAAGTTGGCAAGACACTTTTCAAGCAAGCATTGTATTAGGCATTCTTCAGCCCCATCCGTGTTATGAGGGTGGGTGCTCCAGGTTGTTACGTAAACCCTTGCAACTAAGACTTGGACAGCATGATACTTAGTTATCATAGTGTGCCAAGAGGAGTCATCCAAGGAATCTACAAATTCACCAATATTCACAATGAAATTCGCCTCTGTAATTATGTAAGTTGATGACTAATCATATTTTACAGAACGATAGATAACGATGACCGGGTGGACATGGTTCTGTCTTGGTTGGACGGTTCTGAGGGCGTGAAACCGGACTTTATCACTCTCTACTTCAGCTCTGTTGATTATGCTGGGCATGGTGGAGGCCCTGAAAGTGGAATGGTAGGTGTTTAGATTTTATACGACATGGCCATTTACTGAAGATATAGTATAAATTAATGCCAACAAGTAGATTTTGTTGGAGAAACAACTTTGGTTACTATCTTAAATGTTGGCCATAAATAATAACACTTGACAGTGGTCTTCGCTGAGCTTTGCCCATTAATAGCGAAATTGTGGTAATTTAAGCTTCGCTATCATGTCGGCATTTATATCATGCTTGTACATGCCTGCACATATGGATATATATATATTATATATATATATATATATATATATATATATATATATATATATATATAACAGGATCACGGATACAGACATGTTGAAGGTTCAGAGTAAACACTATGGATCTTTAATCTTTTGCCGGGAAGAAAATATATATACAAATATTGTGTTTTAAACAGAAAAAACGAATGTAATCTTGCACAGAAAGTAGTTATTTATTTGAACTGCCTAGAATAGTATTAAGTATTATGTGTATGAGCGAAAACAGACTCACTTTTAAAATTTACAACCCCGGGCCTTGAAAACAGAGACAATGAACTGCGTGACCTTTGAGAGCCGCATTACTGACGAGTGATACATTTTGACAAGTTTACCGTAAGTGCTGCCGGGGATCGACGTAGATGGGGGAACCCAGGGCAGACGTTTCCTCTTTAACACTATTTTATAATGACAAGTGGTTTATTATCCACACATTATTTAAAATATATTTGTTTTATAATGAATACGATACTTATTAGCCGACATGTCATCATATTTACGTTAACTGGATTGTCTCTATATTTTTCTTAACTGATCAACAAGAGCTCTCTCACAGCGTAGCATGTCCAGTTTACTTTCAAAACCGTGTCTGTAAGCGCAGTCCTTGATCTCTATAATGTGTGATCAATCGGATTACTGTGACTGGCTGGCCGAGGAGAGGGCTCCTTCCCACTCAGTTTTCTGTAGAGCTTTGGATTTCGCCTGATTTAAAACCGACGGGTCCATGGTATCACATTATCTTACATATGTCTCCTTATCTCAGATCCAAGGACAGTCTTTACTTTTCCGATATTGTTAATGCGTTTACAGGTTGATGACGCATTGATACACCTTGATAAAACTACTAAGAGGCTGATGGACAGTTTGTATCGACGGGGGACACACAACTGTGTCAATGTAATCATTGTCTCCGATCACGGTGAGTGTTACTATAAACATTACAATTATGAATATACTCTGTTCCTCTAACTTGTGTCCACCTCTTTTTTTTCGAGTTCTCATATTTTAAATAATTCTGTTTCTAAGATAAGGTGTATACGGTAGGTATTTTTTTATCTTATTGAAATTAAAGCCCTTTAATCTTCTACCATTCATTACCATCTTTTCCCTTTAACTGTAACTGATAAAAATTGTCATATAAAAAAACAGGCGGACATGAATAGACAGAACAGACTTCAGGGTTAATTAGGGCTGTGTATCGGTCCGCCTCTTCCGATACAATACGTATTGCGATACAGTTAATTCGATACCGATACGTATTGACGATACGTTTCATTTTTCTTTGTATATCATTTCTAGATAAAAGTTCTGTTTCTTGTTTTTATATGTTTTTATTTTATTTTAACATACCACGTATTTAGTATGCTATGCTCTTAAATTTAGCGGGGAGGTTCATAGGCTGTATTTTTTTATGTCATGTAATTACACTGTTTTGTTCTGTGAATATGAATCCCATTAGTCACTCTCATGTTTGTACAGGATTTGTCCCCAAGCTTTAACCATTTATTTTACATCTGTTGTCGAACGCGGGAGTTCCGAGTAACCTTTGACCGGCTGTGTAAATAAAAAAAAAGTTAGAGATAAAATGATTTATCATAAGGGAATAAGTGCCCTGCTTAGGTCACAGAATTGAAATATATATATATATATATATATATATATATATATATATATATAATATAAAGATAGGATATATACGTGAATGTAGCTTCTTCCTAATAACAATATGTGATGTAAATATCAATTTCATTAATAAAGAGGAACGTCAGTATCATTCTTTTTGGATCGCTCACGTGCGCCTGTTTGTTATGGAAGTACTGACGTGCATGCGTATATACATATATTGACAGGTCTTAAAACCCAGAGCAACAAATGTACAGTGCATTTAGATTTATAAATCGTCATGGTTATATTAAAGTAAGTGTTATATCCCTATTCATTAGCAATCAATCGATACGACCAATACAGCATGCAACGCATTTCGGTTATCGTATCGACGCCGTGTATCGATTCGTATCGATATATCAATATATTGATACAGCCCTAGTGTTAATCAATAATATTATCTTTAGATTTTGTGAAAATCATTTGAAAAACGAGGAATAACAACGATCGTGTTTCACTTTAAAACTCGGCTCTTGTTCAGCCGACCCAGATCTGGTTTGAGTAGCCTAAGAGTTGTTTGGGAATGGGTTAATAGCTTTCGTTCCCTGCGTGCACAATCAAAATGAATCCAAAACAACCAGCTTACAACATTTATCATCAGGTATTAGAGTACCGTTTCATTTGTTAATTCAGGAATGAATGATATAAATTGCCATGAAAGACAGTCCGGCGTCCGCGAGCATATGAACGAGAGAAACATGCATGTATGGACAGATGCCGCGGGCAGGGTGTCTAACAAGTACCGGAGTGACAGGTACAACGGACCTTTCTACCCAGTCGACCAGGAGGACCAAGGTTGAAAACATTGTCACAATATATTTAAAAATGCTACATACGTTGGAAAACTTCTGCTTCGTGGACCAGTGTAGGGAGCAGGGAGAATACACCTGATAGATACAAGATTTAAAAACAGACATTACAAATGTTGTTATTGTGAGAAATTATATTCTGTTTACATTTTAAACGGTAATTTTCAAATCTGAATCAGGTGATTTTTTTTCTGTTTGGTTTTAGATGTATTTTAGTGTATCGATATATTTTAGGAACACTTCAGTGCAAAACTGTGTTGCTAAATCAGAAATGTAAGCTCGGTTTACAGTTAGGTAACGTTTTCGTCTGCACTTACCCAGGTAAAATTGCACAGATTTTGGTCAATCGAATGTATATAAATATTTGACCAAGAATTATGATTTAAGTGTCGCCTGAATAATTCCAAGTACTTATCATATGTTGGTTTATATTTCAGTGCCTGTTGATAGATTTATTGAGAAGCTTGAATGTAAGATTCAGGCCGTGAAAGTTTTTGAGAAATCGATGTTTCCAAAGAGACATCACTATGCCAACAGCCACCGAATCGATGATGTCATCCTTGATGTGGACGACCGGTGGCTGGTCACAGAGTAAGTGAACTGTAACTTTGCTTATTATTGTTTCTTTTTTTTTTCAACGTATCTTCTTATTTCTGTTCGCTTAAATTAAATAACAAAACTGTTTTAATGAATCAGTTAATTGTTCTGGCAGATGGAAAAACGCAACACATGAATGTGGTTTGAGGGGTATGCATGGAAACGATGAAGTACTACACACGATGAAAGTGAGAATCATATACGATTATCTTAAAATACGTTTATCTCATGTATAGTTATACTAATAACGAATTTCAAAACTTAGTAGGCATATGTATATAAATGTTAGGTCGAAGTTTCCTTATAATGCTTAATGCTGGTATATACAATTCATACCTGATTAATTATATCGGTATTGCAAAAAAATTCTTAATTTGTTGGAATGACTTTCATTCCACATTTCTTTCAAATTCTTCAGATTGTTTAAACTCCGTCATTTCAGGCTTTCTTTCTGGCACATGGTCCCGATTTTGCGAAAGAGAAAGAAGTTGAAGAATTTGAAAACATCGAACTATATAATATTATGGCACGTGAGTATATTCTTTTAATGAGTTTGACTTTAATAGACTTTTATCAAACTGACACAAATGTATTTACCAGGACAGGTTATGTTAAATGAGAGCCTAATATAGGATAATATGATATGAAAAGTAGTTAATAATATTTAACAGTGTTGTGCTTATTTTTATCATTAGTTGTGTTGACCAGTAGGTTGTTTTGTTTAGTAATGGAACATCGAACCTACTACGGTTTGCTATGATTAGTTGACGGAAGATTCTGGATGTCTAGAGGTTTCTAGGAGGCTTACCTGGTAACTTCTATGAAGAGAAGTGTGTAGAACTTTCGTTGACTAGAACTTTCCCGACGTTTCTTTGCGCCAGGTATATACAAAGGCCGGCTCTGTGGCCGGAGACAGGTAAATCAGTCAGTTGGGAAGTTTTTGCAGCCAGACGTGTTGTGAGTTGTAGATTTGCATCAAACGAGTTGTTATTTCAGTATCGCGTTAGGACAAGTGTTGGTCCTAGGAGTTAGCCGTTGAGGAAGATATAATTTTATAGACTGTGTATTTAAAAAAAATTAGAGCCAATTAACGGCGGGCGAAAGATTGGAGGCCAATGTGTGATAGGAGGCCAGTCTACGGCGGTTATGCCCAATTTTTGAACATTTCCGGAATAAACCTGTGTTTTGTTTACCCCTAGACATGTGTGATTATTTTGGACTTTTGCTTGAAAGTTCCCGGGAAATATATGTCCGCTGCGTGTGTGGTGTGACACAAACATTATTTTACACAATGTGACATATATTCACTATCAATTTTAAGGTGTGTTAAATATACAACCGGCACCAAACAACGGCACAGAAGGAGCTCTGTATCCGATTCTAAGGAGCCCTCCGCCACTTCCGGTTATTGATACTACAGACAGGTACAGCGTCTGTGACTACAGAGGGTTGACTGAACACAACAACGCTTGTCCTTGTGGTCACGTGAGTTCCTTTTTTTGTTAATGTACTTAGATTTATAGATATATCAGAAAGCTTGTAGATCCTACAGGGTACGACATAGTGTCTTTGTTAGCTGTTGATTCATTTTTAGGGTTTTGTATAAATCACTTATGCTCATATAAATTAAGTTAATTTTAGTACTATTTATTTTACATTGATATATGTACATAATAGGGGTAAACACCATTTTTGGGGCGCAGTGATCATAATTCTATATGTTTAAGGCCCCATCAGCTACGATTAGTTGGCATGCGGTATCAGATTTGTTCATAAATCCACGTGGGGTAATTATTCGGAGAGCTGTTAAACAGTACGCTGATGTGGATACCTGATAGATCACGCTGTATCCGAAAGTCATGCATGTTGTAACCAGGTACAGCGCGGTATGGGGGTCATTTTGTCCACTGAAATAGTGAAATGACCAAGCATAGTGTAATAACGGAAAGACTTTAGGATGCCATCTTAATCAGAGGGCTGTTCATTAATATCCTCAACTTATGAAATAAAATAAATTTAAACTGTGGATAACTTAATTTAATTGCTAGGCAATGTAAAATATATCTAAAAATGAAAATTTAATTTATTACGAATAACAGGGAAAAGAAATATAAAATATCAGAAGTTACAGCTCAACAGGAGAGGGGGGGGGGGGGGGGGGGGGGGCTCCTCCCTCTGAATCCGCCACTGACATTACTACCAAAGGACGCGAATTCAATAATTGTGGAAATATTAATCTCTCGATAATCATTACATTGGTAACTTTTCATCTTCTCAAGCGTGATAATTCCCTGCCGGTCAGTCTTTATTAAAATGCATGTCTATGCCCGACTTCATCCCCAGTATAATGAATCTGACATCAGTGTGATATCAGTATCTGGGAATTTTTATGCCGTCTCCAAACAAGGAAGGACACATTTCTTATTGCATAATCAGTGGGGCACGTATTTTTTATACTTTAAATGTGGACATATTGCTGCAGGACACAACAGCTGAGCTGAACGAGAGACTGAACAGATCAAAGATCCAAAACAATCAAAGTGTATCTGACCATCTGCCTCACGGGATGCCCGTCCTGACCAACAACGACACTGTCTGTATCCTGTACCATGACGACTACGTCTCAGCCTACAGCCATCAACGCAAGATGGCGCTCTGGTCAGCCTTCACCCTCAACAGAGATCAGGTGCTGTTTTAAGTTATCATAAATATCATAATCCAGATAGTAATCAAAAGGTATAGCCAAGCTAACGGGGCTGCAATAATTATATGCATTACATCCATGAGCATTCTTAAGCGTATTTAGCTTTTATGATATTAGTGATCACTTTATTATAAACATAATTAATAAAATAATAAAATAATTATTTATTTATGGAGTAAAATCCTCTCTGTATCTGTCATGGAGCTATTATTATATTAGTAATCACCTTGGTATAAACAAATTTATTTATGGAGTAAAATACTCTTGAGGTAGTTATCTAGAACCGTCGTTCAAATTATATTGGCCGAAATTTGGAAAGAAAACATTTGAACATTATAATAACATCTGAAGTATCTTCAGACTTCTCACAT
Organism: Sipunculus nudus; assembly: GCA_026874595.1. Lineage (NCBI taxonomy): Eukaryota > Metazoa > Annelida > Sipuncula > Golfingiida > Sipunculidae > Sipunculus > Sipunculus nudus. Next base: position 55,572,126 of record CM049309.1, read on the forward strand.
GTCAGGGGTTGTTTCGTATGAAATATTTCAAGACTTGTCAAAATTGCCGATATCGGTAAAAAGGATACCAGTCTTAATAAGCCTTTCTTTTATTAATAATAAATGACTTCACAAAAAAGCGTAGGGTGGTACATATCTTGATGAGTGGTTATGATTACTTCAATTTCGATTTTGATATAATTACAGCTTTATGAATCGGAGGTTCTGACGGTGTACGTCAGTTATCACCACATGCGCACCCCTATTTCGTTTAATATTGTTTTATATAATTTTAACTTTGTTTAAATACGTTGACAACCCTCCGACGATGTGACTAAAAAAATTTTATTTGAGTGAAAGTTTTGATAAGTATACAGCTTTCGGACGCTGAAAAAAACAAAAACCTGTCAGATTTCCTCCGAGGGATGACCAATTATTCATTATTTTATCTTTAAGTCTTAATAAACTTACCATTGAAAATCTTCGATTCCAAACTGTTATTGATCTAAACAGAGGGAACACCTTTCATAACTATGTTAAATACGATTACACTCTCTGATATGGAGGCACAAGACGGTGTAAAAGTTGGGACCGAGTCCCAGGTGGACCATTTATTCAGCAATTAATCGAATCGTATGTTTTATACGCCTTCAGCTCTCAAACACGGAGATACAAAATTTTGTCAGATCTAAGCCCAAGGGGTTGACTATTTATTTTTTATTATACTAGATTTACGTTTTAATAAGTTTACACTTTCCGATATGGAGATACCGGACTATGTTACATCTGGCTGCCCGGGTTGACAATTCTTTAATTATAATGCTTAGTTTATGTTTTAACCCTTTTACAGCTCTCCGACACAGAGATTCCAGACTGCGTTAGATCTGACCCCCGGGTGGACCAGGCGGACCAGACGACCTGCGATGATTATACGTCCATGGAAGATCAGAGAATCACCCGAGTCAGTCTGTTCCCGCCAAGATTCAGCTCCTCAAACCAGACGATAGACGACGCCATGATCCTAACCAACAGCGTCCCCATGTACAACGGATCAGGTCAGGAGGAAAACTTGTTTCTAAAAAGTTACAAAAGTACATAGTCATGATATCCTGATCTTCAAATAACTAGTTTTTATGTAATTTGTGAAGGAGTTTAGCTGCATGGGGTAGAACCTATCGTTTCGTTAGTATTAAATATTAACCATTGGCATTGTAATATTCGATTGCAAATTAGTAGCTCAGGGAGTAAACCCATTAGATATTCCGCCTAATGCGACAGTATTTTGTCTTTAATGTCATTTAACTTCCCGACAATATTTCGAACAGATTAAGTATATATAGTATATGCGGTAAGGTATATGTTGTATAGTATATTTGATAAAAATAATAGTAGAATAATAAAATTGATAATAATAATAATAATAATAAAATCAATAATAATAAGAACATGAATAATATCAAACTACACACAATTTCTAGTGATATGGGATCACGTGATGACGTCAGTGGCCACGTGGGCACGAGACTATGACCGGCTTCACGTGATCGTGGGGTCTGTGTTTGATTACGACTTCGATGGTCGCTGGGACCCAATCAGTTTATTACAGAGGTAATTTTTATTTCATGAAATAGACAAACCTATAAGGATCTGTGAAAATTAGTAATCATGAACAAATTTGGATAAATTAAGCAAACGCTACTTCATGCTGTACTTCATTCTTAATTAGGAATGCCTAATATTTTTTTCTATTAATTGTTTTTTTTTTCACCAAAATTTTAAAGAAAATGGGGAATAGCCTTTAAAATTAATGTGCTATTTTGTAAAGAAATTAAAAAATGTATATACATGTTCTACTTGAGTAGAAGAGGAGAAAAAATGCGGTACAAGAACAATTTGTGGACATTAAGTGTTCTACGAGCGTTTATTGTGTATCGAATTCCTTGTCAATTATTTATCTCGTTACAGGGATCAGATGAAGAACATGGTGTACATCCCCTCCCACTACTACCTTGTGGCCCTGAAATGTAACAAACCTGACTGTACAGCAGACATGGATTATGACGTACAGGCGTTTATCTTACCCAACATCGACAGGACGCTCAACTGTATGCAGGTAGGACACATTAAGTTCAGGGATCGTTTGGTATGATCGATAAGATCATTCATAGTCAAGCATATTCACAGGCAGGCCAATGTATCTGTGGTCAGATACAATAATGATGCCAAATCCTTTATTTTTTATGGAAAATATTTTATCATTTCAACATGAAACGATCTGCTTTGTTCTGTTGAGGTAAGGGTTAACCACGGGTGCTTTATCCATTACCTGAATGTAGGATAAGGCGAAACTTGTGTCACGTGTCTAGAGGAGATATCTCGATGACAGTCGAAACTGGTATTTATAAAAAGGTTTTCCTTTCACAAGTGTCGGGATCATATTTTTATTGATGGCAACTACTTGTCGGTTACTTCATGTTTGATCTAAAATGTACGTTAAACTATACACCGGGGCACAAACTCACTAATAATAAAAAAAGTTAAAAAAAAATGAATATTTTTATTATTATCATGAATACCATTTCATTTTAATGATATTGTGCACATGCACAAATGTAGTAATTCTTAGTTTTTCAACGTCATGAATTTTGTAACCCTTTTAATAATTTCCAAGAATACTTTTAAGTTATGATAAAACTTTTTTCATGTCTGTCGGCCTTAACTTTGTAATAGTAGTTTAGACGCATTATCATGTCAGAGCGCACGTGAAATTGCCAGTAAAAGAGGAATGCTACAATGTTGCGAACTCTAACGGAGCAGATGTTTGATCGTTAGGCTGTGTTAGTAGGTGTCCACCATTCACTTTGAGAATTATCCTGCTGACCTAAACATGCCTGACTAGCACAGCTACTGCTTAATGTTTTTTACCCCCAGAGGCCACCTTTGGGGGAAAAATTGGTCCCACAGATACCCCCCTGGACCCGCCACTGCCGATAACCTTTTTCTCCAGACATCAATCTACCAAAGAAAAAAAAATGGAAGTCTACAAAGAAAAAAAATGTGGAACGCTTCACGAATTTGCGTGTCATCCTTGCCCCAGGGGCCATGCTAACCTTCTCTGTATCGTTCCGCAATGTGTATATGTACAACCGGAGCCGTACATATTTTTGTTTAGTCATAAACAATAGGCCTATATACAGAGGCTCGCCGACTTGTTATGTATTGGGTACGTATTACAGAGACTGATCAGGCCGTACCACATTGACAGACGGGTCTGTGGAAGACATGTTTTGTAGATTTTCAAAAGAACCCTGTGGATACTTTCTGTATCATGCGGGTGAATTCTACGGATGATTGTCTTTGTTATGGCCGAGGTTGTATGGCGTGCTCAGTTGCCCGCCAAGACATGGCGGAAACACCTGGCATACACGAATGCCCCTGGCGCTACCTGCTGGCTAGCTAAAAAACTAACGGTTTTTGCTCGACCAGCCATGATCTGATCACGCGTGAGACCGAAAAGTGTAAATTAAAATTAGGATATGTTGTACCGCAAATATCGCGTGTATGTATATATTTAGCCAGTGAAATAATATGTACAACACACGAACTAGCCCTAAGTTACCCCAGCCGGCTGGGCCGCTGTCATACTTGTAAACGTGCTTTTACGGGACAGGACGTTTTGTTGGAGTATATATCTCTAGCGTCCGGGTCTATAAAATTATCTGTTTGGAGCGTCCAAGATATTTTGTAGCTAACTTATATATATGTCATGGCTAAAAAGGAATATACTCTATAAAACAAACTATTAAACTACGTATTAGGATTTCTGTAAACGAAATATCTTAAATGTTCCGATACAAGATTTGTTCTCGTTTTAGTCCCGCCTGGACGATTACCTGATGGATAACACAGCACGTATTCGGGACATCGAGCTGCTGACAGGCTTACAGTTCCTGACAGCACACAACACTCAGCAAGGATTGCTGGCTCGGCTGCGTCTTCAACAGCGACTGTGGGCCAAATCATAAACTGTGTCGAATTTTATGTGTAATATTAAAAGTTAGATCTGGCGTATTATAAAGGTATTAAGTGCCTTGATTCACTCTTAGTCGTGATTTATTCTTGCTGGAATTTTGATCACCCAAATCAGCAAAAGACATGCAGTATGTCACAAAAAACTAATGTATTTAGGAAAATAAAACATAAGAGTGCAAAGATATTATAACAAGTTACCTGGATACATGTCTAGCTGCGACTATACGCACGTTTATCACAATATAAAACTATCAGAACGTGTGTACCAACACGGTATGGTATAACACATAAATAAATCCTAAGTCCGTGACAGCTATCGGAACACGCAGTCCAATGCATGTTGGTATAACGTTTGTGTTTGAAAGCGGAATCAAATGTTAAAATCAAATGTTAAAACGGCATAATCAGAAGTGTCCATTCAGCTGGTACATCCAATCGACAGCTACAAATTAACTATAAACTATCAAAAACACAAAAAGATAAAACGTCTAATATAGTCGAGCAAATCCATGATATAGTTCACAGTTGCGTCACATTTCACTCCACAACACAACCACTAATTCCGCAATCAATAATTCCTGGTATTATTTTAATCTCGGCTCCTCTCTTCCAATTTCTGTTTCGGCCTAGAATTCACACAAATTTGCTTGAATTATCTCCGACTAAGAAACTGTTTCGATATAACAAGCATAATTCATACACCTCCAGCCAATGAAAATGTCATAAATTTTTCTTGATCTTTAAGAAATTTCATGACCCTTTTACCAACACTTTAAAACGTTACATACATAACCGTTACTTAAGTAACAGGCAATTAAGATCATTTGCAAACATTTATTGATGAAAAATACAGCTATAAGGATGAACAAGAATTCATGTGTGAGAAATTACTAGAATATTCCACTTTTGTAAATGTTACGTGTTCCTTTTCAGAAATATTTTTTTCAACTAATGTCATTTTATATTTTGAGAAAACAGAAAAAAAGGCCTTAATCAATGCAGAAAATTTACTTCTCTAAAAAGATATAAAAACTATCTGATAATAAGGTGATCTTATGACTTTATCTCTGTAATTAAGCCTGTGCAGATTATTGCTTCTGTTATCGCTTACATAATCTATTGAATTCTAATAAGATATTCAAAATTATTATCTGTTTACCTACATAATCCCATGATTTAATATGTTCTTATAAGCTGTATTATAAAATAAATAACTTCAAATTTCACTCAAACAAGTATTCGAGGATGGTTTCTCAGCTTCTAGATCAAGGGTGAACCCATACATATAACATGGCGTACAACTATACGGTAAACCGACCAGAACAGATTTATTATCAGAGAAAATGCAGAAAATAACAATTTTACCACAGGGCAAATTGCCAACGAAAAGTATTAAATTAATTTTTAGGTGACAAAAGCAAAACGACCATTCTACCAGCAAACACCACCCTGTTCATCAAGATCATTTGAAGCTGATTCGCCCAATTTATGATTATCATGATATATGCACGACCGCTTTGGAGTGTCTTCATTTAAATTGGGGAAGTGATCGAGATGACTGGTAGAGCAAGAAATTAGTAATAAAACTTCGTAGAGTTCCGGGAAACCGGCACTATGGAATGTGCTACATTCGTGATGTTCTCGCAGTAACAATTTATCATAGCTTTTTTTAAAAAATAGTTGTAATATATTTTATTTCATTAATTATTTTTTCAAAAATTGCAATTATCAACACATAACGACCGAGCATGTCTGCAAATATCTTAAAAAACTATGAATTTCCTGACTATAAACTAGTATTTTTTATGCTTCTACATTTTAAACTTCTCATCAAAATGATAGTAGAAATACTTAGCATTTTTAATTTAATTCCCTGCAACTGAGCTACATCCGCCATTGCCACAACAAACTTCAAGACAAAGCTTGTAGATTGCTAGATTCATAGAAAATGTTCAAGCAAATCTTCAGAATCTTTCAGTATCTTGAAAATGTCTGGCTGATTGTTCAAGGTCAAGGCATATATTTGCGCAAATATTTTAGGAATATGACCATGACGACAATTCCTGAAGGCCATATAGGATCGCATACAGGGACGTCAATATCTATAGGGGGGTGAGGGGTATATATCCACCAATTTTTTTGGGAAGGGGGGGGGGGGGCATGGTCAATATTATCATCTCCCTACTTATCAGAGATTAATATTTATATATGAATGAACTATATTAATAATAGAACGGTAGACATAGGTTCCATTTATAAGTTTATTTCGAAATATTATATCTATACCTGGTTCAGAATTAACTTATACTTGAAACAAAATATTTTATTTCTAAAACCTCACACTTAATTGTAATATATTTGAAATGTATATATAAATATATATATATGAGCTGTGTCATACAGACGCTAATATATTTAAAATGTGTTCAACAAACGCTAAAAAAAGTATATATATGTGTGTGTGTGTGACTGCGAGACACCCCCCCCCCCCCCCGGAAGATGAAGTGATGCCACTGATCGCAAAATAATTATATCAACATGTACACTGAGCGCTTTGGCCAAAAAACGTAAAAACATTTTCTTTATTCTTAAAATGCCATATTATGAAAGATAAATGTACAGAAGGAAGAAGAAATATCACATACACATGATAATTCTGGCATTAGTCAATCGACAATATATTAGTTAATGTACAATCTTCATCTTAGGTTAAATACGAGGTACATATTCCATTTATGCAGTGTATTCTAACACACTATTATTGGTTTGCCGAGATTTTACCAAAAGGCGCTGTCCAATCTTAAACGTCATTGGACTGTTTTATCTTTGGATCATTAGCACATCCGTACAAAGGTTTCTTTTTTAATTCTTTCACGTGCAATTAGAAAGTTTATGCACGTTGTTGGTTAAAGTTTCATAAACTAGTTTGGGCTACACGGATCGTGGTTCGGAGCGTAAACGGACCTTGAGCGTAAGCGCAAAAAATAAGCTAAATCGGCAGATACAGAAACTGGCCAACAGACCGCGACGCAGTCCCAAAAGGCGGGTAGCACGGAGAATACCGAAAATCACTCATCGAGGTAATCACCCATAGTTCTGAATATGGCCAATACGGCCTTAAGTAGTGACTGTAAATAGGTATTGGGCACAGCCCTCTCGCATAATCTCTAGTAGTTATTATCTGGAGGTTTTTCTTTGGGATATCAATATGGGATTTTCAGGTAAAACTCGGCGATAACCTGGATTTCTTTATCCTCTTTAATGATAGGCATTCGTCAAGCGATTACACAGGCCGAATCACAGAGGCATGGATAAAGTGACGTATGGACTCTCCTACGTGACAGCCCTCCATATATGTGGTAACAGAGACACACGGATGGACGAAACTTAAAAAAAAGTATTCTGGGTGGCACAACCGCTCATGTGTACCAGATAATGCCATTCTATTTTCTGGACATGCAACATTTCAGGCTAATACGGCAGACCACTCCTGAGATCAATGCATAATAGTATTCTACAAATACGTGATTGTACCTAGCGTGACCAGTCTCGTGTACAAAAAATATCTACCAAAGGCGGGCGAACATGCAAAATATTAGGCCAATACGCCAAACAGCTGATGAGAAAAGGGCACCAATGTATTCTATGAAAACGGAACAGTAGGTGCCTGGACTACGGCAAAGCTATCGATGACGGGTAAACGTGCAAAATTCAAGGCTCCTACAACCTTCTGCTCCTGAAATATATGCAGATTTCACCAAAACAGATTTATGGATGGAGGTATAATGAAACTGATCGTAGCTGGCGTCAGCAGGCTTGTGTACGAAGGTAAGCATAAACAAATCTATAGGCGTGGAAAATTTCAATAGGATTCGTCCGAACACTCAAGAGAAAAATGCATGGATGTATTTTACGAATACATAATTATAGATGGCGCCACCTGTCCTGAATCAAGAAAGCTATCCAAGATAGGTGAACAATTTGGACATGTCAAATTTCAGGCCGATCCATTGAACTCAGATATGAGTGATTTTCACCAAAAGCAAACACATGGATGGACGCCACGCATATACGATAAAAGATAGCGCCACCAATCTTTGCTTGGCACCAGTTCACATGTGACCCGATCAGTATGCAGGGTTTCAGAAAGATCACCAAAAGGGGTGTCAGAGTATTCTCCGGAAACGAACGTAGCGGCGGCTTCGGAACTCGGCTGAAAACAGTCTCCCCAAAACAGAGTTGGCCTATACAGTTAAACCAAAAATATATAAACAATCCACATTAAAAAAATACAGTACATAATAAATAAAAATGAAACCTATGAATATATATAATAAAAAATTAGTACTTAAAAATTCAAATTGTGCATGTTATTAATAAACATACTACGATATGTTTAGTGTGTATAAGCTCCATGCTCTCATTTTTTTTTATAGCTACATAATGAATATATACCGGTATAATGCACGATCTGTTCTATCCTATACAAAAGTTTGTTATTGAGGCATGTGTGATAAAAATACAGTCTCAATTAAAAAAAATAACATAGTTTATAAAAACCAAACAATTATCTTTGTTGTAACTGCTGAAAACCTGCTTCTGGGGTAGAGCACAGGACTCAAAGCCGGGAGATCTTAATTCGAAACTCAGCCGAGGCGGTGAGATTTTTCACGGTCGACCCCACCCATGCAGTGTGAGCGCTCTGTAGGCTTAATGGGAAGGCCGTGCCCAACGGCCGTGTTTCACTAAAAACGAGAGCCCTTAAGGGGGGTTCCTCGTTCGTTTGACCCAGCAGTAGGGACGAAAAATCTATTCATTATATATTATTCAAGATTTTTTTTTTACATTTCCCCGAACACACACACACATTCACACACACACACATATTATGTATTGTATGTATTTATATATTTCTTTATTCAATATCTTATTTACCTTACATTGAAATTTTATCTTACCCATTGTCCACTGTACTCATAATATAAGAAAAAATGCAGAGAGCGAGCTTTTTTTAATTATCAATTGATACACGATGTGTGGGATTGTGCAGAAATTAAAAAAAAACATATTGAAATGGTGCATATAACAAGTAAGAGGCTACAAATAGAAGATTAAATTTAATTATATAAGCCAAATTACAGATGTCCTTTTCCTCCTATGCAAAAAAAGTACACAGAAAGAGGAGCGTAGATTTAATTGAACGTTTTTTTTTTGTGTAGCCTAACGGCTCCGAGTATACATAATACACGCAGACACCTTGGCGCTTTAAGACATATAAAATCTCTCAACCTCATTTTTTTGCCTATATGCTTTTATTGCTTATATAAAATAATAATTATGTTCACAATGCTGACACGTGTCTCACAGCTACACCTTACCTTATATATATATATATATATATATATATATATATATATATATATATAATGTATTGTATTTAACTTATATTATTTTATAATATTTTTCATTTTATTTATCGTATATCAACGTCTTACCGTGCTTATGGGGTACTTGCTTTATAATTATAATAAAATTATAAAAATTATTGGTTTCTTCTTTTATTTAAATATAAAATACAAGTTTATCATAAAAAAGCAAGATTTATATATATTTATCTTCGTATAATACATAAAACGAAAAATAAAAATAGTCAATTTTCACACGTATAATTTTTTTTAAAGAATAGTCCATAGTTAACTAGGAATTAAATTCAAGGTCTGATCGAGCAACGCCCCATGAGGATGCAAATATTTTCGTCGTTTTTAACAAAGCCTCATGGTCTTCAGGTACATTTCCAGACTAATCGTTAGCATTTTTAGTGTACTTTCTAACAACACCAAACATGAGCGAGAAAAGTTCCGTTTCAACTCAGCATAATAGTAAATAAAAGGTAAGTATATATATATATATATATATATATATATATATATATATATAATATATATATATAATTATATATATATATATATAAATATTTATATATACATATATATATATACATACACATGTATTCACAAACACATACATTAACTTATGTATATTTAACCTAATATCTATAGACTATCAAAAGTGTATATAAAAATGAAATTGAATAACTCATTGTGAGTTGGAGCAAACAAAATTATATAAAAAAGGACCCACTTGATGAGGAGAGTAAACTGCCACGAGCCCTGCAAGCGACAACCTTCGCACAGGGTGTAGGCCTACATCTATTGAAACAATGATAGGACCCCGCAGGCAATGTTTACCTGACACTGAACTTCAGCGCCCTTGACTGACATAGACCGAGTTTGCTGGGACAACCGCTGTATACATCCATGGCGGACCACATGTAGGTATATCAGTCAATATTTCGGAATTTAAATTTTACAATGAAAAAAAAACTACTAGATGGCTTTTTATTTCAGAAGTAATTTTCTGTTTGAATTAAATAAATCTGACCAATATGAGCAAAGTTTTTTTCTGTTGCATGTATAGAGCCAAATCTGATCCAGTTTTCCAGGAAAACCTGTGACAACAGGCCAATGCTGGCAGGGTATCTGGGCAGTGTGGTGGCTAATTCGTCATACATAACTGTCATTAGTGTCTTGATCAAGAAATGACCATAGTCATGGTTTATTCTTGTTAAATTTTGTATCGATATAATATTAGAAACAATTACTTGGTCTTATAGTTATATCAGTTATAGAATAAATGGTTCGCCATGTTACTGTCATATAGTTACACATTAGTTAAATGATAATAGTTATAAATAAATATTAAAAATAAATGAAAACACAAAATTATATTCATATAACATATTAAACAAATAGTTATAAAGTTATAAATATATATTAAAAATACATGAAAACACAAAATTATATGCATATAACATATTAAACAAATTATTGAAGTGTCATAACAAACATTTAAAAATAATAGTTAAATAGATATAAATAAAAGAGATTTTAATCATAAATAATAATAAAAAGAAAATAATGATTAAATCAATATATTGTGTTGTTTAGCTATATTCGCTCAATTAATGTAAAATAGTAATACAAAAGCCATCTATATCAAATATATTAATTTTACACTTTCATTTTAAAATTTATACTAATAAAAAAAAATAAACACAAAGATCCCGTGACCAAGCTACCGGTTTCAGTTCTAATTATAGTAACAAGGGAATTTCCCATGTGGCACAAGAACCCGGCCGCCATGTCAACTCAGAATCGCGCATTCACCATACACGTGCTTAAACCCGACGGCACGTGCTAATGTTTGTATATAAGCCTATGTACATCGCCGCGTCACTAATATCACCCCTCAATGTAGTTCCCCGGGTTTTACAACAATAGATAAACAAACAGACAATCATATTCTTTACAACTTTTATATTTGAAATGAATGTTGTTAATGTATATTTACTCTAATGACATAATAACTGTAATTTTCAAATGCCAGGCGATATGGCTTCGTGTTCGGCTGGATAGTGTGCCGGGCGCACGAATGTTTACGTGAGATCTATCCTTGAACTTCATAGACAGGTCGCGTGTGTGAAGAATGGCTTGGCGACTGAAAGTCTGAATCAATTTGTGAGCAAAAAATGTGGAAATTCAGACGACGTGTGTATATATCAACTGTAAGGCGACGGACGTTGCATTCATGTGCGGCCTTTGTAAGTTTTTATTATTATATTTAGGTGTGTGTATGTTTATGTCCATGGTTGTTAATGTCATTGTTCTCCATGATTCAGTCTTGCGGTTGAATACAATTATTTACAAGTGTTAAGTTGGTCGACTCAGTCACGGCAATGAACCAGGCACCGGGTTCACGGTTCATTTTTTCGGACAATGCTCCGAGAAAGCGCCACGACGTCTGCTATTTATAAAGGCCAAAAAGGGAATTCCCAAAAAGATCACCTGTCAATCAAAAGCCGTCAAGGCTCTGAGAGGTGGAGTTTCTGTCTGGTGCAGACGGAAAGGTCCCAAGGTGCCTCGTTTTCGGGCTTCAACCAATAAAAGTACGACGTCAATGAACGTGAAAAATGGTGTTTTGAATAAGGAACTGGGCTGCACAACACTCTTCTACGGCAAAATCGTATATAATCTGTATTTCATTGTTAAGCACACTAAAAAGCCCCGTCTCATCTGATGTACAACGCACAGTTTTTTCCGCGATTCCGCCCACTGAAGTACAACATTGCAATGAAGATAAATTTTGAAAAATGGTCGTTTTGAATAAGGAACTGGGCTGTACAACACCCTTCGACGGTAAAATCATATATAAACTATACATCATTGTAGAGCACCTTTAACATGCCAACGAATAAACCCCGTCTGGTCAGGTGTGCAACGCACCGTTTTTGCGTTACCGCCAACTAACGTACTAAAAACCCTGAAAATTTGCCTTTTTGAATGAGGAACTGTGCTGTACAACACCCTTCCATAGTTAAATCATATAGAAACTGATCAAGTGTACAACGCACCGTTTTTTGCGCTACCGCCTACTAAAGTATAGTCATGGAGAGAAATCTTGAAAAATGGCGTTTTGAATGAGGAATTAACTGGGAACACCTTTCGACGGCAAAATCATTTCTCTTTTCCCCATCTCTCTCTTGTACGCTGTCTCTATTCCTCTTTCTGTCTCTCTCACATACACGCAAACACATACATTTATCAGTCCCAACAAAAGTTAACTAGAACTGCATATTAGTTAATTATTTGTTAAAATTTTATACGTTTCATTCTTCTTTCGCACTTTCTTCCCCCAATAATCTCCCTTTCTCCTACCGCTCTCGTTATGATTTGTCTCTAGCTCTAGCAAGTCTCTAACGATATTTGAAAACAAAATTAATTTTTTATACACTTTGTGTATATATTTATGTAGATTTTCCTACTCTCTCACACGCATATGCGCATAAACAGCAACAATCTAAATACTAATCAATGGATGGTATAATCATATGAACCAACGGCAGTAAAACAATACGCAGAATAATCTTAAACATATGATATTTCGTATAGAGTCACAAAAAATTGCAAATGGTCAAATATAATTTTTTGAATAAATATAAAATGTTCCTTCCTTCTTTGTGTCTTTACAAAGTTAAATACGGTATTTTTACTGAGTCCTGCCATGTTTAACAGGTATATTCCTCTGCACTGGTTGCCTAGGTAGTATTGTTGTTAAAACCTTTTGTTTAAATTAATAACATCGTTTAAAATCATACCAGACCACATACATATCTATAATATACAACTGGTTTTATATGTAGTTGAATATGTTTTGAAGATTTATCTCTTTGCCTTCTTTGTAAACATTTGAACATTTATAAATAAATAACCAATTAAAAATAGTTAATCTAAGCACGATGTATAGGAGCATGCTACTCTTCAATGGGCTCATCTATGAGAAAATATCTATGAAATCAAACTTTGAAAATATCTAAAGGCTTTTTGTTTGATCAGCAACAATGCTGAAAAAAATTCAAAAGGAATAGAAATGATGATAAATATTCATAAAACCGTGTAGTAATCATACCATCAATCTCCCTGAATGCAAAATGAGTAAATAATATGCCGAATGGCGCAGCTTTAATTTTCTGTAGTTTTTCAGCATTTTTTCTAACTGTGCGGTATTTCCTGATAGCTTTCCTGTAAATTTTAACAGGTAATATTCAAGAGGATCATCGTGTACAGGTCGACGACAAAACAAAATTAAAGATAACAGAATCGTCTTTCTGCATTCTAGTGCATGCACAATATTTGAAAACCACCCTGGCCTGGTTTTGCTAAGCAAAACAATTCCCTAATATGCTGTTTTCCAGCGTAATATGTAATGATGATATTACTTTTTAATGCAGGTATGATATGAATTAGCCACACGAATTTTACGAAGCAAAAGGGGGAAAAAACATTTGTGACATTCTTGGAATCAAAACAGAACTTGGACTTCGATAATTCATAATTCAAAACAAATGTACTCCCATACAGTTTAGAAAATTAATTGGTCTTAAGTATACGTACGTAATCAGAAAGGTACTTGGATAAAGATGCATGCATTAACTACATGTGCGTGTATTCAAACGACTATCTGATACCCCTTCAGGCCCCCCCCCCCCCCCACAAACACACACAATCATCACGTTTTCCTTTGTTCATAAAAAGTAACAGTATACTGCTTCAGTAATATGGGATCACCTGATCATTTGGTTGAAAAAAAAAAGATTGCTCTGAATAGGACGATTTCCCAAGTGACACAAGAATCACCCTGTCTCACAATTGTACATAATCCCAATTAAATATATATTTTATGGTAATTCAGATTATTTGGACGACACCGTAAACCTCTACAAAGTTTCACCAGCATGCGTTCATTTTTCAGTTTATAACAAAGCAGACCGACCAATCAACGCGAAACATAAAACCTCAGTTGAGGAGGCATAAAATATGAAAAGATCCAAATGGGTTGTATTCGCTTTTGCCGTCGAATGGTGTTGTGCAAACCAGAACCTTATTCAAAACGACCACTTTTCAAGATTGATTATCTACATTGATGTATCGTAATTGGTGGGCGGTACCGCAAAAACAGTGCGTTGTACACCTGATCGAACGGGGTTTTATATGTAGCATTTTAAATTTGCTTTCCATTGAAATACATTATATATGGTTTTGCCGTCGAAGAGTGTTGTGCAGCCCAGTTCCTTATTCAAACTACCAATCTTCCATGTTTATTGACGTCGTACTTTTATTGGTTGTAGCTCGAAAATGAGGCACCTTTTCGTCCACACCAGACAGTAACTCCACCTCTCAGAGCCTTGACGGTGTTGACTGACAGATGATCTTTGTGGAATTCACTTTTTGGCCTTTATAAATAGCAGAGGTCGTGGCGCTTTCTCGGAGCATTGTCCCTGAAAAAAGGAACTGTGAACCCGGTACCATGCAGGTTCATTGACGTGACTCAGTCGGGAGAGTACATCTTACATTCTTAGATTTTGTAAATTGTTGAATAGCTCCACTGCTTCATGTATGGGATTAGAGAGTTCGGTAAAACGTCACTCAGACTAGAGGTTAATAACAGAATAATTAGATTTTGGTTAAAGATTGTGGCAGGTTGTGAGGAAAAGTTTTACTGAACCATCTACAAATTAATTGTTTGTTAAGGGGAGGCCAAATATGTACACATCTACTTGGCTAAAACACATCCAAAACACGCTTAACTGTCATGGTGTAGTGACCACGAACTCCAGTAAACGATTTATAGATGTTTATTTCGCCCCGGCTCGAGTACCAACTCACCAAAAATTTAAAGAATACCTGGGACATGAACTACGCGTATTCGCCCTGGCTCCATATAGAGACAAAAGAACATACAGCATTTAATTTGGTCTTATCCCTGCTCTACCATTTTTTATGAATACATTAATACCTTTATTCTGCCTGCAGATGTCGCCTTCAGCAATACACGCCTTAATACAAGAGTTTACGTGTTAATACCAATATTTGACTCCCTGTGTCGCCATAATCATTACAACCTCCCCCCCCCCCCTTGAAAAAAGAATGAAAGATTAAAGGCCGAGTTCTTGAACCATCCGGTTCACTTTTGTAATACTATAGGTCATGTGACTGTGAATGACCACACTAATCTAGGCCATTCTGCTGTGATAAAATTCAGATGCGAGGCTAAACACAATTTCTTGGGGATCATCTCCATACTTACCTGATAGTACCAGTCTTGTCAATTCTAGATTTGCATTTGGATACATGTCAAGTGGGATGTTGCCCTCTCAGTATGAGAGGTTCATTGAAGGGGCAGGGTGTGGTCAAATCGGCCATCGAAGCATGGCAAAAATGGTTGCCACATTTAGCCAAAGTGTAAAGGACAAGGCATCTGATTCCTGTTACACTGCAATACTTGAAGAGATTGGCAGCTATGAAGATCTTACAGATGGTCTTACAATTATAACAGATGCTCGTCATGGGGGAGAAAGAATGCTAAGGATACTGATCTTGTCTGCATTGGCTATAAGACTCATAAAGTTCTCAGAAATGAACATATCACAAAATCTGATGAGAGTACGACACAGAAACATGAACTAATTGGCACCAAGCGCCTGTATGAATATTTTGATCAAGCAAACATAGATATAGGTGTCCATGCCCATGACAGCAGTGGGACAATTAACAAATACATCAGTGAGCAAAGAATATTTACAAACAATAAGAACGATACTTGGCATGCTGCACGTTTAGTGGAAAAAAGCAATGTCTATCGCTGAAAGGCCTAAGTACAAACATAATGTGACCTGGCACTGGCAGCTTAGTGACAAAGTGGGATCTGTCAGAACACATTTTCAATGGGCCATGAGAAACTGTAACGGTGATGTCAGTGAACTTAGAAAAAATCTTGACAACATTGTAGATCACTATAAAAATGACAATGACGGCTGTCATCCTACTTCCAGATGCAAAACAGATCAACATTATGAACCATCAAAAGTTGTCCTCACAAGATCAAAAGCAGTTAACCTGCTTTCTGCGGTAATTAAAAAATCAGTGGTTTACAGGAATGCTAGTTCTTATACAATGGCTCTTGACACTTTTTTATGTTGAAAACTTCAACAATGTGTTAAATATTTTTCATGATAAACGTATAGTCTTTAGAAACCTTTAATATGATATGAGATCTAATTTAGCAGTCTGTCATTGGAATGAAAATATGGAGAGACCTTACACCAGCACCTGGAACCCGCAGCAGGCAGAGGCCCCACGCAGGGCAACAGGAAAGAAAGCCCTCAAGCCAGCCACATTTACTTATAGAACAAACATTTGGAACCGATGGCAGTCAACATTTTTTTCATCTTAGTTTTGTTTTTTTAAGATATTTCTTTATTCATGGATATATCTTGACAATATCTTCATACTGATTCATTAATAAAATTTATCACCTGGAAATCATTCTGGAATATATATCATTTATTATCAATTTAGGATAGATAGGAGTTTTAATAGCAATTACATTGTGGCGAGTACTACTATTCAGAACAGAGTGACTAATAAGACCATGCTGGCCTACTGTTTATATGGCCATGTGCTTCTGTTTATAATCATCAAGACTGCCAGCTGATTGGTCCCTCATGTACAATTGCACCTCCCCCGCCAAATTTGAATTTGGCCTGGCTTGGACATGAACATTTCATTTTTCTATTAAAACCATTTAAATTTAACTGAAATTGAAAGCACCTTTTAATTTTCAGCACTATAAAGAAGTAGTGTGCCAAAATCCAGCCCAAATAAGTCCTTCATTCTCAGTTAAAACTCAAAATAAAGTGAGAGCCCAAGTGAACAGTTGCAGATATTATGTGAAACTCCATGTTGCCCAGTAACGCCCCCTGGTATTTATAGTGGCACTCGGTCTTTAAAACAAACGTTATATAAACCAATAAATATTTTAGAGTAAACATCACTTCATTTAAGTCTACCGATTTCCAGCGGACAGGTTGTCCCTTTAACCTCGATAGAAATACACAAAATCTCATTCCTCACCAACCATATGGTGAACCATTTTAACAGGTTATGAGCCTAACTTTACTTCCTCAAATGTCGCGAGAGACATCAATTTCCGTTCCGTACAATACATTACATAAAACACATTAGAAAATTACTATCTTACCCAATCCGCTATGGTGTCTAGCATTATATAACAGGAATTGAACCTAAAACACATACCTCAACTATTAGGCCTACACAGTCGTACCAACAAACCTCCGTCTAATGTTACACAACGAAAGGGTTTAATACGAGGCATATACAATAAATATCCTCACAGTTTAATAATAATATCTGTGATATACGAGTCCCAAAAGAACAAGACTCACTCATAGAAATTACCCCCCTAAAAGTAGACTATGAATAAAATTCAGTACACAGACATTATAATAAGAATAACCAGAAATCTATTTGTATATGGTACTAAGTAGTAACTGAGTAACGTAAGCTCCACTGAATGCCTGATACAATTATTTACTTTACAAGAAAACACAAAACAGGCACTTCTGGGGATAACTTGCACATTCTAGAGCCAATACTAGGGCAATACTTGATTTAGAAATTTTTTTGT
Organism: Sipunculus nudus; assembly: GCA_026874595.1. Taxonomy (NCBI): domain Eukaryota; kingdom Metazoa; phylum Annelida; class Sipuncula; order Golfingiida; family Sipunculidae; genus Sipunculus; species Sipunculus nudus. The sequence continues at coordinate 55,590,240 of CM049309.1, forward strand.
GAGAATACCGTATCAGCTTGCTGTTTCTCTAAAAGAATAGTTATTAAGTAGTCACTAAACATATTTGTTTATATCAAACTAGATTACTGATCATAAACAAGTACATCGCTCAACATTACGCTAGTCTGATTATTCTGTTTTCCAGACATACAGATTAATATACTTAGTATTATAATATTCCCTGATAATAATATATGTCAGGTATCATAATATTACCTGATAATGGCGCATGCTAAGTGAATGTGAATTAATACACAGTGACATAGTGCAATCATAATACAGTGTAATACACTAACACTACAAAACAGTATAGTAATCACAGAACAACTACAGAGTCGAACTGATAACACATCAGTCAATCAGTTATGATAAAGTCCAACTGATAAGCCATCAGTCATCACAGAGTTTATACACGTGTATATAAGGATTCACAATAGTCTATGATCCATGCTCTGGTTTGATGATCCGCATGCTTCACTAATACATCTGATCCAACTTGGACGCCGAAATTTAACGCATTGAAACGTTTCACCACGGGATAAGGTCCGTCCAAGCGAAATGCCAACTTCGCAGTAAATCCCTTCGAAGCATCCGACTGATGATGTGTCTTAATATACACGCGATCTCCGACTTTAATATGGACTTGTCTTTTACGTTTATCATAATGGTATTTCCGGGTTGCGCGTTTGTTTCTCAGTCGTTCCAACACAATTTTGTCTCTCTCTTGATGGTCCTTGATAAGTTTCAGAATCCATGCCATACGAGTGTCACCGGATGGAATGAAGGGCGCCACATGAACATCCGCAGAAAACACACCGGTCTGAGGATTCTCAGATAACGACCAAACAGAACCAAAGCAGGAGACCAATTTTTTAACTGAGTTCAAAGCAAAACGGAATTCTGACAGATGAACGTCCCAAGTTCTCTGATCATCGTGAACATAACTAGACAACATCGATTTCAAATCTCTGTTAGCCCTCTCCACCCAATTTGTCTGAGGATGACAAGACGTACACCCCATCTCTGACAAACAGCCTTCAAATACTTAGAAGTAAATTGACTACCTTGATCAGAAAGTAATTTCTGTGGTAGACCATATCGAGTGAATATCTCTCTGACTAAAATCATAGCAATCGCTTTGCCTGTTGCTCTTTTCCAGGGAAATAGTTCAATCCACTTAGAAAAATGATCTCGCCAGACTAAGATATACTGGTGTCCACTATAAGAACAAGGCAAAGGACCTACTAAGTCTATAGCTGCGAATTCCCATGGCCCAGTGGACTCAGTACTTTGCATAAAACCCTGAGGTTTACGATAGGAGGGTTTTACCTTCTTACATACTGAACAAGAGTCAACATACCTTTTCACATCATTATACAATCCGTCCCAATTAAAATAAGACAATTCTCCTTCTAGTCTTAAAACTTCCCATATGACCTGCTGTGGGTAAATCATGAAATGCACCGACAACCCTCAGTTTCAAAGCAGATTGAATCCAAATCTTATACCCGTCACTGGTCTGACGATAAAGAATACAAGACAACTGACACTGATTCGCTAATTTCTCAGTCTTCTTATCATGATCTCTCTCACCCAGTAAATATCTAATAACTAAACCTAACACGGGATTTTATTTTTGCATTTGTAGGAGTTCTTGATTATTAGGTAAAGAACAGGGAATATTCCTAAACTCCATAGTGGGTCTAGCATCTTGATTAGAATCGGGCGCCAGAGAATTGTTACATATGGAACAGAAAATCCAATTAACTAGCTAGTGGGATCAATATGTTCACATACATCATGAAACCAAAGGTCACATTGATCACACTAGACCCAATCTATCACATCATCTGTAGGTTTGATATACAATCAGGGGATTCACATTTACCGTGATTCTGATTATGATGTAAGACCACTCGAACTGACATAGTAGAATTAAATCTGGTATCACGCGACAGAGTATCAGGATCAATATGGAATTTTCCGGGTCGATACCGAACCTCAAAACTGAATTCTTGAAATCGAAGAACCCGACAATACATACTATCATTGAATTTTTTTTTTGATTCTTGAATAGCCATGAAAGTGCCTGATGATCAGAAATCACTGTTGTATATTTACAATCAATAAACGGTCTCCATTTTTCCATACTCCAAACTATGCTAAGATTTCTCTTTCGGTAGTAGTATATCATCTTTCAACAGGAGTCAAAGTTCTGCTAGCAAAGCCAATAGTTCTTAATTGTCCATTCTGATATTGATTTAAAGAAGATCCATTTCTGACACCACTAGCATCAGTGTGTATTTAAAATTTATCACCATTGGGATCAGGAAATGATAAACAAAGGGGTGACCCAAATATATTTTTCAACTGATTAAAGGCTTGTTCACAATCCTTTGTCCAGTTCCAATTTACATCCTTCCTCCGAAGATTATTGAGAGGTTCTGCTGTAGTAGAATATTTAGGGATATATTTGGAATACCAACCACACATGCCTAAAAATCTGTCCAGTTTTTTTTTATTTTGAGGAGCAATGAATTCTTTGATGGCTTTAACTTTTTCTTAGTTTGTAGAAATACCTTTACCAGAGATGCAATGTCCTAAATATATTAATTCTGTTTGGAAAAAATTTACTTATCTTTGGATTTAGTTAATCCTGCTTGTCTGGTTTTTTTCAAGAACTTCACTTAGGTCAATGATATGTTTTGTACATCTGATGAATAAATGACAATATCATCCGGATAAACATAACAATTTCGGCCAAGACAATATTTCAGAACTTTTTCTACTAACCTCTGAAATATGGCAGGTCCATTGACTAATCCGAAGGCGAATACTTTAAATTGATATAAATTCTGTCCTGAAGAGAATGCAGTAATTTCTCTATGTTCAGGTGTTAATTTCACTTGCCAGTATCGAGATTTCATGTCAAGAGTGGACGACAGGTAGCACCATGTAAAGAAGAAAGGATTTTATCAATAGTAGGCAATGGATAAGCATCAATTTTAGTAACAGCATTTACTTTCCGAAAATCAATATAAAGTCTGTAAGCATTACCTCCTGGTTTAGGAATCATCACAATAGGACTTCTCCAGGGTGATTTAGATTCTTCAATAATACCATCTTTTAACATTTGGGGAATTTGTTCATCAGCAGCTTTTTGTTTTGCATGGGATAACCTATATGGACGTTGTTTGATTGGTTCAGTTCCTTCTTTTATTATGATTTCATGTTCAACTAAATAAGTCCAACTAGGTTTTTCTGTTATAACATCAGAAAATTCTTCAAATATATTTTGCACATATTCTGAAACCCCCTTCTATTCTATTATCATTTTCCACATTTTCCTCAATTGTTTCAGGTTCTACTTTTTTAGACTTGCTCAGAGCTTTCGAAAATGTATCTGGAATTCCAAATAATGAATTTTGTGTTCCAATTAAAGGCCATTTGACAAGAGGTTGAATTTTTTCGGACCATGTACTTTGATTAGCAAAATCAATGACCAAACCAGCATTTACACAACAATCATTCCCTAATAACATTGGAGTTAGGAGATGTGAAGGTACTATACATTCAATCTTGTGAAAAAATCCAACACAATCGAGATCAACCATAACATACCCAATAGCGGAGAACTCTGATCCTTCAAACCACCTCAAAACCTGATTCTTCTTCTAAACAATGCAAGATTTAAATCATGATACAAGTCCTCTCTTATCATTGACACAGAAGATTCAGAATCTACCAAACCATAACATTCCTGACCATTTACTTTAAGTGCTATTAAGGGTCCATTTTGGGAAACGGATGGAAATTTATCAGATGAAAATACAGAATAATCATTACTATGATTTTTCAATTTAGGAATAAACTCTTTAGAATGAACATTGAATTTTGGAATAAATTCTTTGGCATGAACATTTAATGAATTTGAAGGCTGGCATAGTCACTTGTCAGTTGATTCAGATTTTACAGGAGAATTTCTTTGTTTTTGTTTGTCAGGGCAATTTCTTTGAATATGGCCTAATTCACCTCAGAGAAAACATGCCGAAGAGAATCTTCCTCTGCCTACTGATTTATATTGAAGAGTATTCATTGGAATAGCCCTGGAATTAACTGAAATTTTGTAAATTAATTCGCACCATAGTTAAAAATACTGATTGATATTAGCGTATTTACCTACATAGTCATCACTCCCAGTTCATTTATTAACTATAGACATTGTAGAGCTAAAAACTAGCTACAACCATCCAGTATTGTTATTCCATATACATGTTTACCCAGGGACAGGCACTTAAAGTGCTTGTCTCCTTATCAAATATATATAAATTGCATATAATCTTGGTCGTCAACTTTCCCGACCTCAAACACAGAACTCTTGCAACCAAATTTTATTTATAAGAATAAATTACCAACGCCTTCCAGCCCCTTCAAACCTATTTACATCAACCAAAACTCATACATACATCACAAAAATCAAAACTATACCCTGAAGACCAGTGGATATTTCTTTTTTTATATTAACTGTATATATAATTTAGTTTTGTAGTATCACACCTATTAATAATTTGTAAACTTTTTTATTTACCTGTTTATTTACCTAATAGTGCAATGTAGGATACAGAATTCATTCGGTTAGCCATCACATCACTGTACCTGCAGAATATTCGATCTAGCGATACTTATGTACATATGTTGTGGAATTGTTTGCATGTATGGGGACACACATTTATGTGCATGTGTGTAGACACATTGTAACCCACTTACAGTATCCTAAAGAAGTGATTATAATGCATGCCGAAGTACGGATAGCCAATTTTCCCTATGCTTATATTACCTGTGTTCTCCATCAACTTCAACTCATCAATTTATCTATTATTTTTTAATATGTTATTTTTGCACGTTGTTACAGGTGTCTCTTTTATTATGGTACATGTGTCTGTAGGCATTCTGTTTCGTGTCAAGCGCAAACCCTGTGCACTGCTATAAATAACCGCACCTACCAAACTCTCGCGGAGTGTAGAAACACAGCGCTCATAATAATCTGGAACTTTCTGGGCTGGTCGCGCTCTATGAGCGTGTGTCTTGTAATGTTGTTTGGGCGTGTGTATTATGTATTGTTGGGTTCTTTGGGATTGTTCGTGAAACAGAAGTTTCTAGAATTTTCGGATGAAAAGTTATAAATCAGGGCTGTATTTTAGAGCCGAGAGGAGAGAGAAATATTCCAGCGGACACAGAAGAGGGCGAGTCAGTTTTGGACCTATCCGATAATTGCAGTAGTGTCAGGAATTCTATGAACTCTATGAAGACTGAGTGCGGCCTGTCTCAAGTTTGTTTTCGGGATTATTACAAGAACTTCACTTTTGGATTACAATAGATTGATTTTGTGATTGAATTGGACTATTATTCTCTGAGAAGATTTATGTGAACTGTTCATCTGGATTTTACGTTTTAAAGGACTTGTTGTTGCTGTGACAGTGGTGGTATCCAGGTACTGTACACTTTATTTATTATACTGTGTAATTGTATTGATTTGCTGTTGTACTGTTGTCATACTGTGTAATTGTATTGATTTATTGTATTGTAATGTTAGGATTGTTTTCAGAATAAATTATAATTATTTGTAACAAAAACCCATTTACTTCTTTATTCATACCCCTAGACATTTCATGCTGCCTAGCTGGTGTTACAGAATCTGATTTTTATTTATCTCCGTAACAAAATTTGTGCTCGTCACTGCTACGTGATCTGTTGATATTAGGTTCCGTAACATGAAATTGCGGGCTTGTCCGGGAGGCTTAATAGTTTTGAAAATTCATTAGGCCTTGACCTAGAGACATTGTTTACAATACATTGTTTACAAGATTACATATTGTTTACAATACATTGTTTACAGGATTTATCTCAGTGGTTTTTTGTTATTGTTTTAACATCTCAACATGGCAGATTTCAAACCTGAGACATTTGTTGAAGATCCCAACCCTTATCAACTTGAACAGTTGACAAAAGATCAGTTGTTGCGTTTGGGACAACACTTAGAGCTGGGTGTGAAAAAAGCTTTGAGAAAGCCTGATATCATTGCTTAAATAATGCAAGATCTAGTTAGCACAGGTTTAATTGAGGAGAGTGAAGTGGAAACATAAAAAAAATGACAGCCTTGCTATGCAGTTAGAAATTAAAAAGTTAGAAATGCAACATGAACTAGCATAAAAACAATTAGAATTAGAAAAACAAAGAGAAGAGAGGGAAGAACATGAACGATTAAAACAATTAGAACTAGAATACGGGCAGTCGACAAGTGAAATCAGAGTGGGACAGGTGGAGTGAGGCATGGATTGAGTGGCAAGGGGAAATAGAGTGAGGTGTGTTGCATATTAGCATGGATGTCTGCAGCCGAAATGTGTATGTAGGTTGTGCCACCTACCACAAAATCCAGAAAGCTTTCCAAGTTGTATATATATGCAAAATTTTAGGCAGATAAGTCAAACCAATACTTGTATATGAGTGATTTTATCCCACAGCAGACAAACAGAAGGACGCTGTACAAAAAGAGTGGCAGGTAGCGCCACCAATATTGTGTATGATTAAGAGCTATTTGAGATCCATACACATGCAAAATTTCAGGGGGATATGTCAAACCAGTCCTGAGATATAAGCCTGAATGTCTGCAGCCTAAACATAAATGTAGATGGTGCCACCTGCCACAAAATCCAGAAAGCTATCCAAGATATATAAACATGCAAAATTTAAGGCAGATAAGTCAAAACACTACTGAGATATGAGTGATTTTAGCCCACGGCAGACATACAGACGCACGCTGTGCAAAAATGGTTGCAGGTGGCGCCTGCAGTTTTGTGTATGGTAAGGAGCTATGTGAGATCTATACACATGCAAATTTCAGGAGGATACAGCAAACTAGTCCTAAGATATATGTCTGCAGCATAAACATAAATGTAGGTGGTACCACCTGCCACAAAATCCAGAAAGCTATCCAAGATGTATAAACCTGCAAGATTTCAGGCAGATATGTCAAACCACTGCCGAGTTATGAGTGATTTTATCCCACGGCAGACAAAAAGACGGACGCTGTGCATAAATGGTTGCAGGAGGCGCAACAAGTTTTGAGTATGATAAAGGCTATGTTAGATCTATACACATGCAAAATTTTGGCCATACAGTTTCTGAGATATGAGCTAGGATGTCTGCAGCCTTAACATGAATGTAGGTGGCGCCACCTGTCATTAAATCAAGAAAGCTAACCAGGATATATACACATGCAAAATTTCAGGTGGATAAGTCCAACCAATGCAGAGATATGAGTGATTTTATCCAAAGGCAGATTAACAGATGGATGCTGTGCAAAAATGGTTGCATGTGGCGCCACCAGTTTTGCGTATGATGAAAAGCCATGTGAGATCTATACACATGCAAAATTTTGGCCCAATCAGTCATACGGTTTCCGAGAAATGAGCTTGGATGTCTGCAGCGTTAACGTGAATGTAGGTGGTGCCACCTGTCACAAAATTAAGAAAGCTATCCAGGATGTATACACATGCAACATTTCAGGTGGATAAGTTCAACCAATGCAGAGATATGAGTGATTTTATTCCAAGGCAGATGAACAGATGGACGCTGTGCAAAAATGGTTGCAGGTGGTGCCACCATTTTTTGTATGTTATAAAGGTAACAAAGGGCTACATTTGTGCAAAATTTTTAGCCTGATTTGTCAAGATTCCGCCCAGAGGTTACGGAGGAGTTTTTTTCGGAAACCTATGCTGCGGCGGCAACGGCGTCTGACTGAAAACATAGTATCCGCAAAACTCTGTTTTTAGCGGATCCAATTAGAAAAACAAAAAGAAGAAGAAATTGTGTTAAAACGACTGGAGTAAGAAAGGCTCAAACTAGAACATAGTCTACATGATGCCCCAACTCACAGTTTTGATGTTACTAAACTCATTAGACTTGTCCTACCTTTTCATGAAAAAGAGGTTGATAAATATTTCTTACACTTTGAGAAGGTAGCCGAAAATTTAAAATGGCCTAAGGAAAAATTTGACTATGCTATTACAAAGTGTATTGACTGCCAAGGCCAGAGAAATTTATACAGAGCTTTCAGTAGAAGCCGCTGCTGACTATGACCAGGTTAAACGGTTTATCCTTAAAAGTTATGAGTTAGTTCCGGATTGCTGCTCAATTAGCTGATGATTATTCATTAACACACAAAATGTCCTTTACTAGCAAATCAAACCAGTCTTTCACAAACAAGAATGTAAATCAGTATGGTCAAATGAAGTTTAAAGCGCAGTCACCCAGTACCAGTAGTCCTTATAGTTCAACAAAGTCCAAGAAAATGTGTAATTACTGCAAAAAGGAAGGTCATCTAATATCTGACTGCTGGAAATAAACCAAAGGGCGAACCTTCTGGTTTTGTTGGCTCAGCTGACTATAAGTCATCTGAGCTATAGTCGTGGTCCTTTGTCCGTCGGCCGTCCGTCCGTCCGTCCGTCTGTCCGTCCGTCCGTTAAACTGGCACGTTTTGAAACCGTTGGACTTACGAATCTGAAATTTGGCATACCTTTAGATGTCCCCAAAAATGTCTTACCATACTGAAAATTGGGTCACTAGGACTTCGTTCCTTCGAATTATTAAAGGAAAACCTCCGTTTTCCATTAAAAACCCATTGTTACACTTCAAGACTGCCTAATATCAAATCCACTGACCTGTTTTTGATCTTTTTTAATATATTAATTCCTCTTTATATTTCCTATTTACATACCAGAAATTAGTTTAGTATTTTTTAAATTCTTGAAGTAATGGGCCCGAACATAATGCACTTTGTAAAAATTCAGGAAATATATTTACTGCCTTAACTTGAGAATTGCTGAAGCTAGAAACTTTTTTTTCAGGTATATAACTATATTCAATCAAGATTCAATCGTTTACCCAAAATTAGATCTGAATTTTTCCAATTTTGTAAGTTATTAGCATAAATATAAATCAGTACCTTAAATTTTGCCAAGATTTGACCATGGCATATTTTTATCCTATAACTGCTGTGGATTTAATTTTCACAGCATGTTACCATAAGCATTTCATCTGTAAACATCTGAAATTTGAAACCAGTTGATAAAAACTGTAGATTTTATTCAGGTTTTTAAGCACCATGTAAAGTATTGTTTAGATCAAGCAAGTGTTATGCAGTTTGCTAGACCTCAGCTCCCCTGCTTCCCAGGCCAGCTCTCAGCTCCCAAAATTTGGCATACAGTTAGATGTCCCCCAATCCCCCTACCATACCAAAAGTTTTGTCACTAGAACATCATTCCTTTGAGATATTAAGAAAAAACTTCGTTTTCAATTTAAACCCATTGTTACACTTCAAGACTGCCTAATATCAAAACCACTGATCTGACTATGATCATATATAAAATACATGTTCTTGTATTCATACTCTATGCACATGCCAGAAAAAATGTCAGTATTGCGAAATTGTTTTAAGTTATGGGCCGAAACATGATGCTCTTTGTAAAATATCAAGAAATATATATTTACTCCCTTAACATGAGAATTGCTGAAGCTAGAGATTTTTTGTCATGGATATAACATTATTTAATATAGAAATAAGGATTTCAGCTTGTTAGTTTTGAAAGATGAAATGAATTGGCCAAAACTGTAGCTTTTTTTATAGTTTTTATGAGACCATGTCAGACCTTAGGCTCTACCCAGTCCCTCTTCAGTGACCTGTTTGTCCTCTAGTTGACCTCTCAGGCCAATTATGCATGCTTGAGGCGGGGCATATACTGGTTTCACCAGGCAGCTTATGCCGGGCCTCAGTTGATTCAGGTGTCTAACCCAACTCATCTATTAGATGTTTAGACCAACAGTATAACAAAATAAACAATAAATAAATAATTTTTTATAGGTCTATAATTACAACTTTAAAATAATAAATAGAAAAGGAATTTGATAGTTGATGAGTAACAGGGAATTACCTTACAATTACTGATGTTTATTGATTTTGTATGGATGGATGAAAATGTATTCCAAATAACACCATTGACTCACCTATGGTATTTTTCTTTTCAATTTTAATAATAAAAAAAATAATTAAATTATATTGTTCTATACTATTAGGGATTAAATGAAGGAAATTAATGACAGACAAAGATGCAGATGCTAATATTAATCTTAATTTTCAGGTCTTTTCCAAGTGTTTCAGCTTGTTAATTTATATTGATTTAAAAAAAAAAATTAAATATGTCAACATTTTTAAATTTTATTCAGACAAGTATTGAATAAAGATGTCAATATGTTTCACTAATGACATTTAGACATGTGGCTGTAATAGCTGTCACAAGACTATGTAAATAATCAAAATTTATATTTCTGGTTCCTATATTTCAGGTAATAAAATTAAACTTGCCCATCCCTAGTTTTCTCCTTGTATAATTTATAGGGTGTTCTTATCCTTGGGTTATTTTTCACACATATAATGGTTTCATAGCTGAGATTACTTCAGATTCTTTTTTGATACATTTTTTTTAATTAAAAAAATTGAATATGATAAAATATCAGTTCTTAGACAAGTTCTCATTATGATTTCTGTAATGTTAATAATTGTCATAAGACTCTTGCTATGTCTAGTGTGTAGATTGATGTGAAGGTAGTCCAAAGTGAATATAATGGTTTTATTTTTTGAATATAAATAACATTCCTAAAACCAGGTACTTATAATTCATAATTTAAATTTGTGATATTTGTTATTCTGGATTCTAAAGAACTTTTGTTTGGCTTAAACTGAATAAATACCAGACATGGTGAAGTACTTGTAAATGTATTTGAATGCAAAAATGAATATGTACTCCATAATTTAATGCATAAGGATTGGAATACAGGTAAAAATGAAAGTAATTGAACACAAATGAATTCATGAATATTTTATATAATATTTTAATAATCATTTATTTCGATAATATTATTAAAAAAATCTTTGATGAAAAAACAGATGATGCTGTTTAGTGTTATTAAATTTAATTTTAAATTATATTTGACACAATATTTGTTATTAATTTTTAATAAATATTTTAACTTTTCAAATAATTCTGCTGCAATGTAGGTAAAGTTTATGGCCAAGTCAGAACCTGTGTGATAATAGCACACCATTTCAAACTGTAAATAATATAAGTGAAATCAATCATCTTCCCTGTCTCAAAGGGTATCATCAAAATCTTACATAACTTTAGTTAAACACTGTCAACACATAATACAGCTTATATTAACACACAAAACCAGCATTTGCCTACCTCCTCTTCCAAATCATATTTTGGGATCATATATAACAGCTGAGCGCCGTGACCCATGGGTCCCTTGTTTCAAAATCTTTTTTGACTCTTATGACAAACAGAAGTTTGTTTCTGCTGAGGAAAATCCTCTGTTGACTCCGATGAGGAGTCTGATTGTAATATGAATGTAGATTCCTTTAATGACTCTGAAAAAAAATTGATGACGACACTGTCAGTGTCAGTTCTTTGTTTGATGAAACTGAGATAGTAGATTCCTCTCCTGACTCTGAAATTGAGTTAATTTAGCCATTCATACATGATGGTTTTGTATCACTTTCAAGTGATTTTTCAGATTCTACCCCTATTACAATTTTTAGGGACACTGATTCAGGCCAAACTCTCATGTTAGCAAACACTTTTTTCTAATAGGTCTTTACTGGTGTACATGCACTTGTTAATGGTGTGTTTTCAGACAAGCACACTTCAGTTCCGCTTCAAAGTGTACATTTAAAGTCAGATTTGATTTCTGGGTATATTACTGGGGCATAAGAACTACTTTACCCTTTAAGGGAATTCAGTTGCTGCTAGGCAATGATGTTGCTGGTGACAAAATACAGCCTGTACCACTACTGTTAGAAAAGCCGTCACTTGATCAGGACGCTGATCCTGAAAGTCAGGAAATTCCTGGTTTGTATCCTTCATGTGCTGTAACTAGATATATGGCCAAGAAAAACACACATGAGGATAATGGTCTTGATAATAACACTCTGGGAGTCACTAGTGACTCGTCTAACGACTCGCCCGTACGGGATGCAGCATTTTCAAGGTCAGAACTTATCGCGGAACAGCATAAGGACCCTGATATTTCATGTTTGTTTCCCAGGGCAGTTTCTAAAGGTGAACTGTCACAGAACCCAGTTTGTTTCTATGTAAAAAATGGAGTGCTTATGCGTAAATGGCGACCACCTGATGTATGCACTGATGATTGGCAAACATCAAATAGTAATGCACAAAAGCCATTGCAATGAAATTCTAAGCATGGCACATGAGGCTCCTTTGTCTGGCCATTTAGGTATAAAAAAGACGTATCAGGAAGTTAGTACACATTTCTATTGGCCTATCTTCAGGACAGATTTTGTACAATATTGTAAATCATGCCACACATGCCAGATTGTGGGCAAGCCAATTCAGAATCCTCCTAAAGCCCCACTTAGGCCTATTCCTGCTTTCAAGGAACCATTTATTAGGATTATTGTTGACTGTGTTGGACCATTGCCCAAAACAAAATCTGGACATGAATACTTGCTGACAATTATGTGCGCATCTACCAGGTTCCCTGAGGCATAACCATTGCGCAATTTTAATGCCAAAGGTTTTGTCAAGGTTCTGACTAAGTTTTTTACAACTTTAGGATTACCAAAATCTCATTTTAATTTTAATTTTATGGCTTATTCCAGCAAGTTAAGCTTGAGCTAAGTATAACACAGTACAGCTCTTCGCCATACCATCCTGAAAGTCAGCGAGCCCTCGAGCGTTTTCACCAGACATTTAAAAAACATGATTAGGACTTATTGTTATGACACACAGAAAGACTGGGATGAAGGAATCCACCTATTGTTGTTTGCTGTCAGAGAATCCTTTCAAGAGTCCTTGGGTTTCAGTCCCTTTGAACTAGTTTTTGGACACTCAGTTTGTGGTCCATTAAAACTGCTTAAAGAAAAACTCATGTGTGAAAATCCTGATTCTCTTAGTTTGTTGCAGTATATCTCAGACTTTCGCACTAACCTACACAATGCTTGTGAGATTGCAAAGTCTAATCTAAAATCTGCACAAAGTAAAATGAAAACAAGCACACTGTAAGTAGGACGTTTGAGCCTGGTGAAAAGGTCCTTGTCTTACTACCTATTCCTGGCAAACCTCTGCAAGCTATGGTATTTTGGTCCTTACATTGTTTACAAGAAAGTCAGTGATTTAAATTACATACTGTTTACACCAGATAGGCATAAGAAAAAACAACGGTGCCATGTTAACATGTTGAAACCATATTATGACAGAAATAGCACATCAGATGTTGTACATAATGTTACTGCTGTTAAAGTAGATACCGATTGTGTGATGTAGACATTCAGTGTGGAACATTACCTCTAAAAAACTCAGACGTGCTTAACAACCTGGATGCAAAACTGTCACACCTTACCGCTCAATAACAACAAGACCTCAAGAACCTATTGCGGAATTATGAACATTTTCTTTAGTGACATTCCAACACGAACTTACATATTGTACCATGACGTCGATGTTGGCGAGGCAAGCGCAGTCAAGCAGCATCCTTACAGACTGAACCCAGGAAAGCAAAAGTATCTAAAAGATGGGGTTCAATATTTGTTAGACAATGATTTTATTGAACCTAGTAACAGCTACTGGAGTTCACTATGCTTTCTTGTGCCAAAACCTGATGGAAGTTACCGTATGTGCACAGATTATCGAAAACTTGACTCTGTCACCAAGACTGACACGTTCCCGATTTCGAGGATCGATGATTGTATTGATAGAGTCGGTAGCTCCAGATATGTCCCCAAGCTTGACTTGCTAAAAGGATTCTGGCAAGTTCCGCTGACAGAACGAGCGAAAGAAGTATCCGCATTTGTGACGCCGCAAGGACTGTACCAGTTTAAAGTTATGCCGTTTGGCATAAAGAACTCTCCAGCCACGTTCCAGCACGTTTCATCAGTCAAGCCTATCATTGTCTTCAGTGATCACAATCCCATCACGTTCATGAACAAGTTGAAGTGTAAAAATCAAATATTGTTGAGATGGAGTTTGTTTTTACAGGATTACAATCTTGAAATAAGACACATTAAAGGGAAAGACAATGTACTTGCTGATTGCTTATCGAGATGTGTATGAAATTTTGTAAACGAGATGTTTATGTAATGTTGTAAATAAGATGATTTTTTTTAAATATTGTAACAATTTAGTGATTGTGATCGCAAAAAGAGAGTTTATTTAAGAAAAAACTTTCTTTTTTCTTACAGGATGGGGGAGTGTTACAGGTGTTTTTTATTGTGGTACATGTGTCTGTAGGCATTGTTTCGTGTCAAGCGCAAATCCTGTGCACTGCTATAAATATCCGCACCTGCTGAACTTTCGTGGAGTGTAGAAACACAGCGCTCATACTAATGTGGAACTTTCTGGGCTGGTCGCGCTCTATGAGCGCGTGTCTTGTAACGTTCTTTGGGCGTGTGTATTATGTATTGTTAGGTTCTTTGGGATTGTTCGTGAAATAGAAGTTTCTAGAATTTTCGGATGAAAAGTTATAAATCGGGGCTATCATTTGGAGCCGAGAGGAGAGAGAAATATTCCAGCGGACACGGAAGAGTGAGTCAGTTTTGGACCTTATTCCGATAATAGCAGTAGTGTCAGGAATTCTACGAACTCTATGAAGCTTTAGTGCGGCCTGTATCCAGTTTGCTCTGGGATTATTACAAGAACTTCACTTTTGGATTACAACAGATTGATTTTGTGATTGAATGGGACTATTATTCTCTGAGAAGATTCATGTGAACTGTTCATCTGGATTATACGTTTTAAAGGCCTTGTTGTCGCTGTGACGGTGGTGGTATCCAGGTACTGGACACTTTATTTATTATACTGTGTAATGGTTTTGATTTGCTGTTGTACTGTTGTTATACTGTGTAATTGTATTGATTAAGTGCATTTTAATGTTAGGATTGTTTTAAGAATAAATTATAATTATTTGTTAACAAAAAACCGCTGACTTCTTTATTCATTCCCCTAGACATTTCACGCTGCCTAGTGTTACAGAATCTGATTTTTATTTATCTCCGTAACAAAATTTGTGATCGTCACGGCTACGTGATCTGTTGATATTAGGTTCCGTAACAACATCTTTTATCTTACGTGATTCCACTTTATTGCTTTATTTGCACCTAGTCAGATATTAAACATATCCGTGTAAATTCTTTGTATATATCATGTAGCGCCACGTACTGACCGATAACGATACTATGTTTGTATGATTGTATTTTACACGTACATTCCCCAACAGGGGACGCGTTTGTGAATAAAATATGTTCTGTTATAATATCTGTTAAAATTTCTACAGAGAACGTCGCATTTCAAGGGTTTTCTTAGTGATTTTTTTAATCTTGATTTTGATATAACAAAACTTCATTTGTATAAAAATATCTTTAGAATTATAGAAGTGCCAGTAGTGCACTAGAGTTTCCTTTTTCAATAGTCCAGGTAAGGGAAAAATATGAACCTTTTTCTCGACACCGTTACACGAAGTAAAATCTCACTTGCACATTTAAGAAATTGTTTTCACTTGATAACTTGTGCCACAAAGTCAGTAGTATTCTTTTATTCTACTAATCCATGTCAGGTACCTGTCCTACGAATTTTCACTTGTTAAGCTTCCCCCACAGGGAGAGGCTTATTGATTCCCAACGGTTTCTTCTCTTTCTTTTTTTTTCTTCTTCTTCCGAACACTCCTTAACGACCACAATATTTTAAGTTTTGCTAGACCAATCAGGCTGTCACTTCATATTTTTATTTACTAGGTAAGAGGTAACATCTGATTAGGTTTTGAGAGTTGCCTTAACAGCTTAATTATTCTAAATAGCTTAAAGAGCGGTTTTCTATGCGATCGCGTTCAAAACATAACCGTAAATGTGATTTGAACAAAACTTTGCCGATCCCTTGAAAGTACTCCTCGGACGGGTTTATTAACTTTTGGGGTCAATTTGTGCATATTTAGTAGGTCATTTGCATAAATATGTTAATCAGCCACGTTTAAATTTGTCAGTTTTATCAAATTCTCAAGTCTATTCATAACATGTTTAAACATGTAACCCTTTTCACTGAGGACATGATTCTAATGAATACTAATGAACTTTTTTGCATATTTATGCCTAATTTGAATGTTATGCCTGTTTTGCATATTAATTACCTTCCCACATGAATTTCCTTGCCACCTTGTTAAATTATGTTCTGCTGGGCCAATCAGGCTATAACATCATATGTGTACTTACCAAGTATGAGGCAACACCTGATTAGTTTTTATGTGTCGTCTCAACAGTTCAATTATGCTTATTAGCTTAACGAGCAGTTTTCTTTGCGCTTGCACTCAAAACATAACTGTAAATTTTATTTGTACAAAACTTTATCGATATTTTGAGGGTACCCCTCTGAGAAGTTGAAAAACTTTTGGGATCAATCTCTGCATATTAAGTAGGTCATTTTCATAATTCTGTAAATCAGCCATGTGTAAATTCGTCAATTTTATCAGATTCTCAAGTCTATCCGTTACATGTTTGAACATGTAACACTTTTTCACGGAGCACATGATTCTAATGCTTACTGATGCACCCGTTTGAAGATCTATGTTTAGCATGGTCTGTCATGTCGTTTTCCAATCTTCCTAGAACCAGAAGCCGGTACTTTTTAGCTGGTGACAAGAGAGGCTTGAATTTGCTTGCAAATCAAGTTTAACTATGTATTTGAAGTTTTGCATAAATAAAATTTTGTCATTTTGTCAATTTTGTCAAATATTCTTCTCCGAAATTGTCCAGCCAAATTCTTCAATATATCATAGGGATAATCCCTGAAACAATCTCTCTCAAGTTTGTTCAAATGGTTCCAGTTCGGTAAGTTTGTTCAAATGGTTCCAGTTCGGTGAATATTGGCCGACTTACAGGAAGTTGAACTTATCAATTTGGCCAGAAAAGGGTTCTGTAATTACAGTATCAGAAACGGCTAGAGCTATCATCAACAAATTGTTTGCAGAATTTGTCACAGAAGTCATATTTGAAATTAAGGTATTCTTGGCGCCACCATGATCGACTTTTTTGGACAGGGGTCATCGGCCATCAGTACATTAACCCATAATATCTTAGGAATAGCAGGAGCTATTATCCCAAGATTTTATGCAACATCTGTCACATATCAAATGTGGGATTGAGCTTTTTGTGGCGCCACCTGCATCAACTTACATTATACAGTGAAAAAGCTTGAATGCTTCTCAGGAAAGCATCAACCACAATAATATGTATGCCCAACCACGAGAGTTCAATAACATGGAGGTCACCAGCCAGGGGTCCAGTGGCGAAACCTGTAGATCAGATGCCATATCGGCAGAAATTTTTCAAAGCAGGTGGTCCTGAACTCCAAATGAAAATCACATGCTGTTTCAGCCATTCTAGAATCAAAGAACCATTCAGAGACGCATCCATTTTACATCAACAAGAGGGAGGGCAACTGTCAGGGAAGCAGTAACCACAGATGAATCTCTCTACTATCTGTTTCAGGGAAAACCCTGCAAGAATCCCGCTGAACCGTCTGGTTGATCGTCTCCAGAAGACAATGTTAACAGAGACACGATGTAGCTTCCAAAAAGATCTTGGATTGCTAACATTTTGTAGGAGAGCTGAACCCACCATCTTTACACCAACTTCGTTGACTTCATGAACATCCAGATATGCTAGTCCAGACAGATTTATTCCCAAACAGAAATGCCAAATGGCGGTGAAGCATCTGAAACTCTCCCAAATTGTCATGTTGACAAGGAGGTCTATGTGTTAGCACCCGCATTGTTTATTATAGTGGTCACAACTGTGCACGTAGAAGCCTTCCAGGACAATGTGGAAAGGATAGGCTCGAAGTCTAGAGTTGATGGAAAGCTCTTCTACGAGCTGACTTGAGAGTGAAGGAGACTAGACTGTGTTTGCTACGAAACTGTTCTGTGAATACGGTCTCACCGTTGAAATGCAAGATTACAAAGACAGGTTCTCAACGGCATGCGACAGCTTTGGTCTTATCAGCACGAAGAAGACTAAGTGCATTCATCAGCCACCCCCTTTATTCTCTTAGAAACAACCCAGCTATCACAGTGGGAGAGAAAGAGTGCGCGGAATTGAGCAGTTCGCATGGAAGTTGTATTGATACAAAACTGCTAGACTGTGCCTGCCTTAGCAAGAGCTTAAAATATACAGAAACCTGCAAGCTACAAACCTGCTACAAATCTGTTTATCAATGCGCTGTATTCGTATTAAGTGTACTTCTTGCGTAAAATCTTGGTACAGAGCAACAAGAAGGCATCTACCAGTACTGTTACTCTCAAAATTCCTTCTTTAATGGTTGAAATGAAGAATATTTCATTCAGCTGATTGTGATAAATATCGCACAATATTCAGTTAGATGCCGCCTTGACTCTGCTATGTCTGCATGAAGGTATGTATATTATCTTCATGTATCAATACAGCAAATATAAAGAGAGATTAAATATTATGTATGTGTTCGAGATTACATAGGACAAACCCGCTGCTTCCCCATTTAGTCAGGTTGCAAAACTTGCACATGTCCTGCTGTAACCATTATCACCTAGAAGAACTTTTTTCTGGTACGACATGTTTGCAACATCAACGTATTGAATACAGCGTAAATATAATAAACGAATGCTTGAAAACACCAAGATTCAAAAGTTTGGCCCAGTTAACATGTTCCTTGACTTAGATATCAACAAATACACAGGCGAGCTGTGCAAATATGTATCGCAGCCACTTATTTCAACCAGAGCACGACATGCATATCAGGAATAACGCCTCAACAAATAACATTTTACTTATATTAAGAGATATCCTGGTGTCAAATAAAAAAGGGTGTCCCAAGTGTAAATATATCCTAAGCACGGTTGACATTCTTTCAATGTAACTCTTACGGTGACCAAGTACTGCCAGAGGTGGATTGTGTATCCTAATTCACCATATGAAGAGCTTCCTTCTGGCTTATGCCCTGTTGAAAAATGAATCTCTACATTTCCTAGGCGAATGAGAAATAAAAATTGGTTGGGTTTCTATTGCTGACCTACACCCTGAGTTCCTTCCACAGATTTTCGAAAGGGTTGAGGTCAGGGCTTTGGCTTGGTCACTGAAAAACATCGACTGCGTTGTCCCTAAACCTTTTCTTGACTATCCTAGGGGTATGTTAGGGGTCCTTGGAAGATCCAATGTGGCCCTAGACTAAGTTTTGCAGCAGACTGTCGGATGTTCTCCTGGAGGATCTCAATGTAATGTTCCTTCCTCATGATGCCGTCCACCTTGACGAGGTTCCCAGTCCCACTCGCTGAGAAACAGCCCCACAGCATTATGCTTCCTCCTCCTTACTCTGCCGTTGGCACCGTGTTTTTTTTGGTTTGAAAGATTCACCCTTCTTACGCCAAACGTAAGCAACATTTCTGTGCCCGGGGAGCTCCCTTTCCAACTCATCTGAAGATAGAATCGACGACCAAAATCCCTCTCCTTTATCGAGGTGACCTTTGGCAACGCCCGGACGTGATCTAGTGTGGTTGGGTTTAGAAGTGGAATCTTCCGTGGTCGGCGTCCATTGAGTCCTGCCCTGTTCAATGATCACTGGAGTGTTTGTCTCTAGAAAATGGTTCCCTTGTCCCCGAGGCCCTGCAACATCTCCTTGGTGGTGATACGTGGATTCATGGTGGCAGCCCGCCTAGCTGAGACTTTTTGGTCTAATCAGGTTCTTCACTGTGTGGAACACCTTTAATTTCTTAATGATGCTCTGGACTGTGGCTACAAGGACCTGAAAACGCTTGGATATTGCTTTGCAGCCCAAACCATCATTGTGTGCATCCACAATGCCTCAGGTAAGAAGGTTGTAAATGGCAAAAGGAATGGTTGCATAACAATGCAGGAACCAAATGGACCCACCTTGGGATTGGCAAAGTACCTGAACCATGAAAAACAGTTGCCTTTGTTGTTCAAGAGGATGGTATGTATACTTTTGAACATGGGGGGAAAATAGAAATATTATAACAAATGGCATAATCCTCATCAGTCCAAAAATTGAAAATTAGTAGATTGTTCAAGGGGGTATGAATATTTATGAGCACAACTGTATCTTCTTTCTTCTAGCCTCTAACGAACCCCTAGTAACCCGAAAATCATTTCTAGACAAAAGAAAGATAGTATAGTACGTTGATTTTGATGTCGAAACAAGGCGGTCGAGTTGTACGTCTCAAACAGACAATTATTTAGAACGTTTAAGACTTTCCGTAGAAATAGAAATGCTTAGCCCATTAAATTCCTACATTATTGTGCGTACTAGTCTCAGTTTGATATGGTTATTATTGCGACTAAAATGAAAACTCTGAAATTATAAGGATAAGTAAATGTGCTTACGTATACCCTCACCATATGGCTCCTGAACGGGCCTCATTGTTCGTCGGCCTCAGCGTTCCGCCTTCCTATATACAAGCCCAAATATAGAATGAAATTACAGCATGGAAAGGGAAGGGTTAAATAAACACATATAGGCTGTGGCCCTTCATCCGCTTGGGTTGCCGTGAAGACGGGGCTCATATAAAAGCAAACTGCTAACGGTAAAACTGAAAATAAAGTGGTGTTCCCATCATCACCACCTTTTATAATGAGCATAAACTTGAGGACCCTCAAGTGTGGTAAGGCTTCACGGCCACTTCGCTGTAAACAGGGCTCAACGGTGATCTCTGGTGTGTTTAAACACATGCATAGCACTAGTAACGGGCGCATGGCATTTAGGATATATTATACTGACACTATAAGAAATAAAAGTAGATGCGATAACAATTACTGCTTTGAGCAATTAGTATAAATAATTGATTGGAGCAAAGTCGGACGTTCACTTACACGAATGTTATTGGATATGTCCGACACGATTTTCGTGACATAGGGTTACCTCCTAACCTCACTGTTCGAAGGGGAGAGATACCCCGCATGATGTAAAGAAGCTAAGACACTTAACTGTCAGGTGGTATAGATTGGTGTAAACGTGTGCCTGACTTGAATAAAACAGTTGGTCTTATGTAAGCAAAGTAAACATTCGACTGATCCCGGAGACTCTATAAATCGGACATATTTGAAAAAAAAAAATTAAAGATTAATGGTTTTTAGCTCAGCTGACTGTAAGTCATCTGAGCTAAAGCTATCACTCTTTGTCCGTCGTCCGTTAACCAGGCACAAATCGTAACCGCCGTACCTAGAATCTTGTAACTTTACATTCTGAGAGGTCCATGAAAAACTCCTTGGAAACCAGAAATTAGGTCTCTGTTTCCCATATCCTTCGAGCTATGGGGCCCCAAAGTATCCCCCAGAATAGTCAAAAATTTGATACAAAAACTTCAATATGTCATTATCTACATCACTGATGGTCATGATTTTTGGCATACATATTGATCAAGAGATGTTTCATCAGTTTCTGCAGACTGGTGGCGCCACCTGTATTTTTCGATTTTTTACGAATTGTTTTCTCTATTTTTGAGACCTTTTAAAATGTGAACACCTATTAACAGGGCACAAATCGTGAAGACTGGACCTAGAATCTTCATGCTTGACACACAGGGAGACCCATGAAAAGTCTTCATGGAAACCTGAAATTAGGTCTCTGTTACTCATATCCTTTAAGCTGTATGGCTCCAAAATACCCCCCAGAATAATGAAAAATGTGATACAAAAACCGCAGTATCTCAATAACTACAACACTGCTGGTCATGATTTTTCGCATACATATTGATCTATTTTTGAGACCTTTAAAAATGTGAACATCTGGGCACAAATCGTAAAGACTGGACCTAGAATCTTCATTCTTGTCATGCTAGGAGGCCAATGAAAAGAGTCTGTGGAAAGCTGAAATTAGGTCTCTGTTTCCCATATCCTACAAGCTATAGGACTCCGAAGCATCCCTCAGAATAATGGATAATTTGATACAAAAGCTGAAGTATCTGAACAATTAATGCAGAGATCACTATGATTCTTTGCATGGATATTGACCATTAAGTGTTTTTATTTATTTTCTGCAGACTGGTGTAGCCACCTGTATTTTTTTTAAAGTTTACGCATTTTTTTCTATTTTTGAGATATATAAATCTTGGCCTGTTGGTTAATCTGTTTGATGCTTCAGTGAATGGGTATATACTACCATTCAGATGATAAAATTTCCTTTTTCGAATCTCTTCCCAGTCAGCTGAGCGTCATGACCCATGGTCACTTGTTCTTTCGTCTTACCAGGTAGCCGTAATTATCGGCATAGGGGTAGGACTGGGATTAAAAAGCACTGGAACATCCGGAACTGACACTACAGACCACAGATGTCGTAGCAAAGATGAACTACGGCCAGCTGATACGACGTCACCGGGAACCAAATGGATGGATACTGACTGTTCACTGATCGGATCCTGTCCTAAAGAGTGAGTTTGATTACTAAATGGGCATGATGGCAAAGAGGTTGATGGTTAGGTTGGGGGGGGGGGGGGATGATGGAAATGGACAGAAAATTTCTTGCTGAAGGAAGGCCGACATTAAGCACCTTCAGACCAACCACCGAAATTCCCCCAGTCCCAAGGTTTGCGAATGAAGGAGGTTAGACTATATACCCTTTAGTGTGGGAATTTTCAAAGGTTTAGATGGAAAAGCATAGACCCATATCTATGAGGTTGTGTCAAATTGTGAGCTTGGGGCAGGACTGCTTCATTCCCTTCCTTGTGATTTCCCTGGATAGTTTCACAGCGGATCAACTGTTGCGGAATAGCTTTCCTTTTATAACGGATTCAACTCCGCTCCTATCTTGTTGAACACCCTGAACATATTCCATATTGATCAATTGCTGACTTTCCTTATAGATTAAGTTCTCCTCCTCTCCTGCTGATCTCCCTGGATGGTTTCAGAGCAGATTACTTGTTGAGGAACTTCACGCCAACCATTAAGAGACTGAGCGAGTGTGGTGTCCACGCCAAGCACATGCGATCTATATTCCCTAGTAAAACCTTCCCGAACCACTATTCTATAGTAACGGTAAGGCAGACACATTTGAGTCCCAACGAATGTCGTAATCAAATGACAATTTAAATGTTATACCATATAACATATTTAGTGGTAGAGTTATGATTTCCTTGTAGTCATTCCTTTGCTATAAATATTCTGCAGATATATTAGGTCACCATTAATAACTATCAGACATGTATAGGAGTTCTTTTTACAGGGCTTGTATCCAGAATCTCATGGTATCATTGATAACAACATGTATGACAGGGACAAAAAGGAACGGTTCAGTCTTGGCAGTGACAATAAATTCAGCCCCCACTGGTGGGGCGGAGATCCGGTGAGTACGAACTTTAACTACCTCCCTCTTACATTTACCACTCTTGTCACTGTTGATTCATTCTATGACTACACAGACAGAAGTCACTTCCTCTATACCATTCTAGGAAATCTTCATTCACTTATGAAACCTACATATTGAAATCAGTATTTGAAGAAGATATACTGTACCTACAGATCCTTATAATCTCATATGAAATGTATTTCTATAAAGATTTTTCACCCCTTCACCCTCTACAGTTTGTTTATTCATATCAAAACATTTAAGACATGGAGGCTAGACGCCTTGACAGCTGAGTGGTAAAACGCTCGGCTCTCTCCGCTGGCGACCCGGGTTCGGTTTCCGGCGTGGCCATGAGAGAAGGCAGTAGTGGCCCCGTACACGACCGGTGGTTTTCTCCGGGTTCTCCGGTTTCCTCCACCTCTAGACGCTACCGAACGCTACTGTACCTGAGACATGGAGAGTGCCTGGTTTAGTTATGATAATTATTTGTATAATTCATTTAAAATAAATAAATATGATGATGACGCCAGTCAGCGTGCATTGGGCAATGTACCGGATCACGTTGCCTTGAATTTACAACCATCTTGTTTAGGACACCAAGGTAACACATAATGTTTACCCACCTTTACAAAAAGCATAATCGGCAGCTATATTAGGTTGGTAATGGGTTCAGGACGTATAGGTTGATTTCTTGTGTACTCTTTCAGATATACAGGGGAAGCCTAGGTTCTATTTATCGGTTTACCAATGTATGTGTATATTGTTACTGAAGGGTTTGTGTTTGTGCAAGTTAAATAAAAAAGTTAAAAATAGAGTGACTTTATTATGTTCATAGAAGTTAACATGTTGATAAATAACCTGTGGACCTTTGAAATCGGAAATTCGTTATTGTTCTGAGAGTAGCCTTGCTGGACCGTGGCCTGCAGGGCTGAGAGCTGAAAAGGTTAATGCAGTATTAAGGCTGTATAATAATACAGTATAAGAGCTGCCATGCACAATGAATTCTTATATCCTTGAACACTTTTTTTATTTTAATTTTAGCTTGATGATTTTGGAAAGCTACATTATTAAAGGAAACCATGCTTGTTATATTCTCCCTCAAACTTTTTTTTTCGGTGGAGGTTACCGCCTCCATTTTTAGCTCAACTGACTGTAAATCATCTGCGCTATAGAGATCACCCTTTGTCCGTCGTCCGTCCGGTTGTCCGGCCGTTAACAGGGCACAAATCGTAACTATAAGCCCTAGAAACTTCTAACTTTACACCCTGGGACGTCCATGAAAACTCTCCTTGGAAACCTGAAATTATGTCTCTGTTACCCATATCCTCCGAGCTATGGGGCTCGTAGGTATCCCCTGAATTATTAAAAATATGATTCAAAAGTTCCAGTATCTGAATAACTAATGCATTGGTCGCCACGATCCTTTGCATGCATATTGATCATGGAGTCTTTCATAAGTTCCTACAGACTGGTGGCGCCACCTGTACCTTTTTCATTTTTTACGCATTTCTTCTCTATTTTTTGGACCTTTAAGTGAAGCGGTCGTCGGTTATAGGGCACAAATTGTCACCGTTTGACCTAGAATCTTCTTTTTTTCACATCCTGGGAGGTCCATGCAAAATCTCCTAGATAATCTGGAATTAAGTCTCTGTGCCCATATCCTCCGAGCTTTGGGACTCGTTAATTCCCCCAATAAAAAATTTGATACAAAATTAGCTTCAGTATCTGAATATGTAATGTATTGATCAGCATGATTACTTGCATGTATATTGATTATGAAGTGTTCCAGCAGTTCCTGCAGACTGGTGGCGCCACCAGTATTTTTTTCTAATTTTACGTATTTTATTTTAATTTCAGACCTTCAGATGAAGCAGTCCGTCGGACGTCCGTTAACGGGCACACATTGAAACCATTAGACCTAGAAACCTCTAAATGTACATCTGGGGAGGTCCTATACAAACTCCTTGGAAACCTGAAATAAGGTCATTGTGGCCTATATTTTGTGAACTACAGACCGAAAACATGATTTTGAGCACTCATTCAGACGGGACACACATTGTTTCTGCTAGCCCTAGAATCCTCTAACGTTACACACATGGACGTCCATAAAAATGGGACTCGAAAGTACCCCGCAGAATAATGAAACATTTGATACAAAGCATCAGTATCTGAAAAACTAATGCATTGATTGCCATGATTCTTTAGATGCCTATTGATCATGGTGTGTAACATCATTTTCTGAAGACTGGTGGCGCCACCTGTATTTTTAGGTCATCTGAGCTTTAGCAATCACCCTTTGTCCGTCGCCTGTCTGACCGTCCTTCTGTCCGTCCGTTAACAAGTCAAATTCGTTACCAGTTGATCTAAAAACTTCTAGCAGTACATCAAGGTAGGTCCTTGGTTAATCTCCTTGCATTCCAAAGTATGTCACTGTGAGTGTGATTCTAGCACCTAAAAAAGCAGACTTGTGTTAGTGTTCTAGGATGCAAAACAAAAATGTTACACTTAACTCTATAAAAGATGATCCGCCAACAGCACATATAACATTGTTTCCATGCAAAAAAAATGAAGAAAATCGGCCCGCCAGTTCTTCAGAACTGTTGCAGACACAGGTTTAGACATTATCAACTGTTGTTGTATGAAAATCATACTTTAGATAAAATATCTCAGTTATGATTGCATGGATCTTTCTGAAATTCGGCAAGCTTATTGATCATGGATAGCCCTTTCAGTTGTGGAAGACTGGTGGCTCATCTACATTTTCTTTATTTTTACGCATTTTTTTATTGCTTTTTTTGTACTCCGAAATTAAGGCTGGCCAGGAGTAAACCAGGCACAAATCGTAACCGTTTGAACTAGAAATTTTAAATTTTATATCAAGCTAGGTCCTAGTTGAATCTCCTTGCCTTCTAAAAAGTAGGTGACTGTGACCTATATTACACGCTTTTTTGTTTGTTTTTTAGCACTTAGAAAATCAGACTTGTGTTCTGGGCTGCAAAACAAAATTTTTGCTCCTAACATTGGAACTAAAACATTGTGCCCCAACTCCACATATAACATTGTTACCATGCCAAGAATGAAGAAAATCGGTCCAGCCAGTTCTTCAGAACTGTTGTTGACACAATTCATTGCAAAATTTTAACATTATCAGCTGTTGATGTATAAAGTTGATACTTTAGATAGAATATCTCAGAAATAGTTGGATGGGTCTTTCTGAAATCGGCAAGCTCATTTATTATAGATAGCCCTTTTAGCTATGGAAGTCTGGTGGCGCCACCTACATTTTCTTAATTTTTACTAATTTCTTGATTGTAATTTTTGTAATCAGAAATTACGGCTTGCCAGTTGTAATCAAGGCACATTTCTTAAATGCTTGACTAATAAACTTTTTCATAATATCCTGGTAGGTTCTTCGTAAATCTCTTTGCATACCAAAAAGCATACAAGTCAGCTGAGCGTCATGACCCATGGGTCACTTATTCATTTGAGTTTTTATTTAAAGTAAGGTAAATACTGTTGGGCGGTATATCTATTATTGAAATTTCTTTATTACACAAACGTCTCTGCAAAATACCATAACCAAGCCATACTTTACATAAGTCAACTTGAACAGATAAATAAATAAATAAAAAAAAAAAAAAAAAAAAAAACAATTGTTTCCTAGATAGACTGCATGTGTATGAAAATGTTATTTTCCGGCAATGATGGCTATTCAGCCAAATGACACCAGCCATATGACAATAAAATATGAAATCCAAGATATCTTGATAGTTCATGATCAGATGCCCAACCACACATCGTGTAATATTTTAAGCAGATGCCAATTTGAGAAAACTTTTTACGAAACACCTCTCTGTGATTGGGAAATAACAGTAGTTTTATGATTGTTTTCATGGTTCAGATATGGCTTACGGCCATGAGACAGGGCAAGAAAACCGGTACATTTTTCTGGCCAGGCAGTGACGTAGCCATCCAAGGTACACGTCATACTTTTTAATATGAAATTAATCTGGGGATACTTCATTAATCCTTGATGAAACAATCATCCAATCTTAATACGAAAAAAAAGTTCGACATATTCAGCGCTTTTGACTGTAATGTAGTTGTCAAAATTACGGATCGTAAATGAATCATTTAGCCATACATTTTGCCAGATTTCAGTCTGTAAGTTTTTTTTATTGACAGGGACATACCCAGATATCTGCTACAATTATGACGGGTAAGACAAAATCACCCCTTTCTATATTCACTCTTTTTATTTTCATAGAGGTAAACTCTATTATTATCTTGATGTCAGAGGTGCAGTTTAGATTTGTTTTGAAAAAGTAAACGTTTTAACTGTTCTATATAAATTTTATATATGTCATTTGTTTCCGTCTTTTTGTCACACATTGCTCCTGGAGGTATTATGATTACCATTCTTCTTGTCATCATCGCTCTACTTATAATAATATTTCATAGCTTATAAGGTTCATAAGGCAATAGAGGCAATAGGGGCGTGGCTATGCCTGTAACCGGAATTAAACTATGCGTGACATGGACATGACGTGATAATGTTAAGGTTATAAAAGAGGCACTTTTATTCTCCATGCTTACATTCATTGTCCTAGGCATGTTCTAATTTTAATTTGAGTTTACCATGACAGAAACATATGTTAACGTAAATATGTAGACATTGGAACAAAAAAAATTTAATTCTTTACATATTATTAGTATTTACTAGGAAATATATTTTACAAAGTGTCATCGAAATTGAAAATCTTAAAACGAGGGACCAAAAAGAGAAAAGCTACCGAGGCTTCGAACCTTCAAATTGATAATTTATTTTTGTTCCATCGATATAAGTTTCGTTATATATTGCTATTTGCAGCACTGTCTCGTTCAGAGATCGTATTGCGGAGATACTTGGCTGGTTAGATCTGCCGAAGGACGAGCGACCAGATTTCATGACTATTTACTTCAACGAACCTGATTGGACAGGTCACAATGACGAGCCTTACGGAGACAAGGTAAACCACTCTCATGCGGTCCTGATCTAAAAATGTAAATGTTTAATATATAAAAATGGCTTAAACAGATTCGAATAAGCAGCTTGCATAGACACATTACAGACCAAGCATTATTTGCTTCCTTTGTAAAACCGGAGTATATCAGTTTGTTACAGTTTGTACAAGGCAAATGCAGAATATGCATAATATACATAATTAAATTATCAAGTTTCAATGTACTTTATAAAAATGGCGGACGTTGTAAACTTCTCATTATTAGGCCGCGAACAAGGAAGATTAAACTTTTGACCAAAAGGTTACCCGTCTGAATACCGCAGTAATCGCTGCTAACATAAATAAATTTGAAATCTAAACTGCTGAAATTATAAATCATCCAGTTTCATCGACCACCATCACGTATCAAACATTCGTTACTACTTGCAACGGATCTAACTTTGCAAATAAATTAAGTCATATTATAATGGTAAGTTTGGTTTATATGTAGCTGAATAACAAACTTCACGAGGTGGACGAAATGATAGAGTTACTGATGGACGGACTGGTCAAGCGCAACCTGCACAACTGTGTCAACTTCATCATTGTCGCCGACCATGGCAAGTTTTATTTACTTAATTTGTTTTATTTTCGTTTAATTTTTGCCTAAAGTGAAGTTTAGAAGTTTTGAATTTACCTTTTTCTCACTCAGGCTAATTGTATAATCAATGGAAGCCATGTTCAGTAGTGATACATACCTTAAGCAAAATATATAGAAGAGATATAATAAATATAATAGTAAAAAAGTAGAAAACAAGAGTAATTAATATAATAGTACATAAACATGGAAAACTAGAGTCCAAATCTGCTGGTTACTGTTTATGGGCATTGAAATTGAAACCCCACAAAGCACCTTAGCTTCTACGTCGGTATATATATAAATATAAGGTAGTGCAGTCCCTTTAGATATGTTGGATAAAACTTTCAAGACAAATGACATAAACATGGATCCTCACGGAATAAGTATAAATGTGTTTACATGCGTATGTAATCCCGGCCGTTCCCCTAGGTTAGTTTTGAATAGAAACGACCTCTGGTGGAGTAGTGATCCCTGTGTCTGTACCTGACGGGGATGTAAGCATTTAGAGCCGTGTGTATATATGTTTTATGAAATTGGGTACGCCTGTTTGTCTCTTTATATTATGTTTAACCAGACACGCCTGACGAAATCATTGAGAAGCTGGAGTGTCGGAATGAGTTCCTCGGGGTACACAAGAAACAAGACATACCACGCAGACATCATTTCTCTAACAATAAGCGTATTGATGAAGTTATCATGGACGTCAAGGCCAAGTGGCTTATCAGCAGGTTAGTACACATTTAATATACATACCCGGAGATTGAGGGAACCGTATCAAATTGCTATAACACCCCCAAGACAAGCATCCCTTAACAAACAAAACAGACTTCTGAGAAATAATCGAAATAACGACTTTTACCAAAAAGGCCACTATTCTAAAATGTGCATTTTCGAGGAAAATTTATAATCTAAGATCAAATTATAATGTATATTTCTTTTAAAGAAAGATGCCAGCTCAGTGGCTTTATTTATGCTTGCTAGAAATTCGAATCGTGCACATTTCTAAATGATTTTTGTCAAGCATGGTCTACACATGTTTGAATGTCGTAAGACAGTGTGACGTTGATGTATAGCATGGAAGGATTAATTAAATAGTGTTTGTTTGGAGCTGACCTGAGCTAGTACAAAAAAAAGTGTTGTTAAAGTGTCAACCAGCAACATATTACCGAAAAGGAACATTTGGTTAATTTGGCACGGGTGCAAAACTTGTGGCAGATGGCTGAAACCAGCCGGCCCCATACTACGGAATATGTGGCGCAACCTCACATATTTCATGAAAATTGTTGCTTCACATGTGTTCCCGAAACACGACTCCCCATACACATATATACATTTTGAACCTGAAACGACTGTTTTTCTAATTTGTCTATTTAAAGTGGCAGCCTGTCTCAACGCCAGATTTGAATGCTCTGCCTTTATCTCGGCCAGGCTTTTCCTGTCCAGCCATCTTAAATCCAGCAATGCATTTGCCTAAAAACAGAGATTTCAAACCAAACTCTTAGATAATTACCCTTCATAAATACCTCTCAGCTAATCTGAGAGAAGCTGGCCCAATTGCTCATATGGAAATAGAAAACGCTTTTTTCTTGAAACATGTTACAGGACACAGGAAGCCAGAAACATTTTGCCACACACATATGCAACAATATGCGCAACAACCATGTTCCACAACATGTTGCTCAGCAAAATCCTTACTTTGTAACCGGTTTTATTCTTTAAAGGACCGGGTCCTCCAGCAGTTATTGTGAAGGAGGGAACCAAGGGTACGGCCAAACACTCAACAGTATGCACGAAGTATGTTGCATTTGTTCTTCTAGTCAAAGGATTTACATTGAATACTCGGGAAAGGGATTTTAACTAAAATGATAAAATATGGCAAAATGTCAATGCCTGGTATATATACCAGAATACAGTATTCAAAATGCAAAAAAAATTCAACCCCCCCCCCCTTCTTAACGACGTTATGCTTTTGGATTATTCCGAACACGGGGAATATAAACCCTGAAATCCAGAAGGCTAATAATAATCATATAATTCTTATCATATGGATACCTTCATTCCAAACAGACCATGGACCTATCCCATAAAAAAAGTCTACCCCCTCATAACTGCATGTATTGTTTTAAATGTCAGTGCAGTATCTAGTTCATTTTTGCTATTTTGTGCGTCCATTTTATACCCATAAATCCATGTACAAATCAGATTGTCAATGTTGAAACTTTTGATCTTTGCACAAAATGAAACATATTACATATATCGTATGAATGTAAATGATTTTTTTTTCCATCACACAGGCGCTGTTTGTAGCTTACGGGAAGGATATTGCTCAGCTTGGAGAGGTTGACGCGTTTGATAACATCGAGATCTACAACTTAATGGCAGGTACGCTTCACCTACCGCCTCGCGAAGTTTAAAATGTAAATACATAACACCGTGTTGATGTGAGATAAAATCAACCTCGCGCTTGCAAATACCACTGTACGTCTGATATTTTATATATTAATATGAAAATTTGGGTGAAAACAATATAAATTATCATTTGCTTTACCTAAATTTTGGACAAACTAAATAAAACTGGTCATTTGCGAAACACCCTCCATTATAAATTAGGGCTGGGTATCGGTCCGCCTCTTCCGATACAATACGTATTGCGATACAGTTAATTCAATACCGATACGTATTGACGTTAATAATACGTTAATTTTTCTTTCCATTTCTAAATAAAGGCTTTGTTTATATATATATATATATATATATAAATTTTTTTTTATTTTAATTTTAACATACAACATATTTTCCATGCCATGCACTTAAGCAGCCTCAGCTTGATATTAAATAGATAATCAGACCAGTTGATTTTAATTATCAAAATCTATCTAATCAAGACTACCAAAATCCGGATCTTCTTTGTGCCTTTAGCTCCCCCCCCCCCCCCCCCCCCCCTCCCGTGCACAAACACTTTTTTATTGCGTTTGGTGGGGAAGATCATAGGCTGTGTTTTTATGTCATGTAATTACAGTTTTGTATATTTCTGTGAATATGAATCCCATTAGTCACTCTCCTGTTTGTACAGGATTTGTCCCCAGGTTTGTACAGGATTTGTCCCCAGGCTTTAACTATTTATTTGACATCTGATGTCCAACGCGGGAGTTCGGAGTAACCTATGACTTGCTGCGTAAAGATTTTCAAAGTAATTCATAATCTAAGTCCAGTGTATCTTAAACAGTACTTCACTACACCTTTTTCTGGCCGTGTCACCAGACTAGCTTGCTATGGACAGGCAGTGCTGGTAACAAATAGTGTTACGTATGGAACCCTCTCGCTAAAACATTTTGGTACTATGCTATGGAATTCTCTTCTGATAGACTATAAAAATGCAGAGTCCCTTAGAGCATTCATGATAAAGTTATCGTACTGTAAAGGGGCTTCCTGCGGTTGTTTTCTGTGTAATACTTAATATCACTTTGTAAAAATTGACATTCTCTTTGCGCCGTATGCCATTTCCAATTTGTTTTGTCACTTCATGCCTTATTGTGATTTTTTTTTCAATATAAATTGGTCACTGTTATTTATAAGGACTATAAATCAAATGTTAATCGCATTATACAACTTTATGCTTAACTTTGATCCTTAAAATTGACCAGACTTGTGATACTTATTTTTATGTTAGTAAATGTATTTTTATTATTTTTAAAAAATATTTTTAATTATTTAATTTTTATTTTTGTATGATAAGAGTGTGGTCGGTCATAATAGCCTATGGTTAATTTGTATTATATCGAATTGTCAGTATTATTCTCTTATTATCGCTCACATGTGCCTGCTTTTCATGAAAGTACTGATGTGCATGCATATATACATTTATTAACAAGTCTTAAAAGCCAAAGCAACAAATATACAGTGCATTTAAAAATAAATCGTCATGGTTATATTTAAAGTTCCCTATGCATTAGCAATCAATCGATACGACCAATACGGCATGCAACGCATTTCGATTATCGTATCGATGTCGTGTATCGATTCGTATCGATATATCGATATATTGATACAGCCCTATTATAAATATACATGTACTTTAATTTATACTTATCTTATAGCCTCCTTGCGAGCTTGTTTAACTGTCCCTTTAATTGCTATTTCATGATTTTTTTACAAACGTAACGCGACCAGCATAACTGCTGTGAACTGAATTCATAAATTCATGAAATAACAGGAAGTTGGGCCAGTTTAAAGCCTGCGTCACATATCCAAAGGCCTCAGGCCGAATTTGCGGATCGCCAGAAATCGGTGCCCTGCAAATGTCGGCCGACCACTAATAATCGCGGTGGAGGTCGCAGTGATAGAGCAAACACCGGCCGTATTCTTGCCGAAAATGCCCTTTTCGGTTCGCAGAGAAGTCGGACGGGCTCCGTTTTTGATATGTGACGGCGGTCCTTCAGCAAGGTTCCATGGAGCATTGGTTATCGCGAGCCAGGCTTACAGTAAGACATTTATTCCAGGAAAGACAATTTGATGTTTTATAACATTTTATGTTGCTGTGTAGAATGTAACAATTATAGAAGTGTATTTGTATATTTTGCATGATCAGATCTGCTTGGCATCACACCGTCCCCTAACAACGGCACTGTGGGATCATTAAGACATTTAATGAAGAACCCTCCGACACTAACTACACTACCGCCACCAGAGGGCGCTTACTCCGCATGCCCCTTCCCTTCACGAGAGGAGGAAGAACAGCGTCGTTACAGAACAACGTGTACATGTACAACAATGGCGGTACGGGGTGCTTTTACAAAAAGACGTAGTCGATATGTCTAAAATTAAGTGTAATTCTAATCATCTTTAATTGTTACCATTTACTTTGAGCTTGAGAAGAAAAACTTAAAGTTAAATATTAACATTTTGGAAAGACAGAGACTCCTGTTTATATTATATTCGCAAACGGAGTTTAAGAAAAGACTTGTTCTATTTTTTCAGTGCTGTAATATATTGTTAATTAACAGTGACATATCCTAAAGTTAATATTTTTTATTTAGTGTATTTCTTCACTTGAGCAGTATCAGGGACTAAAATAAAATATTTTTTTATACACAGACCTATACAAATAAACCAGAAGAGGAGCTGAATGAACAGCTGGACCTTAGTTCTGAAGAAATTGAGGCAGCATTGGAAAAACACCAACCTTTAGGATTACCCGAGATAAACATGATGGACACCCAGCCCTGTCAGCTCACACAGACGGATTATATCAGCGGTTACAGCCACGAGTACCGTATGCCACTATGGACAGCATACCAACTTAATGGAGAGGTAAGACAAATTGATGCCATTGAAACATATAATGTCACGCTAAGATTTTATCAGAGGTTAAAGTCAGAATACCGAATGCCACTGTGAACAGCTTACCAACTTTACGGAGCTGGTTGCTGCAGCCACAAAGCGTGCTGCAGCCTTGAAAGTGAGCTTTTTTTCTCGAGCTTTTCTATTTTTGAGACTATAGTCTGTTCCACAAGTAGGTGCCTACTGAAATTTGGCGATTATCCTCTAGTTAAATAGAAAGTTAAATATCATTCCACACTATGACACTAAAGCTGAAATTAATATGATGTGTAAAAAACCAACATCTATATTTTGCAGCCTTCTGGTTCTTCTGAAATGTGTAGCCAAGTGACATGGCGTGTCTTGTGTGTTGCAGCCTCGTTTTGATAGTTACATTTTTTAATATTCAAGACACTAAACAACCAATCAGGAGCTTTAAAGTGAAGTTGTTTGAGCATGTGACCAATGACATTGGCCTTCTTAAATAGGGTTGCTGTGTTGTGAAAAATAGATTCTTTACTCAGATATTGATTTTATTGCATTAATCAAATATTTTGCAAGGTATGGCTCAAATTTAAGTTAATTAGGCATTCGGTTCATTCCTTCATTGCAGCATACCATTTTGAATTAACCTGTCAGTTAATGAAAAATATGGCAGTATGACCAAATTCTATCGTACCATAGTCGGTACATGTGATTGAATAATTTCACTTCTTTCTAAAACGGTTATTTTGAAGATTGATTTCAGTTTAGCTGTCAAGCCAGCTGTCTTTTCTGGTCACCCTGAGGTCGGTTATTAAGATTTTCCTCAGAGGTCCACGTTTTTCCGTCTGTCTGTTGGTTGGCCCCTAGTTGGCGACACTTGTCACCTAATAAAAATAGTTTATTCCAATTAGGGTTCTATGTGGAAGGGTTTGTCCGTTGTCTGAAATGACAAGTGACTTAATTTTAAAAAGTATATTTTGTTT
Source organism: Sipunculus nudus (assembly GCA_026874595.1). Taxonomy (NCBI): domain Eukaryota; kingdom Metazoa; phylum Annelida; class Sipuncula; order Golfingiida; family Sipunculidae; genus Sipunculus; species Sipunculus nudus. The sequence continues at coordinate 55,625,596 of CM049309.1, forward strand.
GCCGTCTGGGAAACCTATTATACAATTTTTTTCTCTATGTACTGTCGCTGAGTTGTGGCTCACAATGGATCAGAATTTGTTTATGGCAACTTCTTTAAAAGATCCAACCAGAATCAAGAGTCCTCCTTACACCGGCCTGTTATCTACTCTTTCTGATACCAAGATAAATCTCTCTGCTTTTTTTAACGAAAAAAAAGTGACTTTCTATTTCATGTTGATCTTTTGTTGGATCAGTAGTCCACTCGTTTGAATTCTGCAGTGCTTTAAATTTATTATTTATCCAAGGGAGAATCGCAGTCTTTATGATCGTAATCCAGAAGAGGTAAAGTGAAATATTTTATGACTTTTTGTTACCCTTAGGCCTAATAGGCTGAAGGGCTAGTGTTATCACCCAACCCCTAGTCCGTCTGGCCGGCATCCGTTAACTTTTACCTTGTGAGCATGATATCTCATAAAGTCTTCAACACAGGAACTTCATTTCTTCAGTGGTGATGCATTTCAACGTTTCAGAGCTAATTAGAGAACAAATATAGAAGCTTATTTCTCAGAAACCACTGGTTGGATTGCCATAAAACATGCTATGCTCATTAGCACTGATTGTCTGTAACTGCTGCAAGAGTTTGCAAGGGCACCACCACCACCTACAATTTCTGATTTTTAATAAATTTATTATCGGCTTTTTCAATTTTGTCCTTGTGAGCGGGATTTCTCCAAAAATATTCATCACAGGAGATTCATTTCTTCAGTGTTGATGCATATCAACAAAATTTCGGTCAAGTCCAAAGATGGGTGACCTTGACCTACTTATCAAGGTCACAGAGCTTCATGATAGAAAAAAACATAGGAGCTTATTTCTAAAGAATCACCTGGTGGATTGTTTTGAAACATGGTATGGTCATTTGCCTTGATGATGTCTTAGTGCTGCATGAGTTCGGGGTTGCCAGATTTGCAAAGGTACTACATACCTCTCTAGTTCAAATTTATAACTTGAACAAGAGACATATGTACAGATATACATCTATATGAGAACAAAAATGTCATACTTAAGTTGTAACTGTTACCATCCATAAAAAACTGTTCTTTTGGCTGAGGGCTTTTGGTCAGCTTTGCTGATATTCTAGTTTATATTTATTATGTGTTGAATAGAATCATTGTTAAAACCTCTTGGCAGCCTTAAGCAAATGCCGAATTTTTTTTCGGACAATTGTTTTTCAGGACGATTTTGATAGGCCAAACTTGAAATCGCGACTCGACCGATTGATCCCAAACTGCTCACGAGCTGATGTACGTCTTCCTGTCAATAAGAGAACCGAGTGTGCTTCCTACAATGATAGAGATAAAGACATAGTGTCGGGCTTCCTCTTCCCGCCAGGTCAGCTATATTAACTGGGCATTGGTCACTAACACATATATTGGTATGGTAACAAGTATACGTAGATATACATTTATTATAAAAAATAATAAAAATAGCCCTGCCCAGTCAATGCATGTATAGGATAAGGAAAGAGGGTGTGGTTTGGTTCATCATTAAAAAATCGTTTAAAATCTTTTAAAAGATATTTTCTTGACTGGTTGATAATTACCGAACCACTTTCTAGTTTACTTTAGGATTGCTGCTCCGGGTCTGTGGAACAGTTTACTTGGTATCGTTAACCATGCAGATACTTATGTTGTTTATAAATCGCGTCTTAAAACGCATTTATTTCAATCCTACTATATTTAAACACTTACATGTACTAATTTTTATCAGTCTTACTTTTCATAGTATTGTACGTCTGAATATAGCTTTTATTTTTTTACTGTACAGCGCTTTAGCGCAGAATGTTTTTCTAAATTCACCGCTATATACATATACTATTAATAATAAAAATATGATAGTAAGCGGATATATGGACTTTTTAATTTCCCTGTTTTCCTGCTTTGAAAAACATTAAGGTAAAATTAATGATTAAATAAATACATTGTGATCTGGGAAGATAAAGGTAAAAGCTAAATAATGGTCAGGAGATCAACAAGCTTTTCTAGGAAGAATTAATGAATATGATGCAAGTATGAAGGCATTAGTTTACAAATTTCAGATTTTCTTCATAATCAGAGAATACCTGCAATATACTAAATATCATCTGTAATCTGAGATATCCATTCTGAATCACATGTAACGGCTGAAAATAGTAAAAGGGCCGAATGTGAATTTGAATCATTAACCTGTGACACACATGTCAGACATTCTACAGCTGCGAAAAAAAGCAAGCTTCACTTGCAAGACCAGTAGTGACGCTTTTTTTTTTCCGGTTACATTCACCCCCTCTCCGAGGACGTGCTGTCCCCAGAAAGAGGGAATCTCTCCTGAGGTCACGCACGTGAAGTGGGTGGGGCTTCATGCCACGACACCGATTCCTCGGATCCCATCGCTGCCACCATTGTAACGGGTGAAAATAGAAACAGGAACGAATTGATTTTAGAACCCGTAACCTGTGACACACAAATCAGACGTTCTACCGCTTCGCTAAGAAAGCTAGCTTCACTAGCAGGGTAAGTAGGAACGCTTTTGTGTTTACGGTTACACATATGTTAATGAACTATATAAAAGATTCACATTTATAATTTTGCAGGTTTTTCAAAATCTACTGATTCTCAGTTTGACACCTTACTTTCTTCAAACATGGTGCCGATGTTCAGAGGATTCGCAGACGGTAAATAAAATACACTTTTTTAATTTTAAGTTCAATATAAATCATATATGTTGTACTTTTTAAAAAAATTACGTCATTATAAATAACACATGAAAAAACCGATTGGGATTTTACACTACATAACATGCATCATGCATGTTATTTGGAAGCCTTGACATTTAAGTAAAGTAATTTTGTCTGGTGCTATGACTTTGAATAAAAATCGAAAATGCATAGACTTTTGATTAAAAGTGCTAAATGGAAAATAGAAGTTAAAGCGTTTATTTTACAGGCGTATGGAGGGATGCGATGTTACTCATAGAAGAATATTCGTATAAGTATAAAACTGTCCAGGTGACGGCCGGCCCTCTGTTTGATTACGATGCTGACGGACACAGGGACATCCTGGAGTCCATTACAGAGTGAGAATAAATTAACTATAATTTATAAAACCTTTCCTCTGACTGCTAGCCATCTGTGACTACAATGCTGACGGGCAGAGTTCCCTTGGATCAAGGGATTGGTATTGTGTGGGCATGTAATTAATCGATCAATTTCTTTGTAAAATAGTTTTTTTTCTGTTTGTAGATGATAGGCTTATTTATTGGCGGAGGATGTACTTTTTCTGTTTAATTTAAAAAAAGCGTGTTTTGTGGGCAGGCGATGTACTGTCTGTCAGCCGGAATGTGCATCATCTTGTCAGAAGGCAAATTTTTTTAATAGGGTTGGGGATGTTGATGTATACTTTATATTCACAGAAATTAATGTGTTTTACTTAATTTTGACAGGCGTGTACTTCACACAGGCAAGTCATCATATAGACAGAGATGGGTGTTGTGGACTTAATCTATAGGCAGAGCAGAACTTTATAAGACAGTGATTGATATGTATTCCTTCTTGCGAGAGATGTACTTTATGTTGCCTGAATATTTACCATTTAGACTGGTTTTGATGTTAAGGCTTCTGCTTCAGTGCTTCTTAAACTTAAAATCGTGATCTGTACGATTATTTTCAGGAGGGCAGGAGTAGACCAGATTCCAGTGCCATCACATTATTACGTGGTACTGACGAAATGTGAGACAAACCCCTGTCCAAAACCGCAGACAATGTCAATGGTCATCCCTCACACAAAAAGAGTTGGCAACTGTCGTGTAAGCGGAATGAGTATAATAAAGAGGAGCTTATGCCTTGAATCAGCCCTCGCATACACTTCCTAAATTTGTAAGAGCTATAGATCTGCAGGTCATGACTGATGAGTGAACCTTTTTATCGTTCTCAAATTTTGATTGATGCCATCGACTGTCCTCTGTAAATGTTTAAATATAGCACGTAATGATATTACTAGGTACAATGTGCCCGGTACATTGATCAATTTCTTTCGTGATTTTAGCATGACTTTTTACAAACCAAAACTGTAGTCAAACAATGCCCGTCCTAATATTGTTCCTACATGACTTTTCCGACTTTTTGCATGTACACTTCTTCCAGGAGAACGACACGTTTTCTTACTTACAACTGAACACGGCCCGGGCGCGGGACGTGGAGCTGCTGACCGGACTCAACCTGTTCACCTCCGTCTCCCAGCAACAACGAATACAGATGTTGATTCACCTGGAAGATCATCTGTGGGAAAGAAACTCCTGGTTGGACCCAGACACGTGCACTGTACATGATACCAGTGACTGTCCGGCGGTGTGAGTCATACAGACACGACAGACATCTCTGGACCTTTTATTCGTTTTCCTTGTGAAAACGGCTACACATATATTATCAAAATCATATCTCGTCTTACGTTTGTACATTGTCTAAACTGGTCAGCCAAACATTACAATTCTGTTTTCGCTTTCTTCTGTATCGCCGTCCTATGAAAGCCTTTGTTATCATTAGCGAATTTCAAAGAACGACTAAGGCACACCAATCAACAGGAATGAAACTAACTGCAGTAGACCTTTTCTACGAGCATGGGTCTGCAGGGTTTAGGTCATCTGACCCCCGCATGTATGCGAACAGGCGAGACAATGGTATTAAGTATTCAGGTGTCTAATATTAATAAACGCTAGGTAGAATGCAACTATATTGTAGCTAGCTAGCTACATATTTTAGTGATATGACCAAAATAAAGGAAATTAACATAATTTTTTGTTGACTTACGTAGCATGTATTGTCAAATATAGATACGTTCAAAACGTATAGTGTTTCTTAGATGAACCCTGTTTCGTTCAGGTTCTCATGGTTGATATGAATGCTACAGGTTCTGTCACTGCAATAGGGTTAAAAACACAACCGCTTTTGCTGTGGACTGCCATGCACGTGTATGCTATCAACCCCGAATCATACATGTCAGATATCTCCGATCGGTGTAGCTAGTGAAATAGATAAGGTGTATTAACTGCAATTAACGGTAATTAACTTACTATCTAAAAAAAAACATTTTTCAAGACATTCCACATCTTATGAGAAGTAAGGTCACTGGTCATATATACAACAGCAAATTCATTGATTGGTCGATTATTGATTGGTTATTGATGATGTTAACATTTTAAAAGTGTAATCTTTAAACACTGACCATTGATGGATGCCGGTGCTACTGTATTAGGTACATACCAAAAAGAATTTGCGAGGGTGTAAAATTTATTTTCGGTTCTTGTCATCATGTTATAAATTATTTCATATTATGCCTGTAAAATCCTATGTCTAATCAATGCCTGATTTTAACTCTTGAACGGACTTAAAACAATTAACAAGAATAAATAAATCTCTCTGGCAGCACCGTGGTATATTAAATAAAAACGAAATGTATCAATCTTGCTGCAGAACTCATCCTCTTCTGTTGATTTCTTTGGATGGGTTTCATCCTTATTATCTGAAGAGGAAATTGACACCGACAATCCAAAGGCTATATGATTGTGGAACAACTGCCCCTGCTATGAGGAGTGTGTATCCAACGCTCTCTTATCCTAACCTTTACACACAGGTTACGGTTAGTAGCTTCATAGTTATTACACGTGGCGGAGTTCACCGATAATAACCCATTCCTAGATCATCAAAAAAGGTGCAATATAACTTACCAATAACATCTAATCAAACTATTCCATGCCCCTACCTTTGTTATATGGTGCATCGTTTTGAGGCGGTTCATTAATTTAAATGAAAGACTTGCATTCATGATTGTATTTTTAGAGTTAAAGATATGAGCTTGATGTGTACATGTAAATAGTTGTCCACAGTTATGAGACAGCACAATCCCATGTTGGAAGTGTTACAATTCTAGGGTTCCTTTCACCCGGTTCTGCAGTCGAATAAATTGTGTGATATTTGGCATACAATAGGAAATTCTTTCTGTTCTGAGGTTTACCGTATTCTTAACAATTGCAAAGGCTTGTATGTCATAACAAATAAGTATTTCACTTAAACTGTTCTGTTAGAAGCACGTTAATAAGAAATGGAAATAAAGAGTCAACTAGGTACAAACGGTAAATTGGCCCACATGGGGACTACTACAAACAGCTCAGAATATCTTTTAGTTATTTTGTTACATGATTGTACAGTTTTGTTTATTTAGCCTCATCCATTTCGCTGATACAGGGTCTGTACCCGGAGAGTCACGGCATTATCGCCAGCAAGATGTATGACTTGTCATTAGAAGCTTACTTCTCTATATCTTCAAACAACAAATCAGATCCAAGATGGTGGCATGGAGAACCAGTAGGTGTGCCAAGTGGCGGAGTCATCTGCATATGAAATGACAGAAATTATTTATAATTGTTCATTCTGTTATCCTTGTATTATTCCCTAAAACAATGCCGTCTGACACCAGAAGGAAAATACAGAAAGAGAACCCATACTTTTCCGTGATAAAGGGCTGTTTTTATCATTTTGTTAACGTATCAGTCACATGGTAGCATAAGATATTGATAATTTTCGTCATGATAATTTATGATGCTGAATGTATACGTTGTGATTATGGCTGTAACATGAGTTTTTGTTTAACCTCTATTTTAGTTTTGGAACACTGTAGAGAAAAATAACAAGACCAGCATGACTCTGATGTGGATTGGATCTGACTTTGCAATACAAAGTCGGTAACTTTGTTTACCAGTGTCCTCTTATTCCTTTCTCATTTCATTTATGTCATAATTAAAATATGATATATTTATATCATTTAATTGTTAACATGTTAAATAATCGTGTATACACACGTTTGTATACAATATGAATCACCTTTTTAAATGTCGGTTACTTTTCAGACATGAGACCGACACGTAACCAGGTCTATAAGCGGTAAGTGCATTTATTTTTTTTTTCTCTTTTTAGCTGAGCTGACTGAAAGTCAACTAAGGTATAGGGATGGCGCTTTTTCCGTCGTCCAGCCGTCAATGTGTCCGTCATCAGAACGGAAATCGTTATCGCTGGACCTAGAAATTTCTAAGTGAATATCATGGGAGTTAAAAAATCTCCTTGGAAATCTGAAATTAGGACCACTCGACCTATATCCTATGAGCTATATGATAATTAAAACTTTGATACAATCCCTCTAGTATATTGATAATTAATGCACGGATTGCCTTAAATCTTGTATTGAACATCGACCATGACTATTGTCAGGTCCCGAAAACTGGTGGCGCCACCTGTATTTTTTTCTATTTTTTCTGTTTTTGAAACCGTCAAATGACAGCAGTTTTGTCAGTTGCTCACCTGTTCTTTCATCCAGTGTCCTTTAACCCGGTGTGTTTATTGATTATCATTGGTTTCTTAAGTTTCTGAAAACTGATGGCGCCAGCTGGATTTATTTCTAATTTTTCCTTTATTTTGAGACTGTCAGATTATATTGATAAGAACAGATTTGCAACTGTGGTTATCTAGTGACCTGGTGTGTTTTTAGGGCCCCGCTTGAATAAGCGGATGCCCTATAGTAATCACCCGGTCCGTCCTTCGGTTCGTCTTTCTGTATGTCCGTCAAGTTTTGTTTCCTGATGTTAACTTCAGTATGGATTGATATATGGATTTGAAACTTGACTTAATATTCGGCTTACCTATATCGCAAGATATCTATTGATTTTTGGCTCGTGAGGTCAAAGATCAAGGTCACAGGACCCTGCTATTTAGAAAGATTGTGGATGCATTTTAGGCCAAACTTTTCATCCCGAACTTTCCATCTTGCACATATAGCTGACCTGCCAATTAGGGAAAGAACCTAACCGAATTTTGTGGTCACAAGGTCAGAGGTCAAGGACACAGGGAACATCTGTCCGCATATCAGCTTCCTGCTGATAACCCCAATTTCGATTGAAATATCGTTTTCAAACTTGATTGATATATGGCCCAATACTAAAGTAAGATCTCTGTTGATTTTGGGGCCATTAAAGCAAAGGTCAAGGTCACAGGAATCACTTTTTTAAAAAGATTGTAGATGCATTTAAGGCCAAACTTTTCATCCCAAATTTTCCGTCTTCCACGTGGAGCACCTGCCAAGGGGAAGGTTCCTTTTTATTTTGGGGTCACTAGGTCTAAGGTCAAGATCACAGGGCCCATCCATTTACAAATTAGTTTATGGATGATAACTCCACTCATCATATAAAGATAGTAGCTTGTCGTTCTTTGTAGTAGTAACGCTGTAGTATTGCGTTCTTTTATTAGGTATTCAGAAAATGTGGTAGTTGAGGATTTGGTAACCTCTGGTGACCATTTCTAAGAATCAGACAATCTTCCTTTTTCTCAGAATCACGTCTTACGGGGAGAGAGAGAGAGAGAGAGAGAGAGAGAGAGAGAGAGAATAACGCTCAAAATGTTTGATCAATTGCGTATATTAATAAAATGATGAACGCATTTAACCAGAGACGGGTGGACGGTTCCGAGGGCGTGATTGGGGACTTAATCACTCGAAGCTAGGGCCTGTGATTCTTTTAGTCGCGTGAGTTAGTTAAATAGTTCTTCGGTCCGAAGAAGACTGCGGTTCATTTGTGGAATCGGATGTGACTGTGCAGTCTAAATCTGTATGCGTGGACCTTGTGGGACCACTTAAGTCTTGTTATGTAGATTATTGCTGGTGTTGCTGGTGTTGCTTAGAGTCTTATGTCACGATTGTCCACAGGCACTCGTTTCCCGCGCTAAAATGGCCTAGAAACCGTAAACACATTGAGTATGGGCGATATACCAGTTATAAAAGAACAAGGTAATGAACTCCACCGCTACGCGGGCAAGACAACTTTTTTTCACAAGTCCGAATTCCGGAGAATTATCCGCTTCACAAGCATGATCACGCGCCTTTTTGTTGAAAACTTCTTTATTTACAAGATTAAACTTCCAAATATAAAAGTTCCCCACACTAACCGCGAATTCCAGCACGTTTATCCAAGCTGCGACACCGTCATTTGTCATGTATACATTTACTAGTTGCGGAAGTTGACGTCACCCCGGGCTGAATGGATTTCCCCTTGAGCTGGCGTCTGTGATTGGCTGCATGGTACCAGTCGTTTTCTACATCTCTTTTAGGCGCACAATTCAAACAGCTGTCAAATTGTCAATGAAGTTGAAAATCAGTGGGCATGGCATGCAAACACAACCAGGACCATTATATCATTTGTTTTGTATACATTAACGTCTGTTCTATAACCATAACATACATTAAACCCGGGATGACGTCAACTTCCGCAACTAGTAAATGTATACATGCCAAATGACGGTGTCGCAGCTGAAATAAACGTGCTGGAATTCGCGGTTAGTGTGGGGAACTTTTATATTTGGAAGTTTAATCTTGTAACTAAAGATGTTTTCAACAAAAAGGCGCATGATCATGCTTGAGAAGCGGATAATTCTCCGGAATTCGGACTTGTGAAAAAAAATTGTCTTGCCCGCCGTAGCGGTGGAGTTCATTACCTTGTTCTTTTATAACTGGTATCGCCCATACTCAATGTGTTTACGGTTTCTAGGCCATTGTAGTGCTGGAAACGAGTGCCTGTGCGATTGTCCATGAGTCTTTCAGTGGATTCTCTAGAGTTCCTGGCAATTTACTCAAGTTTGATATTGCTCCTGAAGTTTGATGTTATTATATTTTTCGTTGCATTTCTCGGGTCAGCCTCAGGGTATTCTGTCACATTCAGATTCTCCATATACAGTAGGTGTACATAAGTTGGTAAGACACTTTTCAAGCAAGCAATGTTATAGGCATTCTTAAGCCCCATCCGTGTTATGAGGGTGGGCAGGTACTGCTGACCCAAAGAAACTACGATGACTACCTTATTCTGAAGGTTTTAACAACAGCTGTCAACACAAAGTCTTGCCTTGTGTGTGTGCGCGCGTGGGTGCGTGTGTGTTTACATGATCAGTGAACTGATGAATGATGGAACTACTAAAATGGACCTGTGTGTGAAGAATTCATAATGGAGAATCGAAGCACTTTCGGCCTCCTAAATCATCGTCCTTCGCGCGAGGAACCGTCACAAACGCCAAACTGATCGCTTTCTTTGCGATTCACAAAGCTGCTGAGACCACTGCGTGTTTCCTCTCGAACGTGAAATATATATATAGATGTCCGTTTTGATTGGCGAGTGCCAGAATGTGTCCACACATCGTCGGGCCATGCGCACTACACCTCTGGGGCTCACGGCTGTTACGAAAAGCCTTGCAACTCAGACTTGGGCAACAAGATACTTTTTACCATAGTGTGCCAAGAGGAACCATCCGAGAAGTCAACCAGGACACCACTTTTCACAATGAAACTCGCCACTGTCAGGTTATGTCATTATTTATTACAGAACGATGGATAACGATGACCGGGTGGACATTGCTGTGTCGTGGTTGGACGGTTCTGAGGGCGTGAAGCCGGACTTTATCCCTCTCTACTTCAGCTCCGTTGATGTTGCCGGGCACCAGGGAGGCCCTGAGATTGGAACGGTAGGTGTTTAGATTTTATACATGTTCATTTACTGAAGATTTAGTATGAATTATTGACAATAAATACATAATGTTAAAGGGTTGTCTCGTCCCAAGACGAATTATTCCGATTCATCTGCTTCTCTCCCTCGCCGTCTTGAGATTGGCCTCGTAAGGTTCTAAATAGGAGACCCCTTTGGAATCGTATAAATGGCATTTTAAGAGGTGTCAACATAAATAATAACCATATTGTTGTCTTTGGATGTTTTATGAATCTATACATAGTTATGGCCCCAAAATAATGCTCAGTTTCCCTACTGATCCATAATTTTGCCAAGAGCTGTTATGTTTACAAAGAAAACAAGCCGCCATGTTTACATGAGTGGCCCAAGTCAACGGGATTAAGACTGGGAACCCGCTCTGATATTATCGCTGTTTGAACTGGAAAAAGCGGGCGATAATAGATGTCAGTGCAAAGTACCAGTCGATCAACGTCCGCTCATTACAGATTCCTGTTGTTTGATATGTTTAAATCAACGCCGGCTCAAAAGGATCGTTAGGGATAATGTTTCATTAATATCTCAAGGTAAGAACGTGGTAAAGTTGGCAAAAAGAACCATTTACTACCAAGTCACGAACGGGTATATATTGGTGTGTATATTTAGCAGATTTTAGAGTTTTTTTGGTGCCTTCTACCAGTGTCTACCATTTCACCATTACGAGGCCTAACTGAACAGGTCATTCCCAAAACTGTGATCGTATCACAATTGTGGATTCCGCAACAAGTTAAAAGGATATAATCATGCTTGACATTGGTCTCCGTCGAGCTTTGTCCAACAAGTAATAATACATTGCGTGAAATAAAGTGTTATGAACATTTTTCGCTATCATGTCTTAATTTATATCATGTTTCTGCATACTTGCATATATATATATATATATATATATATATATATATATATATATATATATATATATATATACCAGGATCCAGGATACAGTCGTATAAAAGATTAAGAGTAAACACTAAAGCACTTAAACCATTTGCCGAGGAAAATATAAAGTGCAAATATTGTTTTATGTAACCTGTAAATTTATCCGAATTATCAAGAACATTATCAATAACAGACTCACTTTAAAAATTGCTCAACCCCGGAGATTGAACGTGCTCTTGAAATCAGAGACGATGAACTGCGGGATTTAAGGAGCCGCATCTCTAGTGAATGTAACAAGTTTAGATATTATAATTTTTCGTTAATTGGAATGTCTCGAGTGTTTAAAACGATCTTCAAGAGCATCTCACAGCGGATATCGTAGGTGGAAATCACGGAAACTAGGATTAACCTGTGCAGAGAATAGTTTACATTCACAAGCTAGTCTAAAAGCTCAGTGCATGATTTCCAGATGCATAACTAACCGGATTACTTTGACTGAGCTCAGTTTGCTGTAGAACATTTGATTTAAAAAGGACGGGTCCGTCATGGCATCACATCATCTTACATATTTCCCCCATTATTTCATATTCCAAAGTCCATTTACAATTGCATATTGAACTGACAGTTACAGAAAGATGGGACGGTCCTTAGTTTTCCGATATTGTTATAGCGTTTACAGGTTGATGACGCGTTGATTCACCTTGACAAAACTACTAAGAGGCTGATGGACAGTTTGTATCGACGGGGGACACACAACTGTGTCAATGTAATCATTGTCTCCGATCACGGTGAGTGTTAAAAGGTAACAGTGCCACAATTTAGCAAAATATAAATAATAATTTTATAAATAGTACTTTCTTTAGTTTTTGCTGAAAATATTGTGAAATACGATTACAAAGAGCGTAAATCTTTATAGAACTCAACTGTTTTTTTCAAAACCATCTAGAGCTGGTTCGAGTTCGGTCAGATTTGAGTGGTGTTAAATACACAACCCTATCCCCGAAAAAAAACAATAAAAATTGATCTACCAAATCGCTAAGGAAATTTATAATCAGGTATTTTGGTATCGTTTCCTTTGTCAATTCAGGAATGAATGATGTAAATTGTCAAGAAAGACAGTCGGGTGTCCGTGAGCATGTCGATGAGAGAAACATGCACGTATGGACAGACGCCGCGGGCAGAGTGTCTAACAAGTACCGGAGTGACAGGTACAATGGACCCTTCTACCCAGTCGACCAGGAGGACCAAGGTGGGAAGCACAGGCACAATATATTAAGAAAGTGCATGTACAACATACGTGTAGAAATCTTAGCGAGCTATATAAAGACACACACACACTCAAACCCGTGTGCCGTAGTAACAGACCTTCTGCATCGTGGACCAGGAGGAACAAGGCAGGGAGCAAAATTATTAGGAAGTACCTCATACATATCGAAATCTGAGCAAATACAGACATGCAGACACAAATCCCAGTGCCATAGTACCCAGAAGCGGATCCAGGGGGGGGGGGGGGTCCAGGGGGTCCGGATCCCCCCCCCCTCCCCCTTTTGTTCACCCGAAGAAACCTTTTTTAAAGGGTTTAAGACGAAATTTTGAGGCCAGGACCCCCCCCCTTTTCTAGACCTGATGACTTTTTAAGGATTTCATTAGTCCTCCTGCATGGGTTGGACCCCCCTTTTACTAAATCCTGGATCCGCCCCTGGTACCCGTTTGCCACGGGGTCCATTAGGGGTGGTGGTGGTGGTGTATAAACGCTGCTGTTGTCAGACATTATATTCTGTTTGTATTTTTACGGTTATTATCACAGCTGAATGAGGTAATATTTAGTTGGCTTTTTTATGTTTGTTTTGAGATGTTTTTGAGTGTTTCGATATATTTAAGGAACACTCCAGTGCATAAACTCTGCTTGCCGAGTCAGAAATACAAGCTAAGTTGGGTAACAGAAGAGTTTGCGCCTGCTCTTACCTCTGGCAAAACGGGACAGAGTTTGTCAATAGAATGTATATAGACTTACGTGAAGGATATTCGACCAAATTTTGTGATTATAGTTCCGCCTGAACATTTCAAAGTATTTATCATATGTTTATATCATTTCAGTGCCTGTTGATAGATTTATTGAAAAGCTTGAATGTAAAATTCAAGGAGTAAAAGTTTTTGAAAAATCGATGTTCCCAAAGAGACATCACTATGCCAACAGCCACCGAATTGATGACGTCATTCTTGATGTGAACGACCGGTGGCTGGTCACAGAGTAAGTGTAATGTTACTTGGCGCAAAAGGCTTATTATAGTTTTTTTTTTCTTTTCGACGTATCTTCCATTTTCTTTACACTTTAATTAAAATAACAATACTGAAGGAAAATAAACTGTTTTAAATACATTATTCTGTCAGATGGAAGAACGCTATACATTTATGTGGTACTAGGGGAATGCATGGAAACGATGAAATACTGCACTCGATGAAAGTGAGAATTATTTACGAATATCTAAAAATCCATTTATCTAATGTATAATATTGCTAATAACAAAATTAAGTCATTTTCAAAACTAATTTGGCATATGTCTATAAATGTTAGGTCTAAGTTTCCTTAACATGCGTAATGCTGGTATACTTAATTCATACCTGATCAATAAGACCGGTACTTCCAAAATATCTTAATTGTTTAATGACCTTCATTCCACGTTTCATTAGAATTCTTAAGTTTGTTTAAAATCCGTCATTTCAGGCTTTCTTTCTAGCACATGGTCCTGATTTTGCGAAAGAGAAAGAAGTTGAAGAATTTGAAAACATCGAACTATATAATATTATGGCACGTAAGTATATTCTTTTAATGATTTTGACTTTGAAATACTCTTACCAAACATTGTTATAGCCAATGTGACATAGATTCACTATCAATTTAAAGGTGTGTTAGACGTCCCACCGGCACCAAACAACGGCACAGAAGGAGCTCTGTACCCGATTCTAAGGAGCCCTCCGCCACTTCCGGTTATAGATACTACAGACAGGTACAGCGTCTGTAACTACAGAGAGTTTACAAAACACAACAACTCTTGTCCTTGTGGTCTCGTGAGTTTCATTTATTTGTGAATTTACTTACATTTATAGATACTTCAGAAAGCTTGTAGATCTTACAGATTGTGACAGAGAGCCTTCAGGGTACGATATGGTGTATTTGTTAGCTGTTGATTCATTTTTTAGGGTTTTGTGGATCATCGGTTTGGTAAAATCACTTTTGCTCACAAAATAAAGTTTAATTAGGGCCCCGCTTGAAAAGCGGTTGCCCCATAGTAATCGACCTGTCGGTCTGTCTACCCGTCCGTCCGTCCGTCTGTTCACAAATTCTTTTCCGGGTGATAACTCCAGTTAGGATTGACGGATTGAGTTCAAACCTGAAATATGTATTAACCATCAATTATGGAAGATCCCTATCGATTTTGGGGTCCGGAGGTCAAAGGTCAAAAATGTTATTCACAGTTTGGTGTTAAATTTTAGGTCCCTCTTTCAGCAGGGCAGAAATCAAACTTGTAACCATAATTGTTTGTTCCACCTTAACAGTAGGACAGGTCCTTGTGTCAACAGCAACGAGGCATGATATATGGTCTTAGTCAGCCATTTTTCTGTAAGTTATGCGGTAAAATCATTACTGAACACCTAGTAAGGTTGCGCTCTCTTAGCAAATATGCATGCAAAAGGACACATTGGTTACACAATAACTCGTAAAAAGTATTTCATATAAGGTCCCCAGAATCACGGCCGTGATGGCCCTTTTGATGGGCTACATCATGTTTGAAGACGGGTGACCTTGATGGATTTTCAAGGTCACAGAGATGATAATGCTAAAATGATGTTAACCAAATAGCTCGCAAACAATTTGACTAACACTCACTGAACTTGCACCAGTAATGTTTGTTATGAAGGGCTAGGTCAAGTTCGAAGATGGATGACCTTGACAGTAGCGATAATTCTCAAATGATGTTACTGCAATAACTCGCAAAGAATTTGATGAACAATCAAATTCGTTTCTGCATAATAACTTACCTAACATATGATGGATAGGATTCAAACATAATAAGTATCACCTATGGCCTAAGGGAGAAGCTTATTGATATTTGGGTCAGAAAGAAAAAAAAAGTAATACACAGTTTGGTGTTCAGTTGCTGGTAAAGGGCAAGCATATGTAGCATTCAGTCGTGTAACCTCACTTTTTCTCTCAAATTTCAAACCACATTCCATTAAGACAGATTGTGCAGTATCAGAAGAAATACTAGACTGCAACAACACAAGCAAGCCACCCTCATTACTGACAAGATCCTATCCTTGCAAGCCACCCTCATTACTGACAAGATCCTATCCTTGCAAGAAACTGTCATCCGTTTGTGCTTTTTCAATTCCTAGTCACTCGATCCTGCACACATTACTGACTTTATTCATGATCCATATATCCAAACATCTTCTGTTTTGGCGGTAACTGAAACATGGCAACTGATAATTTCACCATCCCTGGGTATAGAAACTCAATATCCTGTGCTAGAACATCACATCATGGTGGAGGTGCAGTTCTCTGCTCACGTGGAAGATGTTTATTACAGAAACTGCCACTACAGACTTACTCCACAATTGATGCAGTAGCAGCAAATCTATTCATACAAAAACAACAAGACACTACTACGATTCAGTTGTTATTCATGTATCGTCCACCAAGAACTCCATTATATAAAATCAGTGATTGCAAAAAAAAAGCTGAATCTCAGTTCAAGAGAATGACCATTTTATCACTACTTACCAGCAGCTGACTCTCTCTAATAGTACGAGGTCCATTTACACACTCGAGCCTCACATATAATAAGGCCAATTCAACATACAAATACTGGAAAAATATTTGACACAGCCCAGCCAAGAATAACTGGCACAGGTAATACACAAATACAGAAACTAAAAATGCATGCAGTTCATTTGTATCATTATTATGATAGCATTGAACATTTTCACTTTACCATATCTTTTCTTCCAGTTTATACATGTCAGCTGTTCTTTACAGGTTCTTTAATTTTCAAATATCACTCTATCAGCCCATGCTACAAAAGTACACCAAATTCACAGTACTTCAATTTATAACGACTGCATCTTTTGCGGGGCCCTTCCTGACCTGTCAGTTTTCTAGTTATATTACTCATCATTTTTCATGGATAGATATACATAATACGGTTAAACACCACTTGGGGGCGCAGTAATCATAATTCAATATAATTTAAGGCACCATTTACTATGATTAGTTGGCATGCGGTATCAGAATTGTTTTATAAATTTCCATGGGGTATTTATTCGGACAGCTGTAAAACAGTACATTGATGTGGATGCCGGATACATCACGCTGTATCCGTAAGTCATGCATGCGGTAACAAGGTCACGTGGTCCTTGTACAGCGCGGTATGCGGGTCAATGTGAGGAAAAATATCATTACTTTTTACCGCATGTATAAGTTTGCCACATTGCACATACCACGTGCAAATAAATGGTTGTTTGAAAATTTTAAGAGGGCAGAAGGAGACCTTTGACCTGCTTTCACATACCGCGTACCTCATACCAACAACAAGTAGAACTTTAAAGTGACGGTCCTATACAGGCGCATTTCAACACAAGGGGCATATTAAATATTCCTGTGTACAGAGCGAACTGTGGAAATATTTATCTCTCAATAATCATTACATTTGTAACTTTTCATCTTCTCATGGTGTGATTGTGACGTGATGTAGGTCTATATTACGTATAATTCCCTGCCAGTCAGTCTTTATCAAAATGCATGTCTATGCCCGACTTCAACCCCCCAGTATAATGAATCTGACATCAGTGTGATATCAGTCTCTTGGAAATTTTATGCCGTTTCCAAACAATGAAGGACCCATTTCTTATTACATGAACACAGATTGAATTGGGTATGTATCATAATTTAAATGTGCACATATTGCTGCAGGACACAATAGCTGGGCTGAACGAGAGACTGAACAGATCAGAGATCCAGAACAACCAAAGTATTACTGACCATCTGCCTCACGGGATGCCCGTCCTGAAAAACAACGACACGGTCTGTATCCTGTACCATGACGACTACGTCTCAGCCTACAGCCATCAACGCAAGATGGCGCTCTGGTCAGCCTTCACTATCGACAGAGATCAGGTGCTGTTTTAAATTCATAATCAAAGTCATAATCAAGATGGTAATCAAAATGTATAACCAGGCAAACGCGGGGTTGCATTAATAAGAAAACATTGTTCAGCGTGTGTAGCTATTATGATATAATCGATCAGTTATTATAAATAAATTCATTAATGGAGTAAAATCCTCGGTGTATCTGTCATACTTTTCATCTTGAGTTAGTTGTCTGGATCCGTTGTTTAAAAGTATATCGGCCGATATTTGGAGAGAAAACGTGAATATTTTAATAACAACTGCAGTACATGTGTGTACACTAGTTTAGCGGCTTACTGGTGTCTTGACTGGTTCCGACTCTTTTTATCCGCCGCTCCGCGGACGCGGGGGACATTGATTTGGGTTTGTCTGTCTGTCTGTCCGTCTGTCTGTCTGTCTGTCCGTCCGTCCGTCCGTCCGTCAGGTTTCGTTTCCGTGCGTTACCTTCCCTAAATATTATCCGATTTTATCCAAATTTTGGTCAGTGATTGCTCTTATGCATACTTTGGTTGGGATTGGTTTTGGAGTGTCTGGCTTCTGTCTGTCTATCTGTATGTCTGTCACTTTTTCTGTCTGTCTGTCA
Source organism: Sipunculus nudus (assembly GCA_026874595.1). NCBI lineage: Eukaryota > Metazoa > Annelida > Sipuncula > Golfingiida > Sipunculidae > Sipunculus > Sipunculus nudus. Next base: position 55,643,848 of record CM049309.1, read on the forward strand.
GGTTATCATTTCCATGCAATAACTTTCCTAAATGTTATCGGATTTCATTCAAATTTTGGTCAGTGATTGCTCTCATGCTTACCTTGGTTGGGATAGGTTTTGGAGTTTCTGGCTTCTATCTGTCTGTCTGTCTGTCACTTTGTCTGTCCATCCCTCAAGTTTTTGTTTCCGTGCGATTACTTTCTTAAATATTATCCGATTTCATTCAAATTTGGTCAGTGTTTGCAATCATGCATACCTTGGTTGGGATTTGTTTTGGAGTGTCTGGCTTCTGCCTGTCTGTATGTCTGTCACTTTGTCTGTTTGTCTGTCAGGTTTTCATTTCTATACAATAACTTTCCTAAATATTATCCGATTTCATTCCAATTTTGGTCAGTGATTGCTCTCATGCATACCTTGGTTGGGATTTGTTTTTGAGTGTATGGTTTCTGTCTGTCTGTATGTATGTCTGTCACTTTGTCTGTCTGTCTGTCAGTTTTCATTTCCATGTGATAACTTTCCTAAATATTATCCGATTTCATTCCAATTTTGGTCAGTGATTGCTCTTATGCTTACCTTGGTTGGAATTGGTTTTGGAGTGTCTGGCTTCTGTTTGTCTGTCTGTCGCTATTTCTGTGCATCCGTCAAGTTTTCGTGTCTATTCCATTATTTTCCTAAATATAATCTGATTTCATTCAAATTTTGGTCAGTCATTGCTCTCATGCTTACTTTGGTTGGGATTAGTTTGTCAGTCCGTCAGATTTTTATTTCCGTGGATAACTTTCCTAAATATTATCCGATTTCATTTAAATTTTGGTCAGACATTGCTCTAATGCATACCTTTGCTGGGATTAGATTCGGAATGTCTGGCTTTTGCCTGTCTGTCTGTCAATATGTCTGTCCGTCTGTCAGGTTTTCCGTTGTCTGCTATAACTTTCTTAAATATTATCCGATGTCATTCAAATTTTGGTAAGTGATTGCTCTCATGCTTACCTTGGTTTGGATATGTTTTGAAGTGTCTGGCTTATGTCCGTCTGTCACTCTGTCTGTCAGTTTGTCAGGTTTTCATTTCTGTGGGATAACTTTCCTAAATATTATCCGATTTCATTCAAATTTTGGCCAGTGATTGCTCTCATGCATACCCTGGTTGGGATTTGCTTTGGAATGTCTGGCTTCTGTCTGTCTGTCTGTTACTCTGTCTGTACGTCCTTTATCAAGCATGAAAAACAACAAGAACCCAAAGCAGGGGACATAAATCCTACAAATTTGCTTGTTTATCTTTATTTTAAGGAGGTAGAAATGGCCGGTTCCAAAGTACTTCCGGATACAAGCTCATGTTAACATATAGCCTACGCCACGCGGACCGCGCTTACCCGCTTCACGTGTTGTAGCAGAGCTTTACGTTTGTTCAGCGTGATGCCACATACAATGTTATATTTTAACTTATAGATAAATTATTAATACGTATTCCTTCCCGTGTCCTACGGCATGTCATCCCGGGCTCACTTGGGCTACGACTAGTCTTTGCTTTGCAACGCACGTCTCATAAACAAACCCCGAGTATAATATATATTTTTTTTTATCAAATTTGATAAATGATTATTGACTATACTTTTGCATAATTGTGTTTCCAGTAATTCAAACTCTATAATGACGTATTGGAAAAATTACAAATTTGGCAACAAAAACCTATGCAATCCTTGGATTCCGGAGCATGTGACACTGCTTGTTTACATTACTTTTTAGTCTCTTACATAGACACGCTGTGGCGCCACCTTCAATATATGATGGGGTACCAGTCTTGATCCAAATTCACACAAGTAAGCCGCTAAAATTGTGCCCACCAGTATCTTCAGACTTTTTACATATCAGAGGTTGTTTCGTATGAAACATGTCAAGGCATATAGTCGGATTCCAGTCTTAAAAAGCCTGCTTTGTATTGATATAAATATGACTTCACAAAATCAGCGTAGAGAGGTACAGTTTCGATTTTATTATAATAACAGTGCAAGAATCTCACCACGTGTGCACTTATATTCAATCTTATATTGTATAATTTTAACTTTATTTTTAAACGCGTATGTTAGCGGCCCTACGACGTTGAGACTCAAGAAACAGTTGAATTTTACCCCGATTGAAACATAATTCTTTTGCCGTTTTAATACGTTTACAGCTTTCGGACGCTGAGAGGTCTAAATTTATTAGATTTACCCCGAGGGTTGACTAATTATTCATTATTTTATCTTTTGGTCTTAATATATTTAGCGTTGGAAAGCTGCGACTCCAAACTGTGTTTTATCTAAACAGAGGGAGGCTTTTAAAACTATGTTAAATACGATTGTAGTCTCTGATTTGGAGACTCAAAACTGTCTAAAAGTTAAGTAAAATCCACGGGTTGACCAATTATTCATTAATTAAACTTCTTTTATTTTTTTACACGTTTACAGTTCTCAAACATGAATATACCAAGCTGTGTTAGATCTGACTCCTGAGTTAACCATTTATTTATTTTTGGGCAAAAAAAATATAAAATAAATAACTTAAAAGCTATGGTTCTCAGGCACTGCCCGCGTCAATTTTAACCTGAGGCATCAAACATTTTTATTTTGATTTTCATCTTTCAAGAAGATAAAATAATACCATTTTGATAAGATTTCCTTGTGTTTTTACCAGTTGAGCAAAAAATTCTGTTGTTTTCATGCTTCTCTATGATCATGTGACATTTTTAATGAAACATACCTAAAGGTAACAAATGAAATATCACCCGCCCGCAATGATTTCTGATAAAAAGTGCCCAAGAACCATACCTTCTTTGGCCTTATACTAATATTAAGTCTATATTTTAATACGTTTACAGCTGTCCAACTTAATGACACCTGACTAGGTAAGATCTGACTACCCGGGTGGACCATTCATTTATTATTATACCAAATTTGTTTTAATACTGTTACAGCTCGCCAACATGAAGATTCCAGACTGCTCTAAACCTCCTGGTGGACAAATCATTGATTATTTTACTAAGTTTATTTTTTAACCCTTTTACAGCTCTCCGACATAGAGATTCCAGACTGCGTTAGATCTGACCCCCGGGTGGACCAGGCTGACCAGCCGATCTGCGATGATTACACGTCCATGGAAGATCAGAGGATCACCCGAGTCAACCTGTTCCCGCCAAAATTCAGCTCCTCAAACAAGACGATACACGACGCCATGATCCTCACCAACAGCGTCCCCATGTACAACGGATCAGGTCAGAAGGAAAACTTTGAAATCAAACTAAAACATAGGGACGTCCAAAATACATTGTAAAGGCACCCTGATCTTCAATATCAATGTAAATAGCAGTCATGAATACCTTTGGATTAATAACCAAAAACTGATTTATTTGTTGAAAACTCTACTTCATGTTCCAGTTCATTCCTTATATGGAATTCCTTATCTCCTTTGACTTTTAGGAGGAAAACCTTGCGGTACAAGAACTTTGTGTGGACATTAAGTATTCTAAGAACGTTTACTGCATATGGAATTCCTAATCTAGCGAAGGTGACATGATTTATCTCGTTACAGAAACCAGATAAACAACACGGTGTACATCCCCTCCCACTACTACCTTGTCGCCCTGAAATGTAACAAACCTGACTGTACAGCAGACATGGATTATGACGTACAGGCGTTTATCTTACCCAACATCGACAGGACGCTCAACTGTATGCAGGTAGGACACGTCAATTTCAGGGATCGTTTGGTATGATCGATAAGATCATTCGGTAATTAACCTTTATAGTCAAGCATATTCACAGAGAAAGTCCAATGTATCTGTGGTCAAATACAAAAATGATGCCTAATAATTTTTTTTATGGTAAATATTTTATAATTTCAAAATGAAACGATCTGCTTTGATTTATCTGATGTTGAGTTTAACGTTTAATGAATGAATGAATATAGTAGGTATCATAGTTTTTGTCATTCTTGTTGTTGTAGTTCCGCCTGGACGATTACCTGATAGATAACACAGCACGTATCCGGGACATCGAGCTGCTGACAGGCTTACAGTTCCTGACAGCACACAACACTCAGCAAGGATTGCTGGCTCGGCTGCGTCTTCAACAGCGACTGTGGACCAAATCATAACACGTGTCGAAATATATGTGTAATGTTTGAGCAGGCATATCATAAGGACACTACGATCCTCGTATCATTCTAATTCATGCCCTATTCTTTCTGGAATCTTAATCACACAAAATCAGCAATAGAGGATATGTAACAATAAACAAATGTTAAATCATAAAATGTGTCGATTTTTTGTGTGTGTCATGTTAAAAGTTTGAGCAGGCATATCATAAAGGCACTTTGTAGTAATCATAAAAAATGTACATGTATTTAGGAAAATTAAACATAAAGAGTACAGATATATGATTAAGTACCCGAATACATGTCTAGCTGCAACTATGAACACATTTATCACAATATAAAACTGACATTAAAGTGTGCATCAACGTGTACGGTATAACATAAATAAACAAAAAAAAAATCCGTGACAGCTATAGGAATACGCAGTACAGTGTTGATATAACATTTGGATTAGGAAACTAAAACAATCGTTAGTGCGGCGTAATCAGAAGTGTCCAGCTGTTACATTCAATCGACTGCTATACACATAATCACAAAAAGATAAAACGTTTAAAAGTCCAGAGAATACCTGGTACAAACGACAATGATTGCACAACACAACCGCAGTTCTTGATATCGTTTCAATCTCGGCAATTATCTCAACAGAATGTCTCTTCATTTAACAGAATGTTTGTTTCGACGTACAATTCACACAAAGGTGCTTGAGTTTCATCAACTAAGGAACTGTTTGGATATAACAGGATTCATTTACTTTCAGCAAAGGAAACTTTCATGACTATTTCGTGAATATCATGGCCCCTTTTCCCATCACTTTGGATCCCTACATAAGAACATAACTGTAACCTAATAAACCGGCACTGATGATCATCTGCAAACACTGAGTAATGAAAAATATAGCTAAAAGAATGCAAATTTCATTATGTAGTGAATTTTTGCACTTTTTAAATTTCACGTGTTAGTTTTATGGTTATATATTTTCCAACTGCCATTACATATTTTGATTAATAGATGAAACGTCCTTGATCAAGGCAGACACTTTATCTGTCTAAGAGATACCCAAACAGTTGACAGAAAGGTGAATCCATGACTATATCTCTGTTTTAGCCTATGCAGATTGCCTCTATTATCACTTATATAATGTATTGATTACCACTTAGATATTATAAATTATCATTTGCATACATTCATAATCACATACTTAAATATGTTCTTAATAGCTGTATTATAAAAATGACTACAAAGTTCACTCGTACAACTGTTCGTTGAAGGTAACTCCGTTCCCATTCGTCCTGTCATTGCTTGCTGTCAGCTTCGAGATCGGGAATGCACCGTGCGTATGAACTGAAGCTGCGCACAGGACTTGCAATGGTGTACAACTACGTCGTAACCCAATTAACCAGATCAGATAGGCCCTATTATATATATATTAAAGTCAATTTCAGTTCTGAGAAGCAAAACAATCCATTTCCATTTCCGGATCCCACTCCGTTCATCAGGAAAATTGGAATCTGATTCTGTCCATATATTAAAATCACGACATACATGGCCGCTTTGTGTGTCATCATTACGAATTCGGGAAAGTGATAGAAAAGCCCGGAAGACCAGGACATTAGTAATAAAACTTTGTAAAGTACCGGGAAAACGGCACTGTTGAATAAACTTGTGTTACAATCGTTATTTTACTCGCATTAACATTTTATCATAGCTTTCTCAAATAATTGTAATATATTTTATTTCATTAACTGATGTTTAAACATTGCAGTTATCAATACATAACGGCCTATTGTCCCCTTTTATGAATTAGAATGTTTTTTATGATTTAACATTCTAAACTTCTCATCAAAACGATGAACTTGGAAATACCTACCATTTTAAATTCCTTCCCTGCAACTTACGGTCTTTACACAGCGCTTTAACTATAGGCCTACTTCCTATATGGTAAGCGCTGTTTGTTATGACCTCGTATCCTGAATTGCTACACCAGAGGGGAGCACTGTATTTTTGTCCAATCAGATGAGACCTTGTGCTGGAAGACACGGCCAAGCGAGGAATACACGGAGCCAATCATGCTTATTTCGTTTTGAGTGACAGCTCATCGCCCCGGTAACCGTATGAACAGGCCACAGGCTCAGAGAGAAATGCCGCAGACGTGGTTTACTTAGGGCCTTGGCCACATAGGATGTCCGGTCGGTGAGCTGTATTCAAACGAAACGTAACAACAAAGGCTGCGTGCACACCTCGCTGGCTAGTTCTACAGACACCAGACTCATGGCTACGCTAACACCACAGGCACTCGTTTCCAGCACTAAAATGGCCTAGAAACCGTAAACACATGTCGTATGGGCGATATACCAGTTATAAAAGAACTTATATCTGGTATATCGCCCATACGACATGTGTTTACGGTTTCTAGGCCATTTTAGTGCTGGAAACGAGTGCCTGTGGCTAACACATTCATACTGTCAGAATCGAATCGGTCGATGATGCGAGAATGCAGAAGGAACAATTAAAATTCGAACGTAAACTTGTCTTCAAACGGCGCTTCAAGCGCAGCTATGGGCGGAGCCAGGATGCCTGTCGCGTGTTTGTTTATTAGCATCTGGTTGGCTGCTTGTCACATCATATGCACGTTTTGTTCAGCGGACAGCGAACCGCCATCTGGTGTCTAAATATATCATTAACGGTCAAAGCTGGCAGCGTGAAAATCAGTTGCTTCTTTAGAAGCGTAAGATTTCCGCTGGCTCGGGAGCGTACTGCAACTGCGCTACAGCCGTCATTGCCACAACAAACTTCAAGACAAAGATTGAAGACTGGTAAGAATTTCAGAATCGTCCAGCTAGTTTCCTGAATCATTTAGGATCTTGAACATATATGTCTGGCTCATTGAACAAGGCCAAGGCATATTCTTGCGCAAGTTTTCAATAATATGATCATGCCGTCAATTCCGAAGGCCATATAGGAATACATAATTATAACAACATCTACTCTGGGCGTTTTGATTGGGCAATCTTTATTCGTAAAATGCCATCTTTATTCGTAAAGTGCTTTATGAAAGAAAAATATATGCAGAAGGACGAATAAAAACCATCACATACACCAGATTTTTCACTCTATAGTCAGTTGACAAGCACTTTCGGCCTCCTAAATCATCGTCCTTCGCGCGAGGAACCGTCACAAACGCCAAACTGATCGCTTTCTTTGCGATTCACAAAGCTGCTGAGACCACTGCGTGTTTCCTCTCGAACGTGAAATATATATATAGATGTCCGTTTTGATTGGCGAGTGCCAGAATGTGTCCACACATCGTCGGGCCATGCGCACTACACCTCTGGGGCTCACGGCTGTTACGAAAAGCCTTGCAACTCAGACTTGGGCAACAAGATACTTTTTACCATAGTGTGCCAAGAGGAACCATCCGAGAAGTCAACCAGGACACCACTTTTCACAATGAAACTCGCCACTGTCAGGTTATGTCATTATTTATTACAGAACGATGGATAACGATGACCGGGTGGACATTGCTGTGTCGTGGTTGGACGGTTCTGAGGGCGTGAAGCCGGACTTTATCCCTCTCTACTTCAGCTCCGTTGATGTTGCCGGGCACCAGGGAGGCCCTGAGATTGGAACGGTAGGTGTTTAGATTTTATACATGTTCATTTACTGAAGATTTAGTATGAATTATTGACAATAAATACATAATGTTAAAGGGTTGTCTCGTCCCAAGACGAATTATTCCGATTCATCTGCTTCTCTCCCTCGCCGTCTTGAGATTGGCCTCGTAAGGTTCTAAATAGGAGACCCCTTTGGAATCGTATAAATGGCATTTTAAGAGGTGTCAACATAAATAATAACCATATTGTTGTCTTTGGATGTTTTATGAATCTATACATAGTTATGGCCCCAAAATAATGCTCAGTTTCCCTACTGATCCATAATTTTGCCAAGAGCTGTTATGTTTACAAAGAAAACAAGCCGCCATGTTTACATGAGTGGCCCAAGTCAACGGGATTAAGACTGGGAACCCGCTCTGATATTATCGCTGTTTGAACTGGAAAAAGCGGGCGATAATAGATGTCAGTGCAAAGTACCAGTCGATCAACGTCCGCTCATTACAGATTCCTGTTGTTTGATATGTTTAAATCAACGCCGGCTCAAAAGGATCGTTAGGGATAATGTTTCATTAATATCTCAAGGTAAGAACGTGGTAAAGTTGGCAAAAAGAACCATTTACTACCAAGTCACGAACGGGTATATATTGGTGTGTATATTTAGCAGATTTTAGAGTTTTTTTGGTGCCTTCTACCAGTGTCTACCATTTCACCATTACGAGGCCTAACTGAACAGGTCATTCCCAAAACTGTGATCGTATCACAATTGTGGATTCCGCAACAAGTTAAAAGGATATAATCATGCTTGACATTGGTCTCCGTCGAGCTTTGTCCAACAAGTAATAATACATTGCGTGAAATAAAGTGTTATGAACATTTTTCGCTATCATGTCTTAATTTATATCATGTTTCTGCATACTTGCATATATATATATATATATATATATATATATATATATATATATATATATATATATATATATACCAGGATCCAGGATACAGTCGTATAAAAGATTAAGAGTAAACACTAAAGCACTTAAACCATTTGCCGAGGAAAATATAAAGTGCAAATATTGTTTTATGTAACCTGTAAATTTATCCGAATTATCAAGAACATTATCAATAACAGACTCACTTTAAAAATTGCTCAACCCCGGAGATTGAACGTGCTCTTGAAATCAGAGACGATGAACTGCGGGATTTAAGGAGCCGCATCTCTAGTGAATGTAACAAGTTTAGATATTATAATTTTTCGTTAATTGGAATGTCTCGAGTGTTTAAAACGATCTTCAAGAGCATCTCACAGCGGATATCGTAGGTGGAAATCACGGAAACTAGGATTAACCTGTGCAGAGAATAGTTTACATTCACAAGCTAGTCTAAAAGCTCAGTGCATGATTTCCAGATGCATAACTAACCGGATTACTTTGACTGAGCTCAGTTTGCTGTAGAACATTTGATTTAAAAAGGACGGGTCCGTCATGGCATCACATCATCTTACATATTTCCCCCATTATTTCATATTCCAAAGTCCATTTACAATTGCATATTGAACTGACAGTTACAGAAAGATGGGACGGTCCTTAGTTTTCCGATATTGTTATAGCGTTTACAGGTTGATGACGCGTTGATTCACCTTGACAAAACTACTAAGAGGCTGATGGACAGTTTGTATCGACGGGGGACACACAACTGTGTCAATGTAATCATTGTCTCCGATCACGGTGAGTGTTAAAAGGTAACAGTGCCACAATTTAGCAAAATATAAATAATAATTTTATAAATAGTACTTTCTTTAGTTTTTGCTGAAAATATTGTGAAATACGATTACAAAGAGCGTAAATCTTTATAGAACTCAACTGTTTTTTTCAAAACCATCTAGAGCTGGTTCGAGTTCGGTCAGATTTGAGTGGTGTTAAATACACAACCCTATCCCCGAAAAAAAACAATAAAAATTGATCTACCAAATCGCTAAGGAAATTTATAATCAGGTATTTTGGTATCGTTTCCTTTGTCAATTCAGGAATGAATGATGTAAATTGTCAAGAAAGACAGTCGGGTGTCCGTGAGCATGTCGATGAGAGAAACATGCACGTATGGACAGACGCCGCGGGCAGAGTGTCTAACAAGTACCGGAGTGACAGGTACAATGGACCCTTCTACCCAGTCGACCAGGAGGACCAAGGTGGGAAGCACAGGCACAATATATTAAGAAAGTGCATGTACAACATACGTGTAGAAATCTTAGCGAGCTATATAAAGACACACACACACTCAAACCCGTGTGCCGTAGTAACAGACCTTCTGCATCGTGGACCAGGAGGAACAAGGCAGGGAGCAAAATTATTAGGAAGTACCTCATACATATCGAAATCTGAGCAAATACAGACATGCAGACACAAATCCCAGTGCCATAGTACCCAGAAGCGGATCCAGGGGGGGGGGGTCCAGGGGGTCCGGATCCCCCCCCCCTCCCCCTTTTGTTCACCCGAAGAAACCTTTTTTAAAGGGTTTAAGACGAAATTTTGAGGCCAGGACCCCCCCCCCCCCCTTTTCTAGACCTGATGACTTTTTTAGGATTTCATTAGTCCTCCTGCATGGGTTGGACCCCCATTTTACTAAATCCTGGATCCGCCCCTGGTACCCGTTTGCCACGGGGTCCATTAGGGGTGGTGGTGGTGGTGTATAAACGCTGCTGTTGTCAGACATTATATTCTGTTTGTATTTTTACGGTTATTATCACAGCTGAATGAGGTAATATTTAGTTGGCTTTTTTATGTTTGTTTTGAGATGTTTTTGAGTGTTTCGATATATTTAAGGAACACTCCAGTGCATAAACTCTGCTTGCCGAGTCAGAAATACAAGCTAAGTTGGGTAACAGAAGAGTTTGCGCCTGCTCTTACCTCTGGCAAAACGGGACAGAGTTTGTCAATAGAATGTATATAGACTTACGTGAAGGATATTCGACCAAATTTTGTGATTATAGTTCCGCCTGAACATTTCAAAGTATTTATCATATGTTTATATCATTTCAGTGCCTGTTGATAGATTTATTGAAAAGCTTGAATGTAAAATTCAAGGAGTAAAAGTTTTTGAAAAATCGATGTTCCCAAAGAGACATCACTATGCCAACAGCCACCGAATTGATGACGTCATTCTTGATGTGAACGACCGGTGGCTGGTCACAGAGTAAGTGTAATGTTACTTGGCGCAAAAGGCTTATTATAGTTTTTTTTTTCTTTTCGACGTATCTTCCATTTTCTTTACACTTTAATTAAAATAACAATACTGAAGGAAAATAAACTGTTTTAAATACATTATTCTGTCAGATGGAAGAACGCTATACATTTATGTGGTACTAGGGGAATGCATGGAAACGATGAAATACTGCACTCGATGAAAGTGAGAATTATTTACGAATATCTAAAAATCCATTTATCTAATGTATAATATTGCTAATAACAAAATTAAGTCATTTTCAAAACTAATTTGGCATATGTCTATAAATGTTAGGTCTAAGTTTCCTTAACATGCGTAATGCTGGTATACTTAATTCATACCTGATCAATAAGACCGGTACTTCCAAAATATCTTAATTGTTTAATGACCTTCATTCCACGTTTCATTAGAATTCTTAAGTTTGTTTAAAATCCGTCATTTCAGGCTTTCTTTCTAGCACATGGTCCTGATTTTGCGAAAGAGAAAGAAGTTGAAGAATTTGAAAACATCGAACTATATAATATTATGGCACGTAAGTATATTCTTTTAATGATTTTGACTTTGAAATACTCTTACCAAACATTGTTATAGCCAATGTGACATAGATTCACTATCAATTTAAAGGTGTGTTAGACGTCCCACCGGCACCAAACAACGGCACAGAAGGAGCTCTGTACCCGATTCTAAGGAGCCCTCCGCCACTTCCGGTTATAGATACTACAGACAGGTACAGCGTCTGTAACTACAGAGAGTTTACAAAACACAACAACTCTTGTCCTTGTGGTCTCGTGAGTTTCATTTATTTGTGAATTTACTTACATTTATAGATACTTCAGAAAGCTTGTAGATCTTACAGATTGTGACAGAGAGCCTTCAGGGTACGATATGGTGTATTTGTTAGCTGTTGATTCATTTTTTAGGGTTTTGTGGATCATCGGTTTGGTAAAATCACTTTTGCTCACAAAATAAAGTTTAATTAGGGCCCCGCTTGAAAAGCGGTTGCCCCATAGTAATCGACCTGTCGGTCTGTCTACCCGTCCGTCCGTCCGTCTGTTCACAAATTCTTTTCCGGGTGATAACTCCAGTTAGGATTGACGGATTGAGTTCAAACCTGAAATATGTATTAACCATCAATTATGGAAGATCCCTATCGATTTTGGGGTCCGGAGGTCAAAGGTCAAAAATGTTATTCACAGTTTGGTGTTAAATTTTAGGTCCCTCTTTCAGCAGGGCAGAAATCAAACTTGTAACCATAATTGTTTGTTCCACCTTAACAGTAGGACAGGTCCTTGTGTCAACAGCAACGAGGCATGATATATGGTCTTAGTCAGCCATTTTTCTGTAAGTTATGCGGTAAAATCATTACTGAACACCTAGTAAGGTTGCGCTCTCTTAGCAAATATGCATGCAAAAGGACACATTGGTTACACAATAACTCGTAAAAAGTATTTCATATAAGGTCCCCAGAATCACGGCCGTGATGGCCCTTTTGATGGGCTACATCATGTTTGAAGACGGGTGACCTTGATGGATTTTCAAGGTCACAGAGATGATAATGCTAAAATGATGTTAACCAAATAGCTCGCAAACAATTTGACTAACACTCACTGAACTTGCACCAGTAATGTTTGTTATGAAGGGCTAGGTCAAGTTCGAAGATGGATGACCTTGACAGTAGCGATAATTCTCAAATGATGTTACTGCAATAACTCGCAAAGAATTTGATGAACAATCAAATTCGTTTCTGCATAATAACTTACCTAACATATGATGGATAGGATTCAAACATAATAAGTATCACCTATGGCCTAAGGGAGAAGCTTATTGATATTTGGGTCAGAAAGAAAAAAAAAGTAATACACAGTTTGGTGTTCAGTTGCTGGTAAAGGGCAAGCATATGTAGCATTCAGTCGTGTAACCTCACTTTTTCTCTCAAATTTCAAACCACATTCCATTAAGACAGATTGTGCAGTATCAGAAGAAATACTAGACTGCAACAACACAAGCAAGCCACCCTCATTACTGACAAGATCCTATCCTTGCAAGCCACCCTCATTACTGACAAGATCCTATCCTTGCAAGAAACTGTCATCCGTTTGTGCTTTTTCAATTCCTAGTCACTCGATCCTGCACACATTACTGACTTTATTCATGATCCATATATCCAAACATCTTCTGTTTTGGCGGTAACTGAAACATGGCAACTGATAATTTCACCATCCCTGGGTATAGAAACTCAATATCCTGTGCTAGAACATCACATCATGGTGGAGGTGCAGTTCTCTGCTCACGTGGAAGATGTTTATTACAGAAACTGCCACTACAGACTTACTCCACAATTGATGCAGTAGCAGCAAATCTATTCATACAAAAACAACAAGACACTACTACGATTCAGTTGTTATTCATGTATCGTCCACCAAGAACTCCATTATATAAAATCAGTGATTGCAAAAAAAAAGCTGAATCTCAGTTCAAGAGAATGACCATTTTATCACTACTTACCAGCAGCTGACTCTCTCTAATAGTACGAGGTCCATTTACACACTCGAGCCTCACATATAATAAGGCCAATTCAACATACAAATACTGGAAAAATATTTGACACAGCCCAGCCAAGAATAACTGGCACAGGTAATACACAAATACAGAAACTAAAAATGCATGCAGTTCATTTGTATCATTATTATGATAGCATTGAACATTTTCACTTTACCATATCTTTTCTTCCAGTTTATACATGTCAGCTGTTCTTTACAGGTTCTTTAATTTTCAAATATCACTCTATCAGCCCATGCTACAAAAGTACACCAAATTCACAGTACTTCAATTTATAACGACTGCATCTTTTGCGGGGCCCTTCCTGACCTGTCAGTTTTCTAGTTATATTACTCATCATTTTTCATGGATAGATATACATAATACGGTTAAACACCACTTGGGGGCGCAGTAATCATAATTCAATATAATTTAAGGCACCATTTACTATGATTAGTTGGCATGCGGTATCAGAATTGTTTTATAAATTTCCATGGGGTATTTATTCGGACAGCTGTAAAACAGTACATTGATGTGGATGCCGGATACATCACGCTGTATCCGTAAGTCATGCATGCGGTAACAAGGTCACGTGGTCCTTGTACAGCGCGGTATGCGGGTCAATGTGAGGAAAAATATCATTACTTTTTACCGCATGTATAAGTTTGCCACATTGCACATACCACGTGCAAATAAATGGTTGTTTGAAAATTTTAAGAGGGCAGAAGGAGACCTTTGACCTGCTTTCACATACCGCGTACCTCATACCAACAACAAGTAGAACTTTAAAGTGACGGTCCTATACAGGCGCATTTCAACACAAGGGGCATATTAAATATTCCTGTGTACAGAGCGAACTGTGGAAATATTTATCTCTCAATAATCATTACATTTGTAACTTTTCATCTTCTCATGGTGTGATTGTGACGTGATGTAGGTCTATATTACGTATAATTCCCTGCCAGTCAGTCTTTATCAAAATGCATGTCTATGCCCGACTTCAACCCCCCAGTATAATGAATCTGACATCAGTGTGATATCAGTCTCTTGGAAATTTTATGCCGTTTCCAAACAATGAAGGACCCATTTCTTATTACATGAACACAGATTGAATTGGGTATGTATCATAATTTAAATGTGCACATATTGCTGCAGGACACAATAGCTGGGCTGAACGAGAGACTGAACAGATCAGAGATCCAGAACAACCAAAGTATTACTGACCATCTGCCTCACGGGATGCCCGTCCTGAAAAACAACGACACGGTCTGTATCCTGTACCATGACGACTACGTCTCAGCCTACAGCCATCAACGCAAGATGGCGCTCTGGTCAGCCTTCACTATCGACAGAGATCAGGTGCTGTTTTAAATTCATAATCAAAGTCATAATCAAGATGGTAATCAAAATGTATAACCAGGCAAACGCGGGGTTGCATTAATAAGAAAACATTGTTCAGCGTGTGTAGCTATTATGATATAATCGATCAGTTATTATAAATAAATTCATTAATGGAGTAAAATCCTCGGTGTATCTGTCATACTTTTCATCTTGAGTTAGTTGTCTGGATCCGTTGTTTAAAAGTATATCGGCCGATATTTGGAGAGAAAACGTGAATATTTTAATAACAACTGCAGTACATGTGTGTACACTAGTTTAGCGGCTTACTGGTGTCTTGACTGGTTCCGACTCTTTTTATCCGCCGCTCCGCGGACGCGGGGGACATTGATTTGGGTTTGTCTGTCTGTCTGTCCGTCTGTCTGTCTGTCTGTCCGTCCGTCCGTCCGTCCGTCAGGTTTCGTTTCCGTGCGTTACCTTCCCTAAATATTATCCGATTTTATCCAAATTTTGGTCAGTGATTGCTCTTATGCATACTTTGGTTGGGATTGGTTTTGGAGTGTCTGGCTTCTGTCTGTCTATCTGTATGTCTGTCACTTTTTCTGTCTGTCTGTCAGGTTATCATTTCCATGCAATAACTTTCCTAAATGTTATCGGATTTCATTCAAATTTTGGTCAGTGATTGCTCTCATGCTTACCTTGGTTGGGATAGGTTTTGGAGTTTCTGGCTTCTATCTGTCTGTCTGTCTGTCACTTTGTCTGTCCATCCCTCAAGTTTTTGTTTCCGTGCGATTACTTTCTTAAATATTATCCGATTTCATTCAAATTTGGTCAGTGTTTGCAATCATGCATACCTTGGTTGGGATTTGTTTTGGAGTGTCTGGCTTCTGCCTGTCTGTATGTCTGTCACTTTGTCTGTTTGTCTGTCAGGTTTTCATTTCTATACAATAACTTTCCTAAATATTATCCGATTTCATTCCAATTTTGGTCAGTGATTGCTCTCATGCATACCTTGGTTGGGATTTGTTTTTGAGTGTATGGTTTCTGTCTGTCTGTATGTATGTCTGTCACTTTGTCTGTCTGTCTGTCAGTTTTCATTTCCATGTGATAACTTTCCTAAATATTATCCGATTTCATTCCAATTTTGGTCAGTGATTGCTCTTATGCTTACCTTGGTTGGAATTGGTTTTGGAGTGTCTGGCTTCTGTTTGTCTGTCTGTCGCTATTTCTGTGCATCCGTCAAGTTTTCGTGTCTATTCCATTATTTTCCTAAATATAATCTGATTTCATTCAAATTTTGGTCAGTCATTGCTCTCATGCTTACTTTGGTTGGGATTAGTTTGTCAGTCCGTCAGATTTTTATTTCCGTGGATAACTTTCCTAAATATTATCCGATTTCATTTAAATTTTGGTCAGACATTGCTCTAATGCATACCTTTGCTGGGATTAGATTCGGAATGTCTGGCTTTTGCCTGTCTGTCTGTCAATATGTCTGTCCGTCTGTCAGGTTTTCCGTTGTCTGCTATAACTTTCTTAAATATTATCCGATGTCATTCAAATTTTGGTAAGTGATTGCTCTCATGCTTACCTTGGTTTGGATATGTTTTGAAGTGTCTGGCTTATGTCCGTCTGTCACTCTGTCTGTCAGTTTGTCAGGTTTTCATTTCTGTGGGATAACTTTCCTAAATATTATCCGATTTCATTCAAATTTTGGCCAGTGATTGCTCTCATGCATACCCTGGTTGGGATTTGCTTTGGAATGTCTGGCTTCTGTCTGTCTGTCTGTTACTCTGTCTGTACGTCCTTTATCAAGCATGAAAAACAACAAGAACCCAAAGCAGGGGACATAAATCCTACAAATTTGCTTGTTTATCTTTATTTTAAGGAGGTAGAAATGGCCGGTTCCAAAGTACTTCCGGATACAAGCTCATGTTAACATATAGCCTACGCCACGCGGACCGCGCTTACCCGCTTCACGTGTTGTAGCAGAGCTTTACGTTTGTTCAGCGTGATGCCACATACAATGTTATATTTTAACTTATAGATAAATTATTAATACGTATTCCTTCCCGTGTCCTACGGCATGTCATCCCGGGCTCACTTGGGCTACGACTAGTCTTTGCTTTGCAACGCACGTCTCATAAACAAACCCCGAGTATAATATATATTTTTTTTTATCAAATTTGATAAATGATTATTGACTATACTTTTGCATAATTGTGTTTCCAGTAATTCAAACTCTATAATGACGTATTGGAAAAATTACAAATTTGGCAACAAAAACCTATGCAATCCTTGGATTCCGGAGCATGTGACACTGCTTGTTTACATTACTTTTTAGTCTCTTACATAGACACGCTGTGGCGCCACCTTCAATATATGATGGGGTACCAGTCTTGATCCAAATTCACACAAGTAAGCCGCTAAAATTGTGCCCACCAGTATCTTCAGACTTTTTACATATCAGAGGTTGTTTCGTATGAAACATGTCAAGGCATATAGTCGGATTCCAGTCTTAAAAAGCCTGCTTTGTATTGATATAAATATGACTTCACAAAATCAGCGTAGAGAGGTACAGTTTCGATTTTATTATAATAACAGTGCAAGAATCTCACCACGTGTGCACTTATATTCAATCTTATATTGTATAATTTTAACTTTATTTTTAAACGCGTATGTTAGCGGCCCTACGACGTTGAGACTCAAGAAACAGTTGAATTTTACCCCGATTGAAACATAATTCTTTTGCCGTTTTAATACGTTTACAGCTTTCGGACGCTGAGAGGTCTAAATTTATTAGATTTACCCCGAGGGTTGACTAATTATTCATTATTTTATCTTTTGGTCTTAATATATTTAGCGTTGGAAAGCTGCGACTCCAAACTGTGTTTTATCTAAACAGAGGGAGGCTTTTAAAACTATGTTAAATACGATTGTAGTCTCTGATTTGGAGACTCAAAACTGTCTAAAAGTTAAGTAAAATCCACGGGTTGACCAATTATTCATTAATTAAACTTCTTTTATTTTTTTACACGTTTACAGTTCTCAAACATGAATATACCAAGCTGTGTTAGATCTGACTCCTGAGTTAACCATTTATTTATTTTTGGGCAAAAAAAATATAAAATAAATAACTTAAAAGCTATGGTTCTCAGGCACTGCCCGCGTCAATTTTAACCTGAGGCATCAAACATTTTTATTTTGATTTTCATCTTTCAAGAAGATAAAATAATACCATTTTGATAAGATTTCCTTGTGTTTTTACCAGTTGAGCAAAAAATTCTGTTGTTTTCATGCTTCTCTATGATCATGTGACATTTTTAATGAAACATACCTAAAGGTAACAAATGAAATATCACCCGCCCGCAATGATTTCTGATAAAAAGTGCCCAAGAACCATACCTTCTTTGGCCTTATACTAATATTAAGTCTATATTTTAATACGTTTACAGCTGTCCAACTTAATGACACCTGACTAGGTAAGATCTGACTACCCGGGTGGACCATTCATTTATTATTATACCAAATTTGTTTTAATACTGTTACAGCTCGCCAACATGAAGATTCCAGACTGCTCTAAACCTCCTGGTGGACAAATCATTGATTATTTTACTAAGTTTATTTTTTAACCCTTTTACAGCTCTCCGACATAGAGATTCCAGACTGCGTTAGATCTGACCCCCGGGTGGACCAGGCTGACCAGCCGATCTGCGATGATTACACGTCCATGGAAGATCAGAGGATCACCCGAGTCAACCTGTTCCCGCCAAAATTCAGCTCCTCAAACAAGACGATACACGACGCCATGATCCTCACCAACAGCGTCCCCATGTACAACGGATCAGGTCAGAAGGAAAACTTTGAAATCAAACTAAAACATAGGGACGTCCAAAATACATTGTAAAGGCACCCTGATCTTCAATATCAATGTAAATAGCAGTCATGAATACCTTTGGATTAATAACCAAAAACTGATTTATTTGTTGAAAACTCTACTTCATGTTCCAGTTCATTCCTTATATGGAATTCCTTATCTCCTTTGACTTTTAGGAGGAAAACCTTGCGGTACAAGAACTTTGTGTGGACATTAAGTATTCTAAGAACGTTTACTGCATATGGAATTCCTAATCTAGCGAAGGTGACATGATTTATCTCGTTACAGAAACCAGATAAACAACACGGTGTACATCCCCTCCCACTACTACCTTGTCGCCCTGAAATGTAACAAACCTGACTGTACAGCAGACATGGATTATGACGTACAGGCGTTTATCTTACCCAACATCGACAGGACGCTCAACTGTATGCAGGTAGGACACGTCAATTTCAGGGATCGTTTGGTATGATCGATAAGATCATTCGGTAATTAACCTTTATAGTCAAGCATATTCACAGAGAAAGTCCAATGTATCTGTGGTCAAATACAAAAATGATGCCTAATAATTTTTTTTATGGTAAATATTTTATAATTTCAAAATGAAACGATCTGCTTTGATTTATCTGATGTTGAGTTTAACGTTTAATGAATGAATGAATATAGTAGGTATCATAGTTTTTGTCATTCTTGTTGTTGTAGTTCCGCCTGGACGATTACCTGATAGATAACACAGCACGTATCCGGGACATCGAGCTGCTGACAGGCTTACAGTTCCTGACAGCACACAACACTCAGCAAGGATTGCTGGCTCGGCTGCGTCTTCAACAGCGACTGTGGACCAAATCATAACACGTGTCGAAATATATGTGTAATGTTTGAGCAGGCATATCATAAGGACACTACGATCCTCGTATCATTCTAATTCATGCCCTATTCTTTCTGGAATCTTAATCACACAAAATCAGCAATAGAGGATATGTAACAATAAACAAATGTTAAATCATAAAATGTGTCGATTTTTTGTGTGTGTCATGTTAAAAGTTTGAGCAGGCATATCATAAAGGCACTTTGTAGTAATCATAAAAAATGTACATGTATTTAGGAAAATTAAACATAAAGAGTACAGATATATGATTAAGTACCCGAATACATGTCTAGCTGCAACTATGAACACATTTATCACAATATAAAACTGACATTAAAGTGTGCATCAACGTGTACGGTATAACATAAATAAACAAAAAAAAAATCCGTGACAGCTATAGGAATACGCAGTACAGTGTTGATATAACATTTGGATTAGGAAACTAAAACAATCGTTAGTGCGGCGTAATCAGAAGTGTCCAGCTGTTACATTCAATCGACTGCTATACACATAATCACAAAAAGATAAAACGTTTAAAAGTCCAGAGAATACCTGGTACAAACGACAATGATTGCACAACACAACCGCAGTTCTTGATATCGTTTCAATCTCGGCAATTATCTCAACAGAATGTCTCTTCATTTAACAGAATGTTTGTTTCGACGTACAATTCACACAAAGGTGCTTGAGTTTCATCAACTAAGGAACTGTTTGGATATAACAGGATTCATTTACTTTCAGCAAAGGAAACTTTCATGACTATTTCGTGAATATCATGGCCCCTTTTCCCATCACTTTGGATCCCTACATAAGAACATAACTGTAACCTAATAAACCGGCACTGATGATCATCTGCAAACACTGAGTAATGAAAAATATAGCTAAAAGAATGCAAATTTCATTATGTAGTGAATTTTTGCACTTTTTAAATTTCACGTGTTAGTTTTATGGTTATATATTTTCCAACTGCCATTACATATTTTGATTAATAGATGAAACGTCCTTGATCAAGGCAGACACTTTATCTGTCTAAGAGATACCCAAACAGTTGACAGAAAGGTGAATCCATGACTATATCTCTGTTTTAGCCTATGCAGATTGCCTCTATTATCACTTATATAATGTATTGATTACCACTTAGATATTATAAATTATCATTTGCATACATTCATAATCACATACTTAAATATGTTCTTAATAGCTGTATTATAAAAATGACTACAAAGTTCACTCGTACAACTGTTCGTTGAAGGTAACTCCGTTCCCATTCGTCCTGTCATTGCTTGCTGTCAGCTTCGAGATCGGGAATGCACCGTGCGTATGAACTGAAGCTGCGCACAGGACTTGCAATGGTGTACAACTACGTCGTAACCCAATTAACCAGATCAGATAGGCCCTATTATATATATATTAAAGTCAATTTCAGTTCTGAGAAGCAAAACAATCCATTTCCATTTCCGGATCCCACTCCGTTCATCAGGAAAATTGGAATCTGATTCTGTCCATATATTAAAATCACGACATACATGGCCGCTTTGTGTGTCATCATTACGAATTCGGGAAAGTGATAGAAAAGCCCGGAAGACCAGGACATTAGTAATAAAACTTTGTAAAGTACCGGGAAAACGGCACTGTTGAATAAACTTGTGTTACAATCGTTATTTTACTCGCATTAACATTTTATCATAGCTTTCTCAAATAATTGTAATATATTTTATTTCATTAACTGATGTTTAAACATTGCAGTTATCAATACATAACGGCCTATTGTCCCCTTTTATGAATTAGAATGTTTTTTATGATTTAACATTCTAAACTTCTCATCAAAACGATGAACTTGGAAATACCTACCATTTTAAATTCCTTCCCTGCAACTTACGGTCTTTACACAGCGCTTTAACTATAGGCCTACTTCCTATATGGTAAGCGCTGTTTGTTATGACCTCGTATCCTGAATTGCTACACCAGAGGGGAGCACTGTATTTTTGTCCAATCAGATGAGACCTTGTGCTGGAAGACACGGCCAAGCGAGGAATACACGGAGCCAATCATGCTTATTTCGTTTTGAGTGACAGCTCATCGCCCCGGTAACCGTATGAACAGGCCACAGGCTCAGAGAGAAATGCCGCAGACGTGGTTTACTTAGGGCCTTGGCCACATAGGATGTCCGGTCGGTGAGCTGTATTCAAACGAAACGTAACAACAAAGGCTGCGTGCACACCTCGCTGGCTAGTTCTACAGACACCAGACTCATGGCTACGCTAACACCACAGGCACTCGTTTCCAGCACTAAAATGGCCTAGAAACCGTAAACACATGTCGTATGGGCGATATACCAGTTATAAAAGAACTTATATCTGGTATATCGCCCATACGACATGTGTTTACGGTTTCTAGGCCATTTTAGTGCTGGAAACGAGTGCCTGTGGCTAACACATTCATACTGTCAGAATCGAATCGGTCGATGATGCGAGAATGCAGAAGGAACAATTAAAATTCGAACGTAAACTTGTCTTCAAACGGCGCTTCAAGCGCAGCTATGGGCGGAGCCAGGATGCCTGTCGCGTGTTTGTTTATTAGCATCTGGTTGGCTGCTTGTCACATCATATGCACGTTTTGTTCAGCGGACAGCGAACCGCCATCTGGTGTCTAAATATATCATTAACGGTCAAAGCTGGCAGCGTGAAAATCAGTTGCTTCTTTAGAAGCGTAAGATTTCCGCTGGCTCGGGAGCGTACTGCAACTGCGCTACAGCCGTCATTGCCACAACAAACTTCAAGACAAAGATTGAAGACTGGTAAGAATTTCAGAATCGTCCAGCTAGTTTCCTGAATCATTTAGGATCTTGAACATATATGTCTGGCTCATTGAACAAGGCCAAGGCATATTCTTGCGCAAGTTTTCAATAATATGATCATGCCGTCAATTCCGAAGGCCATATAGGAATACATAATTATAACAACATCTACTCTGGGCGTTTTGATTGGGCAATCTTTATTCGTAAAATGCCATCTTTATTCGTAAAGTGCTTTATGAAAGAAAAATATATGCAGAAGGACGAATAAAAACCATCACATACACCAGATTTTTCACTCTATAGTCAGTTGACAAGCACTTTCGGCCTCCTAAATCATCGTCCTTCGCGCGAGGAACCGTCACAAACGCCAAACTGATCGCTTTCTTTGCGATTCACAAAGCTGCTGAGACCACTGCGTGTTTCCTCTCGAACGTGAAATATATATATAGATGTCCGTTTTGATTGGCGAGTGCCAGAATGTGTCCACACATCGTCGGGCCATGCGCACTACACCTCTGGGGCTCACGGCTGTTACGAAAAGCCTTGCAACTCAGACTTGGGCAACAAGATACTTTTTACCATAGTGTGCCAAGAGGAACCATCCGAGAAGTCAACCAGGACACCACTTTTCACAATGAAACTCGCCACTGTCAGGTTATGTCATTATTTATTACAGAACGATGGATAACGATGACCGGGTGGACATTGCTGTGTCGTGGTTGGACGGTTCTGAGGGCGTGAAGCCGGACTTTATCCCTCTCTACTTCAGCTCCGTTGATGTTGCCGGGCACCAGGGAGGCCCTGAGATTGGAACGGTAGGTGTTTAGATTTTATACATGTTCATTTACTGAAGATTTAGTATGAATTATTGACAATAAATACATAATGTTAAAGGGTTGTCTCGTCCCAAGACGAATTATTCCGATTCATCTGCTTCTCTCCCTCGCCGTCTTGAGATTGGCCTCGTAAGGTTCTAAATAGGAGACCCCTTTGGAATCGTATAAATGGCATTTTAAGAGGTGTCAACATAAATAATAACCATATTGTTGTCTTTGGATGTTTTATGAATCTATACATAGTTATGGCCCCAAAATAATGCTCAGTTTCCCTACTGATCCATAATTTTGCCAAGAGCTGTTATGTTTACAAAGAAAACAAGCCGCCATGTTTACATGAGTGGCCCAAGTCAACGGGATTAAGACTGGGAACCCGCTCTGATATTATCGCTGTTTGAACTGGAAAAAGCGGGCGATAATAGATGTCAGTGCAAAGTACCAGTCGATCAACGTCCGCTCATTACAGATTCCTGTTGTTTGATATGTTTAAATCAACGCCGGCTCAAAAGGATCGTTAGGGATAATGTTTCATTAATATCTCAAGGTAAGAACGTGGTAAAGTTGGCAAAAAGAACCATTTACTACCAAGTCACGAACGGGTATATATTGGTGTGTATATTTAGCAGATTTTAGAGTTTTTTTGGTGCCTTCTACCAGTGTCTACCATTTCACCATTACGAGGCCTAACTGAACAGGTCATTCCCAAAACTGTGATCGTATCACAATTGTGGATTCCGCAACAAGTTAAAAGGATATAATCATGCTTGACATTGGTCTCCGTCGAGCTTTGTCCAACAAGTAATAATACATTGCGTGAAATAAAGTGTTATGAACATTTTTCGCTATCATGTCTTAATTTATATCATGTTTCTGCATACTTGCATATATATATATATATATATATATATATATATATATATATATATATATATATATATATACCAGGATCCAGGATACAGTCGTATAAAAGATTAAGAGTAAACACTAAAGCACTTAAACCATTTGCCGAGGAAAATATAAAGTGCAAATATTGTTTTATGTAACCTGTAAATTTATCCGAATTATCAAGAACATTATCAATAACAGACTCACTTTAAAAATTGCTCAACCCCGGAGATTGAACGTGCTCTTGAAATCAGAGACGATGAACTGCGGGATTTAAGGAGCCGCATCTCTAGTGAATGTAACAAGTTTAGATATTATAATTTTTCGTTAATTGGAATGTCTCGAGTGTTTAAAACGATCTTCAAGAGCATCTCACAGCGGATATCGTAGGTGGAAATCACGGAAACTAGGATTAACCTGTGCAGAGAATAGTTTACATTCACAAGCTAGTCTAAAAGCTCAGTGCATGATTTCCAGATGCATAACTAACCGGATTACTTTGACTGAGCTCAGTTTGCTGTAGAACATTTGATTTAAAAAGGACGGGTCCGTCATGGCATCACATCATCTTACATATTTCCCCCATTATTTCATATTCCAAAGTCCATTTACAATTGCATATTGAACTGACAGTTACAGAAAGATGGGACGGTCCTTAGTTTTCCGATATTGTTATAGCGTTTACAGGTTGATGACGCGTTGATTCACCTTGACAAAACTACTAAGAGGCTGATGGACAGTTTGTATCGACGGGGGACACACAACTGTGTCAATGTAATCATTGTCTCCGATCACGGTGAGTGTTAAAAGGTAACAGTGCCACAATTTAGCAAAATATAAATAATAATTTTATAAATAGTACTTTCTTTAGTTTTTGCTGAAAATATTGTGAAATACGATTACAAAGAGCGTAAATCTTTATAGAACTCAACTGTTTTTTTCAAAACCATCTAGAGCTGGTTCGAGTTCGGTCAGATTTGAGTGGTGTTAAATACACAACCCTATCCCCGAAAAAAAACAATAAAAATTGATCTACCAAATCGCTAAGGAAATTTATAATCAGGTATTTTGGTATCGTTTCCTTTGTCAATTCAGGAATGAATGATGTAAATTGTCAAGAAAGACAGTCGGGTGTCCGTGAGCATGTCGATGAGAGAAACATGCACGTATGGACAGACGCCGCGGGCAGAGTGTCTAACAAGTACCGGAGTGACAGGTACAATGGACCCTTCTACCCAGTCGACCAGGAGGACCAAGGTGGGAAGCACAGGCACAATATATTAAGAAAGTGCATGTACAACATACGTGTAGAAATCTTAGCGAGCTATATAAAGACACACACACACTCAAACCCGTGTGCCGTAGTAACAGACCTTCTGCATCGTGGACCAGGAGGAACAAGGCAGGGAGCAAAATTATTAGGAAGTACCTCATACATATCGAAATCTGAGCAAATACAGACATGCAGACACAAATCCCAGTGCCATAGTACCCAGAAGCGGATCCAGGGGGGGGGGGGGGGTCCAGGGGGTCCGGATCCCCCCCCCCTCCCCCTTTTGTTCACCCGAAGAAACCTTTTTTAAAGGGTTTAAGACGAAATTTTGAGGCCAGGACCCCCCCCCCCCCCTTTTCTAGACCTGATGACTTTTTTAGGATTTCATTAGTCCTCCTGCATGGGTTGGACCCCCCTTTTACTAAATCCTGGATCCGCCCCTGGTACCCGTTTGCCACGGGGTCCATTAGGGGTGGTGGTGGTGGTGTATAAACGCTGCTGTTGTCAGACATTATATTCTGTTTGTATTTTTACGGTTATTATCACAGCTGAATGAGGTAATATTTAGTTGGCTTTTTTATGTTTGTTTTGAGATGTTTTTGAGTGTTTCGATATATTTAAGGAACACTCCAGTGCATAAACTCTGCTTGCCGAGTCAGAAATACAAGCTAAGTTGGGTAACAGAAGAGTTTGCGCCTGCTCTTACCTCTGGCAAAACGGGACAGAGTTTGTCAATAGAATGTATATAGACTTACGTGAAGGATATTCGACCAAATTTTGTGATTATAGTTCCGCCTGAACATTTCAAAGTATTTATCATATGTTTATATCATTTCAGTGCCTGTTGATAGATTTATTGAAAAGCTTGAATGTAAAATTCAAGGAGTAAAAGTTTTTGAAAAATCGATGTTCCCAAAGAGACATCACTATGCCAACAGCCACCGAATTGATGACGTCATTCTTGATGTGAACGACCGGTGGCTGGTCACAGAGTAAGTGTAATGTTACTTGGCGCAAAAGGCTTATTATAGTTTTTTTTTTCTTTTCGACGTATCTTCCATTTTCTTTACACTTTAATTAAAATAACAATACTGAAGGAAAATAAACTGTTTTAAATACATTATTCTGTCAGATGGAAGAACGCTATACATTTATGTGGTACTAGGGGAATGCATGGAAACGATGAAATACTGCACTCGATGAAAGTGAGAATTATTTACGAATATCTAAAAATCCATTTATCTAATGTATAATATTGCTAATAACAAAATTAAGTCATTTTCAAAACTAATTTGGCATATGTCTATAAATGTTAGGTCTAAGTTTCCTTAACATGCGTAATGCTGGTATACTTAATTCATACCTGATCAATAAGACCGGTACTTCCAAAATATCTTAATTGTTTAATGACCTTCATTCCACGTTTCATTAGAATTCTTAAGTTTGTTTAAAATCCGTCATTTCAGGCTTTCTTTCTAGCACATGGTCCTGATTTTGCGAAAGAGAAAGAAGTTGAAGAATTTGAAAACATCGAACTATATAATATTATGGCACGTAAGTATATTCTTTTAATGATTTTGACTTTGAAATACTCTTACCAAACATTGTTATAGCCAATGTGACATAGATTCACTATCAATTTAAAGGTGTGTTAGACGTCCCACCGGCACCAAACAACGGCACAGAAGGAGCTCTGTACCCGATTCTAAGGAGCCCTCCGCCACTTCCGGTTATAGATACTACAGACAGGTACAGCGTCTGTAACTACAGAGAGTTTACAAAACACAACAACTCTTGTCCTTGTGGTCTCGTGAGTTTCATTTATTTGTGAATTTACTTACATTTATAGATACTTCAGAAAGCTTGTAGATCTTACAGATTGTGACAGAGAGCCTTCAGGGTACGATATGGTGTATTTGTTAGCTGTTGATTCATTTTTTAGGGTTTTGTGGATCATCGGTTTGGTAAAATCACTTTTGCTCACAAAATAAAGTTTAATTAGGGCCCCGCTTGAAAAGCGGTTGCCCCATAGTAATCGACCTGTCGGTCTGTCTACCCGTCCGTCCGTCCGTCTGTTCACAAATTCTTTTCCGGGTGATAACTCCAGTTAGGATTGACGGATTGAGTTCAAACCTGAAATATGTATTAACCATCAATTATGGAAGATCCCTATCGATTTTGGGGTCCGGAGGTCAAAGGTCAAAAATGTTATTCACAGTTTGGTGTTAAATTTTAGGTCCCTCTTTCAGCAGGGCAGAAATCAAACTTGTAACCATAATTGTTTGTTCCACCTTAACAGTAGGACAGGTCCTTGTGTCAACAGCAACGAGGCATGATATATGGTCTTAGTCAGCCATTTTTCTGTAAGTTATGCGGTAAAATCATTACTGAACACCTAGTAAGGTTGCGCTCTCTTAGCAAATATGCATGCAAAAGGACACATTGGTTACACAATAACTCGTAAAAAGTATTTCATATAAGGTCCCCAGAATCACGGCCGTGATGGCCCTTTTGATGGGCTACATCATGTTTGAAGACGGGTGACCTTGATGGATTTTCAAGGTCACAGAGATGATAATGCTAAAATGATGTTAACCAAATAGCTCGCAAACAATTTGACTAACACTCACTGAACTTGCACCAGTAATGTTTGTTATGAAGGGCTAGGTCAAGTTCGAAGATGGATGACCTTGACAGTAGCGATAATTCTCAAATGATGTTACTGCAATAACTCGCAAAGAATTTGATGAACAATCAAATTCGTTTCTGCATAATAACTTACCTAACATATGATGGATAGGATTCAAACATAATAAGTATCACCTATGGCCTAAGGGAGAAGCTTATTGATATTTGGGTCAGAAAGAAAAAAAAAGTAATACACAGTTTGGTGTTCAGTTGCTGGTAAAGGGCAAGCATATGTAGCATTCAGTCGTGTAACCTCACTTTTTCTCTCAAATTTCAAACCACATTCCATTAAGACAGATTGTGCAGTATCAGAAGAAATACTAGACTGCAACAACACAAGCAAGCCACCCTCATTACTGACAAGATCCTATCCTTGCAAGCCACCCTCATTACTGACAAGATCCTATCCTTGCAAGAAACTGTCATCCGTTTGTGCTTTTTCAATTCCTAGTCACTCGATCCTGCACACATTACTGACTTTATTCATGATCCATATATCCAAACATCTTCTGTTTTGGCGGTAACTGAAACATGGCAACTGATAATTTCACCATCCCTGGGTATAGAAACTCAATATCCTGTGCTAGAACATCACATCATGGTGGAGGTGCAGTTCTCTGCTCACGTGGAAGATGTTTATTACAGAAACTGCCACTACAGACTTACTCCACAATTGATGCAGTAGCAGCAAATCTATTCATACAAAAACAACAAGACACTACTACGATTCAGTTGTTATTCATGTATCGTCCACCAAGAACTCCATTATATAAAATCAGTGATTGCAAAAAAAAAGCTGAATCTCAGTTCAAGAGAATGACCATTTTATCACTACTTACCAGCAGCTGACTCTCTCTAATAGTACGAGGTCCATTTACACACTCGAGCCTCACATATAATAAGGCCAATTCAACATACAAATACTGGAAAAATATTTGACACAGCCCAGCCAAGAATAACTGGCACAGGTAATACACAAATACAGAAACTAAAAATGCATGCAGTTCATTTGTATCATTATTATGATAGCATTGAACATTTTCACTTTACCATATCTTTTCTTCCAGTTTATACATGTCAGCTGTTCTTTACAGGTTCTTTAATTTTCAAATATCACTCTATCAGCCCATGCTACAAAAGTACACCAAATTCACAGTACTTCAATTTATAACGACTGCATCTTTTGCGGGGCCCTTCCTGACCTGTCAGTTTTCTAGTTATATTACTCATCATTTTTCATGGATAGATATACATAATACGGTTAAACACCACTTGGGGGCGCAGTAATCATAATTCAATATAATTTAAGGCACCATTTACTATGATTAGTTGGCATGCGGTATCAGAATTGTTTTATAAATTTCCATGGGGTATTTATTCGGACAGCTGTAAAACAGTACATTGATGTGGATGCCGGATACATCACGCTGTATCCGTAAGTCATGCATGCGGTAACAAGGTCACGTGGTCCTTGTACAGCGCGGTATGCGGGTCAATGTGAGGAAAAATATCATTACTTTTTACCGCATGTATAAGTTTGCCACATTGCACATACCACGTGCAAATAAATGGTTGTTTGAAAATTTTAAGAGGGCAGAAGGAGACCTTTGACCTGCTTTCACATACCGCGTACCTCATACCAACAACAAGTAGAACTTTAAAGTGACGGTCCTATACAGGCGCATTTCAACACAAGGGGCATATTAAATATTCCTGTGTACAGAGCGAACTGTGGAAATATTTATCTCTCAATAATCATTACATTTGTAACTTTTCATCTTCTCATGGTGTGATTGTGACGTGATGTAGGTCTATATTACGTATAATTCCCTGCCAGTCAGTCTTTATCAAAATGCATGTCTATGCCCGACTTCAACCCCCCAGTATAATGAATCTGACATCAGTGTGATATCAGTCTCTTGGAAATTTTATGCCGTTTCCAAACAATGAAGGACCCATTTCTTATTACATGAACACAGATTGAATTGGGTATGTATCATAATTTAAATGTGCACATATTGCTGCAGGACACAATAGCTGGGCTGAACGAGAGACTGAACAGATCAGAGATCCAGAACAACCAAAGTATTACTGACCATCTGCCTCACGGGATGCCCGTCCTGAAAAACAACGACACGGTCTGTATCCTGTACCATGACGACTACGTCTCAGCCTACAGCCATCAACGCAAGATGGCGCTCTGGTCAGCCTTCACTATCGACAGAGATCAGGTGCTGTTTTAAATTCATAATCAAAGTCATAATCAAGATGGTAATCAAAATGTATAACCAGGCAAACGCGGGGTTGCATTAATAAGAAAACATTGTTCAGCGTGTGTAGCTATTATGATATAATCGATCAGTTATTATAAATAAATTCATTAATGGAGTAAAATCCTCGGTGTATCTGTCATACTTTTCATCTTGAGTTAGTTGTCTGGATCCGTTGTTTAAAAGTATATCGGCCGATATTTGGAGAGAAAACGTGAATATTTTAATAACAACTGCAGTACATGTGTGTACACTAGTTTAGCGGCTTACTGGTGTCTTGACTGGTTCCGACTCTTTTTATCCGCCGCTCCGCGGACGCGGGGGACATTGATTTGGGTTTGTCTGTCTGTCTGTCCGTCTGTCTGTCTGTCTGTCCGTCCGTCCGTCCGTCCGTCCGTCAGGTTTCGTTTCCGTGCGTTACCTTCCCTAAATATTATCCGATTTTATCCAAATTTTGGTCAGTGATTGCTCTTATGCATACTTTGGTTGGGATTGGTTTTGGAGTGTCTGGCTTCTGTCTGTCTATCTGTATGTCTGTCACTTTTTCTGTCTGTCTGTCAGGTTATCATTTCCATGCAATAACTTTCCTAAATGTTATCGGATTTCATTCAAATTTTGGTCAGTGATTGCTCTCATGCTTACCTTGGTTGGGATAGGTTTTGGAGTTTCTGGCTTCTATCTGTCTGTCTGTCTGTCACTTTGTCTGTCCATCCCTCAAGTTTTTGTTTCCGTGCGATTACTTTCTTAAATATTATCCGATTTCATTCAAATTTGGTCAGTGTTTGCAATCATGCATACCTTGGTTGGGATTTGTTTTGGAGTGTCTGGCTTCTGCCTGTCTGTATGTCTGTCACTTTGTCTGTTTGTCTGTCAGGTTTTCATTTCTATACAATAACTTTCCTAAATATTATCCGATTTCATTCCAATTTTGGTCAGTGATTGCTCTCATGCATACCTTGGTTGGGATTTGTTTTTGAGTGTATGGTTTCTGTCTGTCTGTATGTATGTCTGTCACTTTGTCTGTCTGTCTGTCAGTTTTCATTTCCATGTGATAACTTTCCTAAATATTATCCGATTTCATTCCAATTTTGGTCAGTGATTGCTCTTATGCTTACCTTGGTTGGAATTGGTTTTGGAGTGTCTGGCTTCTGTTTGTCTGTCTGTCGCTATTTCTGTGCATCCGTCAAGTTTTCGTGTCTATTCCATTATTTTCCTAAATATAATCTGATTTCATTCAAATTTTGGTCAGTCATTGCTCTCATGCTTACTTTGGTTGGGATTAGTTTGTCAGTCCGTCAGATTTTTATTTCCGTGGATAACTTTCCTAAATATTATCCGATTTCATTTAAATTTTGGTCAGACATTGCTCTAATGCATACCTTTGCTGGGATTAGATTCGGAATGTCTGGCTTTTGCCTGTCTGTCTGTCAATATGTCTGTCCGTCTGTCAGGTTTTCCGTTGTCTGCTATAACTTTCTTAAATATTATCCGATGTCATTCAAATTTTGGTAAGTGATTGCTCTCATGCTTACCTTGGTTTGGATATGTTTTGAAGTGTCTGGCTTATGTCCGTCTGTCACTCTGTCTGTCAGTTTGTCAGGTTTTCATTTCTGTGGGATAACTTTCCTAAATATTATCCGATTTCATTCAAATTTTGGCCAGTGATTGCTCTCATGCATACCCTGGTTGGGATTTGCTTTGGAATGTCTGGCTTCTGTCTGTCTGTCTGTTACTCTGTCTGTACGTCCTTTATCAAGCATGAAAAACAACAAGAACCCAAAGCAGGGGACATAAATCCTACAAATTTGCTTGTTTATCTTTATTTTAAGGAGGTAGAAATGGCCGGTTCCAAAGTACTTCCGGATACAAGCTCATGTTAACATATAGCCTACGCCACGCGGACCGCGCTTACCCGCTTCACGTGTTGTAGCAGAGCTTTACGTTTGTTCAGCGTGATGCCACATACAATGTTATATTTTAACTTATAGATAAATTATTAATACGTATTCCTTCCCGTGTCCTACGGCATGTCATCCCGGGCTCACTTGGGCTACGACTAGTCTTTGCTTTGCAACGCACGTCTCATAAACAAACCCCGAGTATAATATATATTTTTTTTTATCAAATTTGATAAATGATTATTGACTATACTTTTGCATAATTGTGTTTCCAGTAATTCAAACTCTATAATGACGTATTGGAAAAATTACAAATTTGGCAACAAAAACCTATGCAATCCTTGGATTCCGGAGCATGTGACACTGCTTGTTTACATTACTTTTTAGTCTCTTACATAGACACGCTGTGGCGCCACCTTCAATATATGATGGGGTACCAGTCTTGATCCAAATTCACACAAGTAAGCCGCTAAAATTGTGCCCACCAGTATCTTCAGACTTTTTACATATCAGAGGTTGTTTCGTATGAAACATGTCAAGGCATATAGTCGGATTCCAGTCTTAAAAAGCCTGCTTTGTATTGATATAAATATGACTTCACAAAATCAGCGTAGAGAGGTACAGTTTCGATTTTATTATAATAACAGTGCAAGAATCTCACCACGTGTGCACTTATATTCAATCTTATATTGTATAATTTTAACTTTATTTTTAAACGCGTATGTTAGCGGCCCTACGACGTTGAGACTCAAGAAACAGTTGAATTTTACCCCGATTGAAACATAATTCTTTTGCCGTTTTAATACGTTTACAGCTTTCGGACGCTGAGAGGTCTAAATTTATTAGATTTACCCCGAGGGTTGACTAATTATTCATTATTTTATCTTTTGGTCTTAATATATTTAGCGTTGGAAAGCTGCGACTCCAAACTGTGTTTTATCTAAACAGAGGGAGGCTTTTAAAACTATGTTAAATACGATTGTAGTCTCTGATTTGGAGACTCAAAACTGTCTAAAAGTTAAGTAAAATCCACGGGTTGACCAATTATTCATTAATTAAACTTCTTTTATTTTTTTACACGTTTACAGTTCTCAAACATGAATATACCAAGCTGTGTTAGATCTGACTCCTGAGTTAACCATTTATTTATTTTTGGGCAAAAAAAATATAAAATAAATAACTTAAAAGCTATGGTTCTCAGGCACTGCCCGCGTCAATTTTAACCTGAGGCATCAAACATTTTTATTTTGATTTTCATCTTTCAAGAAGATAAAATAATACCATTTTGATAAGATTTCCTTGTGTTTTTACCAGTTGAGCAAAAAATTCTGTTGTTTTCATGCTTCTCTATGATCATGTGACATTTTTAATGAAACATACCTAAAGGTAACAAATGAAATATCACCCGCCCGCAATGATTTCTGATAAAAAGTGCCCAAGAACCATACCTTCTTTGGCCTTATACTAATATTAAGTCTATATTTTAATACGTTTACAGCTGTCCAACTTAATGACACCTGACTAGGTAAGATCTGACTACCCGGGTGGACCATTCATTTATTATTATACCAAATTTGTTTTAATACTGTTACAGCTCGCCAACATGAAGATTCCAGACTGCTCTAAACCTCCTGGTGGACAAATCATTGATTATTTTACTAAGTTTATTTTTTAACCCTTTTACAGCTCTCCGACATAGAGATTCCAGACTGCGTTAGATCTGACCCCCGGGTGGACCAGGCTGACCAGCCGATCTGCGATGATTACACGTCCATGGAAGATCAGAGGATCACCCGAGTCAACCTGTTCCCGCCAAAATTCAGCTCCTCAAACAAGACGATACACGACGCCATGATCCTCACCAACAGCGTCCCCATGTACAACGGATCAGGTCAGAAGGAAAACTTTGAAATCAAACTAAAACATAGGGACGTCCAAAATACATTGTAAAGGCACCCTGATCTTCAATATCAATGTAAATAGCAGTCATGAATACCTTTGGATTAATAACCAAAAACTGATTTATTTGTTGAAAACTCTACTTCATGTTCCAGTTCATTCCTTATATGGAATTCCTTATCTCCTTTGACTTTTAGGAGGAAAACCTTGCGGTACAAGAACTTTGTGTGGACATTAAGTATTCTAAGAACGTTTACTGCATATGGAATTCCTAATCTAGCGAAGGTGACATGATTTATCTCGTTACAGAAACCAGATAAACAACACGGTGTACATCCCCTCCCACTACTACCTTGTCGCCCTGAAATGTAACAAACCTGACTGTACAGCAGACATGGATTATGACGTACAGGCGTTTATCTTACCCAACATCGACAGGACGCTCAACTGTATGCAGGTAGGACACGTCAATTTCAGGGATCGTTTGGTATGATCGATAAGATCATTCGGTAATTAACCTTTATAGTCAAGCATATTCACAGAGAAAGTCCAATGTATCTGTGGTCAAATACAAAAATGATGCCTAATAATTTTTTTTATGGTAAATATTTTATAATTTCAAAATGAAACGATCTGCTTTGATTTATCTGATGTTGAGTTTAACGTTTAATGAATGAATGAATATAGTAGGTATCATAGTTTTTGTCATTCTTGTTGTTGTAGTTCCGCCTGGACGATTACCTGATAGATAACACAGCACGTATCCGGGACATCGAGCTGCTGACAGGCTTACAGTTCCTGACAGCACACAACACTCAGCAAGGATTGCTGGCTCGGCTGCGTCTTCAACAGCGACTGTGGACCAAATCATAACACGTGTCGAAATATATGTGTAATGTTTGAGCAGGCATATCATAAGGACACTACGATCCTCGTATCATTCTAATTCATGCCCTATTCTTTCTGGAATCTTAATCACACAAAATCAGCAATAGAGGATATGTAACAATAAACAAATGTTAAATCATAAAATGTGTCGATTTTTTGTGTGTGTCATGTTAAAAGTTTGAGCAGGCATATCATAAAGGCACTTTGTAGTAATCATAAAAAATGTACATGTATTTAGGAAAATTAAACATAAAGAGTACAGATATATGATTAAGTACCCGAATACATGTCTAGCTGCAACTATGAACACATTTATCACAATATAAAACTGACATTAAAGTGTGCATCAACGTGTACGGTATAACATAAATAAACAAAAAAAAATCCGTGACAGCTATAGGAATACGCAGTACAGTGTTGATATAACATTTGGATTAGGAAACTAAAACAATCGTTAGTGCGGCGTAATCAGAAGTGTCCAGCTGTTACATTCAATCGACTGCTATACACATAATCACAAAAAGATAAAACGTTTAAAAGTCCAGAGAATACCTGGTACAAACGACAATGATTGCACAACACAACCGCAGTTCTTGATATCGTTTCAATCTCGGCAATTATCTCAACAGAATGTCTCTTCATTTAACAGAATGTTTGTTTCGACGTACAATTCACACAAAGGTGCTTGAGTTTCATCAACTAAGGAACTGTTTGGATATAACAGGATTCATTTACTTTCAGCAAAGGAAACTTTCATGACTATTTCGTGAATATCATGGCCCCTTTTCCCATCACTTTGGATCCCTACATAAGAACATAACTGTAACCTAATAAACCGGCACTGATGATCATCTGCAAACACTGAGTAATGAAAAATATAGCTAAAAGAATGCAAATTTCATTATGTAGTGAATTTTTGCACTTTTTAAATTTCACGTGTTAGTTTTATGGTTATATATTTTCCAACTGCCATTACATATTTTGATTAATAGATGAAAAGTCCTTGATCAAGGCAGACACTTTATCTGTCTAAGAGATACCCAAACAGTTGACAGAAAGGTGAATCCATGACTATATCTCTGTTTTAGCCTATGCAGATTGCCTCTATTATCACTTATATAATGTATTGATTACCACTTAGATATTATAAATTATCATTTGCATACATTCATAATCACATACTTAAATATGTTCTTAATAGCTGTATTATAAAAATGACTACAAAGTTCACTCGTACAACTGTTCGTTGAAGGTAACTCCGTTCCCATTCGTCCTGTCATTGCTTGCTGTCAGCTTCGAGATCGGGAATGCACCGTGCGTATGAACTTAAGCTGCGCACAGGACTTGCAATGGTGTACAACTACGTCGTAACCCAATTAACCAGATCAGATAGGCCCTATTATATATATATTAAAGTCAATTTCAGTTCTGAGAAGCAAAACAATCCATTTCCATTTCCGGATCCCACTCCGTTCATCAGGAAAATTGGAATCTGATTCTGTCCATATATTAAAATCACGACATACATGGCCGCTTTGTGTGTCATCATTACGAATTCGGGAAAGTGATAGAAAAGCCCGGAAGACCAGGACATTAGTAATAAAACTTTGTAGAGTACCGGGAAAACGGCACTGTTGAATAAACTTGTGTTACAATCGTTATTTTACTCGCATTAACATTTTATCATAGCTTTCTCAAATAATTGTAATATATTTTATTTCATTAACTGATGTTTAAACATTGCAGTTATCAATACATAACGGCCTATTGTCCCCTTTTATGAATTAGAATGTTTTTTATGATTTAACATTCTAAACTTCTCATCAAAACGATGAACTTGGAAATACCTACCATTTTAAATTCCTTCCCTGCAACTTACGGTCTTTACACAGCGCTTTAACTATAGGCCTACTTCCTATATGGTAAGCGCTGTTTGTTATGACCTCGTATCCTGAATTGCTACACCAGAGGGGAGCACTGTATTTTTGTCCAATCAGATGAGACCTTGTGCTGGAAGACACGGCCAAGCGAGGAATACACGGAGCCAATCATGCTTATTTCGTTTTGAGTGACAGCTCATCGCCCCGGTAACCGTATGAACAGGCCACAGGCTCAGAGAGAAATGCCGCAGACGTGGTTTACTTAGGGCCTTGGCCACATAGGATGTCCGGTCGGTGAGCTGTATTCAAACGAAACGTAACAACAAAGGCTGCGTGCACACCTCGCTGGCTAGTTCTACAGACACCAGACTCATGGCTACGCTAACACCACAGGCACTCGTTTCCAGCACTAAAATGGCCTAGAAACCGTAAACACATGTCGTATGGGCGATATACCAGTTATAAAAGAACTTATATCTGGTATATCGCCCATACGACATGTGTTTACGGTTTCTAGGCCATTTTAGTGCTGGAAACGAGTGCCTGTGGCTAACACATTCATACTGTCAGAATCGAATCGGTCGATGATGCGAGAATGCAGAAGGAACAATTAAAATTCGAACGTAAACTTGTCTTCAAACGGCGCTTCAAGCGCAGCTATGGGCGGAGCCAGGATGCCTGTCGCGTGTTTGTTTATTAGCATCTGGTTGGCTGCTTGTCACATCATATGCACGTTTTGTTCAGCGGACAGCGAACCGCCATCTGGTGTCTAAATATATCATTAACGGTCAAAGCTGGCAGCGTGAAAATCAGTTGCTTCTTTAGAAGCGTAAGATTTCCGCTGGCTCGGGAGCGTACTGCAACTGCGCTACAGCCGTCATTGCCACAACAAACTTCAAGACAAAGATTGAAGACTGGTAAGAATTTCAGAATCGTCCAGCTAGTTTCCTGAATCATTTAGGATCTTGAACATATATGTCTGGCTCATTGAACAAGGCCAAGGCATATTCTTGCGCAAGTTTTCAATAATATGATCATGCCGTCAATTCCGAAGGCCATATAGGAATACATAATTATAACAACATCTACTCTGGGCGTTTTGATTGGGCAATCTTTATTCGTAAAATGCCATCTTTATTCGTAAAGTGCTTTATGAAAGAAAAATATATGCAGAAGGACGAATAAAAACCATCACATACACCAGATTTTTCACTCTATAGTCAGTTGACAATCTATCAAAAAATTTTTTAACCTCATCGCCTCTCAGATATGAGGTACATATTCCATGTATGTAGTTTATTCTATCACACTACCTTTTATTAGCCGAGAGTATATGAAAGTGCGCTGTCCGATCTCACAAGTCATAAGGTTGATAATCTTTATTCTCTAGCACATCCCGTATAGAAGGCGCTTTTTTTTCTTTCACCATGCACGTTGTGGCTTAAAGCGGCTTAACCTAGTATGGGCTGCGCTTAATTACCAAACGTAGACGCTGAGCGTAAGCGTAAAACTATGTAAACATTCATCCAGTTTCATGGCAACGACAATCCGGCAACGATAATGCGGCCACGGCAAAAATATCGGTCAAGTGAAATTTCATTGGAGTGTACACATGCGAATTGCACGGCAACGACAATGCGGTACGACTTTATGGCTATTTTTCGAATTGGTCCGGTTTTTTTGCTGTTGCCTGACATAATCTTAAGGTTCTAAAAGGCAAAATAACGGCTAAAAGGGTAAGTAAAGTAAGGTACAGAACTTTTGTCTAGACACGTGATATTATAATCTAAATCACTCTTTAATTTTCATAAGGTGTATGAATAAATTCAAATATATTACTTTCTGTCTTCGTCTTTGATTAAAAAATTGTACTTAGTATAACCCTTTTCTTCTTCATCTTGTCGGCACGGTAAATTAAGTCAAAGGCAATATTTAGAAGATAAAAGTCGCCCTGGAGGTCCATCGTGATGAATAATCCAAGTGCGATTTGGCCTCCGATTTTACATTTTCCCGGACAATGTTGTCACACCACACACACAGCGGACATAGATCTCCCGGGATTTTTCACACAAAAGTCCAAAATGACTGTCTAGGGGTAAACGAAACAGGTTTATTCCGGTACACTGGCGTACCTAAGGGGGGGGGGGGGGCGGCGGCAGGGGCGGTCCGCCCCGGGCGGCACATTTTGGGGGGCGGCATTTCGGGTAATTAGTATAATGAGTGGCACAAGGAGTTCCAAAAATAGTACAAATTCGATCTTTTTGTCCCATGTTCAAGTATTCCAGGGATTATAAACTGGACAGTGGAACCTACAAAATGACAAGCGAACAATTTGCACATTTTTGGGGCGGCATTTCTGGGATTCAGTTTGATAAGTGGCATAAGGAGTTCCACAAAAGTACAATTTGACCTTTTTGTCCAATGTTTAAGTATTCCAGGGATTATAAACTGGACATTTGAACCTACCAAATGATTAGCGAACGATTTGCACATTTTTAGGGGCGGCATTTCTGGGATTCAGTTTAATAAGTGGCATAAGGAGTTCCACAAAAAGTACAATTTGACCTTTTTGTCAAATGTTTAAGTATTCCAGGGATTATAAACTGGACAGTGGAACCTACCAAATGATTAGCGAACGATTTGCATATTTTTGGGGCGGCATTTCAGGGATTTAATTTAATCAGTGGTATAAGGAGTTCCACAAAAATTACAAATTTGGCCTTTTTTGTCCCATGTTCAAGTATTCCAGGGATTATAAACTGGACAGTGGAACCTTTCAAATGATTAGCAAACGATTTGCACATTTATGGGGGCCGCATTTCTGGGATTTAGTTTAATCAGTGGAATAAGGAGTTCCACAAAAATTACCAATTTGGCCTTTTTGTCCCATGTTCAAGTATTCCAGAGATTATAAACTGGACAATAGAACCTACAGAATGATTAGCGAACGAATTGTACATTTGTGGGGGCGGCATTTCTGGGATTTAGTATAATCAGTGGCAGAAGGAGTTCCTCAAAAAGTTCAAATTTGGCCTTTTTGTCCCTTTTCAAGAATTTCAGAGAATTTGGCGGTGGAACCAACAAAATTATCTGCGGACGATCTCTAAATCAAAGGCAAGAAATACATATCTGTAATTATTCTTTGTTAGATCTGTGGTCTTGCAATGTCAGAACGCCATCGATAAACTGACCAATCATGCAAAAAGCCTGCATTTCAGGGCGGTCGTCGTTTACAGAAATCCCTAGCAGCATCTGATAATCACCAGGGAAAAACCCTGCCAGAAGACCAATGGCACCAGGTAGTGGGAGTGGGGTGTCTGTCGTACATATTGTGCGAAAATATTTCGACGAATAGTGTTGCTCTTTCCTTGGAAAGTATTAAGAATTTCCATTCTTGAACCCTTGAATTCCCGAAATTCCAGGATATTTAAACTGCCTGAAATGCCCTTTTTTCCATGATTCTTCATACTCTAACACCAGCCTCGTTAAAATACAGACGTTTACACTATCGTGTATATAATGAGTACTACCTGAATGCCTGTGTCTTTTGATTAACCAATATGACCTGCATGATCTTCTATGTAACGGGGGAAAAAACAGTAAACACCCTGACCTATATAGGAATTATTTTAAACCTTAAAATATAATTCTATTATAACTGTCCGGCGGGATGAATCCCTCTGGCCGCTTAGCCACATGTTCAATATACGTATCAAGTATCAGTTTTATCTTTGAGGATATTTTAATTAAACAAAGCCAGTTTATCCAAACATTGGATTTTTTATGTGAAAAAATAAATGAACCTGCCCTGCCTACATATATATGCTTAACTCATGAATTACGCTGTTTTAGTAAAGACTAAATAACGTGCATGCAGTAGTACCATGCATATCTCGATAGCTCTATTAGGTGTACCTGCTGTCATATGCGATAACAAGAGGTGGAATTATAGATGTGATAAAGTATTTGTATGCGTCGAGAATGGAAAAACACTCACCAAATAAAGTTTTTTTCCCAAGTTGAGTTTAAAGTAATCATGAATATTGTTTACATGAATGATGAAAGATCAATTTCCCACATTATATGTGTATCCTGCAGTGTAATCTGTTAATTGTTACAATTTATTCGTTTTATTCCTTTCTGTTCACTTCATAATGAAATAAACAGTAAAACCCCGCTAACGCGACCACCTGCGGGACCGGGCAAAGTGGTCGTGTTAGCGGGGTGGTCGTGTTAGCGGGATGCTTGTACATTAGTCTGCAAATATTAACGCAGGCGATAATATGGGTATTTCAAGTAAATGTTAAGTTGTTGTCCCTATTTAATTTAAAATCCCAAACTAAAAGGCTAGTTTTCTTTGACTTGTACCGGGCTGAGTCTCGGTGATTTTGATGAATTCTATCTTCTCTTTGAGGCTGATCTCTAGGTATTTTTACGAGTTGGCGTTCAAGTAATTCTTAAAGCATTGGTCTAAACACGAATATGGTCTTATGTCGAACACGTAGTGAGAACAGAATGAATACATTAAATGTTAAGTGTTATTTATATAGTTCCTGCTTGATCAATGAAATGTGATTTGCTACAGTTGTACTTTACCCACCTAAATGTATTCGTGTTGTGTCAGTTAAGTTTGCCTAACTTTTTTTATAGGTATGATAAATGCTAATCTAACAGCCATACTCAACAATTAATGTAATGGACCATGGAGTCCAATTTCTATTGATGTGTATAGTTTGGTTAGGCGGCGTTAAAAACAAGCCTAACTATGGCTGGGCAGATGAAAGCGAGCTTTCTGACGTGCCCGGCTAATTAATCACGGGCTATTATCCATGTCCAAGCTTGGTGATGAGCGTGTCACCTGCTCAACGGGCCGTTGTCGCCAAGTGCCAGTGGTCGTGATACGGGGGCATATCTGAAGGTCGGGACCAAAAAAAGGTGGTCGTTGGTCTTGATAGCGGGTTGGTCGTGTTACCGAAGTTTTATAATATGATAATTTATATTAGACAATTCTGGGACCAAGAAAAGTGGTCGTGTTAACGGGGTGGTCGTCGTGCGGGAGTTCACTGTACTTGTTTGAGCTTCGAGCGATCTTTTGATTTACATTAGCAAAGAGATGTCTGCTCTTGAATATGTGGCGGAAGAATTCCCTGCCAGTGAATCCATATAATTGCGTTGTTGCAAATACAAGCCTGTAACAAGGACATTTGAAACGATATGTTTCAATATGTTATCCAGTTTTGTAATGTTTTGTTAGAGGGGCGGGAATTTCTAAGACCGCCACGGGCGGCAATGAGGCTAGGTACGCCGCTGTTCCGGTAACGTCCAACAATTTGCTTTAACCGCCGTAGATTGGCTCCAATCTTACAACACATTTCTTCAACAGTTCTTTGACTTTCGCCCGCCGTTAATTGGCTCTAACTTCACAAATACAAAGTCTACAAAACTTCTAACGCACTCCTCGGGTAATAAACACTCTCTCCTAGGGCCAATACTCGTCCTAACTTTTATTTAAATAAAAATTACAAAAGCTCTTTAGGTCTGTACTAAGCTCTGTTATGACGTACATAAATTCATCTTTAACCACCTCTACAATTTCCTGCAATACACATCTCCAAAAAATGTAAAACAATATAACAAGGCCTACAGGCCTAATGCGAACCTGTGCAATGGGATATACATCAGGTATAATGCTTCCATGTTGGACCGTTACTTTCCAAGTACATGTATGGCATGTACAAGTACAATGCAAGCACTGAAAGTTTTGAACCTGACTGCATGCACCAATAACACAAACATCCCTGCCGAAATACTGGCATAGGTGCACAGAACACAAAAATGAATGTAAGTGGCACCACCACTTGGGCAAAAGCCATTAAAGATGTATGGACATAAACAATTTCAGGCTACAAACCACTCTTCGGCTATGTGCCCATGCCTGAAACAACTAGATACAGGTAGTCCAAAGCGACTACGTTTATCCGCCGAAACCAGAGTAGTACAGGTGAAGTCAGGCATGGATGAGTGGTAAGGGGAAATAAAGTGAAATGGCTGTCTGCCACGTAAACATGATATTGCAAATCACTACTAAAAAAATGACATTAATTTATTCAACAAAAACGGAAAGGTAATTTCAGACCAATACCTTGACCTACTCCTGTGATATAAGCAATTTTCACCCAAAGCATATGTAAGAATAGACGCCACGGGAAAACGATAACAGATGGCACCACCAGTCTTTAGTATAAGAGGGAGGAGTCCAAGATCTAAGGATATGCACAATTTCATGCCAATACTGCGAATCACTCCTGAGAAAAGGGCATTAATTTATTCTACGAAAACAGGACGGTAAGTGGCGTCACCTATCTGCTTTACGAGCAAAATTTCCAAGATGGATGAACATGCCAAATTTCAGACCAATACCTTGACCCACTCCTGAGATATGAGCAATTTCATCAAAAGCCAGTGTTGGGATGGGCGTCACAGGAAAACGATTGCAGATGGCGTAAGCAGTCTTGAATACAAGATGGAGGAATCCAAGATCTATGAATATGCACAATTTCAGGCCAATA
The DNA here is from genome assembly GCA_026874595.1 of Sipunculus nudus. NCBI lineage: Eukaryota > Metazoa > Annelida > Sipuncula > Golfingiida > Sipunculidae > Sipunculus > Sipunculus nudus. The sequence continues at coordinate 55,687,286 of CM049309.1, forward strand.
CTGCAAATCACTCCTAAGAAAAAGGCCATTAATTTATTCTATGAAAACCAGAAGCTAGGTTGCGCCACCTGTCTGGTTTACGAGAACACTTTCCAAGATGGATGAACAAGCCAAATTTCAGAAATTTCAAATTTCAAGGTTCCTACTTGAAATAACTTTAAATTAAACAGACTTGCATTGACTTGTTTAAAATAATATAATCCTGTTACTGTGCCAAAGCTATTTATAGAACTGGCATCGTCTTTGCTAATGGCCAACATCCAGGCACTGGCAAATCTTGGCAATCTGCCAATGGCAAACCAAGTGCTGCCATCTGTACACAAAAGTGGTCCCTACTTGAAATAACTGAAAAAAAAAGGAATCAGGAACATATGAAAAATTATTACTGATGTATACTGAATTTAAAATTATAATACAGATACATCTCACTGATGGCAAACTCTTGAATAAAGTTGAGTATGGATAACATTTATTTATAATCATATACAGCCGTCTTTATGTAGCCACAGGCACATAGAGCTGAATATCCATGATTATAACATTGCCTGGTATGAAGAAAAATTCAAATCATAAATCTATTTTTTTTAAAGCTTTTAAAAGACATTCTTGTCAATATAAACCACAGATAACCTGAAATCTGATCACCTGACGTTATCATCATGTGTAATTAAACGTCAGCTTAAAGTTTCATTTGTGTGATAGTCAAGCATGCAAACATAGCAATATGTTTAATACATGGAGAGTCACTAGGTGAGCTGAAGTTTTTATATTTCTAGCAAGTAACATTTGGGATGGATTATGGCTTGGTTTCCTTGTTAAAAAATGCACACGGACTTAGGTATATAGGCTGTAATCAGGGCACATTAAATTTTCTCTGAGATCTCGGTTATCTAAAATTCCCCTTTCAACGTTCATCTTTTTATTTTTCAAGATATTTGAAAACTGGACTCGGGATATAGTATAAAGATAAAATATACATGATATATACATACTATTTCATTAGTAAATACAAAACCGTAACTGCGTAACATCAGATTAACAGGTATTTAAATGGCACAATAAGGTCGACTTAGAAATGTCAACTCCTTAACTAATGTTTGGGCATAGAAACACAAACACAAGAGTTGAGTCCGGCCGACCGCCATGTATTTCTCCTGCCTCTCTCGCACCGATCATCGGTACCCTCATCTGTTAACATAGCAATGTGAATTTTTGGTGTGTCACATAATTGATAGGATGTGATCTTTATATAGACATGTGTCACAAATTTAATATGATTTGACTCTTATATATACATTAGTCTCAAAATTAATATGATGATAGAAAAAATAAATTTACAATAACCTTAAAAGATAATAAAAATGAACCACAGAGCACGATTTAATACGTTTAACATCCCAATTACGTACATAGTCACATGTTAAATTGAGATAGGAATATACAACTATGATAAAAAAGGTAAGCTGTATTTAAAAGTTCAGGTAAGATTATATACACACCAATTTGGATACGATCAAATAAACTGAAAAATGCCAGTTCGATGATGAACTACCATGTGTCTTCTTAGACTTAAGGTGTTTCAGTAAAGATATATCTTTTAGGTCAGTTTTTATATATTTTCAATGTATATTATATGTAATCTGACTGAACTTTGTAGAAGAGCTGAATGGCTTTTGAGCATGTTTCCTTGTTTCAATAGGAGTTAAAAAAATATAACAAAATAACATTCACTTTTATGATTGTGCCCTGAGTAGTGAGTACAGTTAATCGCATAAAAATTTGAGCGTTTACAGCACATCATGGGAATGGATGTGATTGTAATACACATATAGCCTATACTATGGGCGGGTGCGACTTTCGACGGTCATAATACGGCGGTGAGTATAATAGTGTAGTCGCTCATGTAGCAAAATCGCAATCCCGTAGGAATTGAATGACCAAATTAAGACAGCACTTGTTTTCACTTCATTTAGATGTAAGCTGACGGAAAAAGTTAGGTAACAGTTTTTATCAACCCCCTGATCCCCCTAAAATTCAAGATGGCCGCCATCATAATAAAAAAGGCTAGATATTGCTTTGATATTTTAACTATCGCATCAAAATGATTAATATTGGATTGATTTATAAGCTTTGGAATGTGCACTGGTAATACCAACTACTCAGGAGCTGTCCAGAAGTTAGGGAGGGTATTAAAGGTCGAGGTCAAACTTATATACCAACCTTCGATCCTAAAAATAACATTATACATCTTAAGTACTACGCTGTCATATATTCTGAAATATGATTTTCAAATAGTCAACAGTTTTAATAATTGTCTTGGCAGAAGATTATGTCATAGGGACGGCACTAAATACATTACACTAGGATACTGTTATATGGTTTTCAAATGGACCTTAAAGATGCCGATTCATCTACATTTTGAAAGAGAATTTGTGAGTTCTGGCTTCTCTTTGTATAAATTAATAAAACCAGAAGTAATTCGGAGTTAGGAAACTTCTTAAAATGCCTCCGTGACGGATGTATGAACTTTTTGATCAACAATATGTTTGTAAACACAGCAATGTTGACAAAAGAGGGGGGGGGGGGAAATGTAACCTAACATGGTATGTGGCATATTTGGGGAGGCACAAAAGGTTATTTGTTGCAAAACCCCATTTGCAAAACTCTCGCCTATCCGACTTGCTGTTGCCGATGCCATTGTTGATTTTTTTGGCGGGCCCCACATATTATAAACACTTTGATATATAAAAAAAAACAAGCAGCCTGTGTGCGTGATATTAACGTTTTCTGGCCTATTTTGAATAACATCTCAAGGAATTACCTTCAGTTTTATTAAGGGTCAGATAGGTGATTTAAAACACTAAATTGATGTACGTGTTACATATTTCACGTATTGCTGATTCTCTGCTGATTTATTGCTGAGTACTAATCGTCAACATTATTAATGCGAAACAACCATTCTGAAATCAATTTGTGTTGTTAGTAAAAAAGATTAAAACAGCCTTGTAGATGCTGATACAGGAACAACCTATGGAATGTTAACTATAACAGAGGCCTGGTACACTTCGAGGAGCATTAGAAACCTTTGTCTGAATATCTTTTGAGTTTACCTGAATAAAGGGGGAAATAGGTCAGCTATTATTGTAATTGTCACAAAAAGATGGAAATTGCCCTGACAAAAGAAGACAACATATCTGCATGTGCACAGGGTCATATTGATGCGGTCCGTAAAAATGTTAAGTGTGTACATGTAAATGGCATCTTGTGAATTCAAATACATGTACCTTTAAGAACCCCATAGATAAATGTCGGTTAATCAGGACCAAGCACCTCAAGATTTAGATACCACTACCACGGATGATAATATCAAGAATTACTATCAGGTCTACATCGACAAGCAGATGCGCGTGCGTGGAAAACCAGAATGCCACAGTAGATGGTTATAAGATACGCTTAGAACGAATTCGAATAATATTGATATGGGCCGTGGAATATATAATATAAGGATAACTGTTTCAAATGACCATATATATGTATGTAGGTAAAGTCAATATGGATTTATCCTGAACATGGTTGAAATTATGTATTATATTTAAATCCTAAGGTACAGCAATGCCTGAAAGACATTCAGTCGGAACATAGGAAATACTTATTTTTCTGCTACATTCCTATTATATAAATTCTTTGGTGAAAAGATTTAGTACAAAATTGGGCAATCTGCGCCGCTCTTCTTGAATTCGAGAAACAATGGAAGATCTCTGGTGAAGGTTCCCTCCTTAATTTAGAAACACTATTGCATGATCATATTCTTAATTACATACCTGTTATACATGTTGTTAATATCGTTGGTAATATCGGGGGATTAAAGACATTGATATTAAAAATATATTAAAATCAATTGTCAATTCATGAATCAAAACACCTGTAATAACACGGTAGTATAATCGCATGATAAAAGCCTCCAACGTTTTCTTCCCAACGTTTCTCTGTGCACACGATATGAAAACCTTGATATAAATGATGCCTTTTGTATAGGGAGAAAGTTTTAAATGTGCATTTAAAATAGGAATATTTTGAGGCATTATATACGTAAGAAATATTAGAATATTCTGCTCCACAACTTTTATTCCATTAATGTCTTTGGATGATGTGGTTAAACCTTAGTGGGGCTTAGCTTTAATATTTATATTTTAACAAGTTAAAACTTAGGATATTAACTGCACGGTCCATACATTCAATTTTATGTTACATGTTGATTCATGTGTTTCCAAGTTGTAAAATAATTGATTAGGAAGTATATGTTTAACTTTGCAAATTTAATGACTTCTGCAGTCTAGGAAGAGCACATGTAAGGCGGTTAAGCTGTGCCTCACTCAGACATGAGTGATATTTTGGGATCTATACCCTGATTTTATGACCAGGCAGATGCAATTAAGCAAAGGCACCCTTCCTATTATACAATTATTTAGATGTTATCTTAACGCCGCAAATCACACATACGTCAATAAAAAATTTAATTGCTGAGGAATAAAAATGAAATCTAAAAACATTAAATCACCAATAAATGGGAAAAGAATCAAATAACATGAGAGGTGTTAGCGCTCAACGGGCCCAGGGGGAAGAGGGGGGGGGGGGGGGGGGCGCAGTTTTTACAACTGGAAACAGCTGATGGTTTATATAAACATGGCATTTGCATCCCCTGGTTGATTTACACTCGACAGTGATTCCATCCAGGCGTAATGGGAAGGTCCTTCCAAACGGCCGTGTTTTACACACAAATGAGTGCGCCTCTGGGGGGATCCTTGATGGTATGATCCAGCGATGGGGAAGATTACGCAATCAGGAACGGCAGTTGCAGTAGTCATTGGGGCTTGGTGAACGCCAGGATATGAAATGAAAGGAAGCGTGTGATACTGCCCTATCACTTAGTCCGAAACCTGAATAGAAATCGGCAGATGTACATATGTAGTTAATTTTGCATTTAAAAAATGGAGGCGGCTACCTCGACCAAAAAAAAATATATATAAAAAAGGTTCCATCATTGGTTTTAGCCTCAATGCCAAGATCTACATGGTCCGTTTTACCCAACTTGTAACAATTAGACCTGTTTCAGCTCATATTCAGATAAACTATAGGAATAAAAAATATCCAGAAAATGGTTTCTACTTATCCCCATGTTCTACTATAGAACAGTTTAATATGACTTGAATATTTCTGCATCAACACCACCAACAAGGTTTTTGGAATCTCGGAATCTTCGATATAACCACACAAATTGATTCTTAATGTTTGTTTCGTTGCAATATGGTAGGCACGTAGACCCTGTAGTACTACTATGAGAGAATCAGCAATATAAAAAAGAGATCAAGAAGATCAATTTCATAAGGTCTATTTCCATTTGATCACCATTTCACATAACATATGACAGTGTAGTGCCCAAGATATTTTTATGCTTTAAAATATTAATATATACATTTGACTTTGACCTTGCATACCCTCTGTGAGCTTCCGAAAACTCATGATTAGTTGCAATTAACAGGACACATTAAAAAAGTATAAATCGATCCGATTTTCTAATACCATTAAGTTTTATTATTATTTATATGATAAGACTGCCATGGCGGCCCTTTTGAATTCCCCGGGATCACAGAGCTCACAAAAACTGCTTTTTAGCTGCAATTGACAGAACACATTCAAAAACGTTAAAAAATAGATCCAATATCATTAAGTTTTAAGCGACAATTACAGTATAATAGTATTATCTCTATTTTAAGATTGCAGTGGTGGCCATCTTGGATTCCTTGGGGTCAATGGGTTAAAAAAAATAAATATAACCTGCATTTATTCATCAGCTAAAGTGCAAATAAAATGAAAGCAAGCACTATCTTATTCAATTCCCAAGAAAACGTTGTTCTGTTTTACGTGCAAGTACACTCTTATTCCAACACTCAATAATTCTCAAGGGTGAAGGCGGCCATCTTGGATTTTCGGTGTTAGAGGGATCTAAAAATTTGTTACCTAACATTTTCCATTAGTTCATATCCTGTTAATGCTAAATCAGTCATTATCGCAATTTGGGCATCAAATTCCTACGGAAATACACCCCCGTCTACACTATAATGGACATAGGCATGTATGGGGGAAGTATGGATACATGGCACGAGTATGATGAATTGATTGTACACGGAACCATGGAAACAAGAGTTGTGTGAATGTATAAAAAATATTAATCATGAAACATCGGGATACGGTAAATCATGGACATATCATGATTAGGAGTACATTTGAGATACAATGGAAGAACGAAGGCCGTAACAGGGTTGTGAGAACATGGCAAAAACATTGGCGTAACGGTGTACCGTAGAAATAACAAGGGTGCGATTGCTTTTTTAAGGGCGTGGGTGGGTATGATAAACCAAAGTGTGGGGTCCACCTCAAGGAAAATCATCGCATTATTTTCTATATTGTATGCATTGTATGTATTTTTTAATTCGTAAACATATGTATCGATTACCCAAAAGACAATATTACTGGTTTACAGACAACATTTCATGTGGTCGAAGACGGACGAACGCATGTCGTGAGTTTTCACTGGTTATTTCCGATTCCACACAACACTACACTACACCAGTAATATATAAAATATGTAATTCATGACCCCAAGTTATGCTTGTCATTGCCCTCCTGCCCTCGGCTTCGTTAGATAAGCCAGATCACTCGTTTGCTGCATAACAAAACGGAAACCATTGTTAATATTCATGCTGATTTTTTTAACGAGTGTTTGAAATGACATTAAGTAAATGTAAAGGACCCTTAACACACCAAGGGGATATTCGGAAAGCTAGATTTGGTTGGTCACAGGTATGAACTGATTGACAGGTGGAGGTATTTAAGAATTATCAAGCATATACAATACACTTTACCGACACTAAGTACACATAGTACAACTACACTCAGGTGTCGGGGCTAGATCGCCCCAGTTACGTTCCGTCTGCGCAGGATTTAAGCGTGTGGTCGTGCCTGGGCTTCCATTTATCATATAACAACTTGTAGACAGGAACATCAGGGACCTCTTAATCATGAAGGAATCAGTAAGTATATAGAGTACAACTTGATTAGGCTGACTGATCACCTGACGTCATCATCATGTGTAATTAAACGTCAGCTTAAAGTTTCATTTGTGTGAATGTCAAGCGAATAGCAATATGTTTTATATATGGAAAGTCACTAGGTGACCTGAAGGTTTTATATTTCTAGCAAGTAACATTTTGGATGGATTTTGACTGGGTTTCCTGGTCAAGCAAGGCACACGGACTCGGTTTTACAGGCTGTTATCAGAGTAAATTTAATTTTCTTTAACACCTTGGTAATCTTAAATTCCCCTTTCAAGGTACATTTTTATACGGCGGCTGATTTAGGACACAGAAAAAAATTAAAGATAACATTTCGTGATCTCGGGATAACATTTCGAGATGTGAAGTTAAGATCCGAGAAGTTAAGTTGAGATTTCGAGATATTATTACGAGTTCTCGACACAATATAAAATGAGAGATAAAATTCCACATTTGTACGAACCATCCGATGCTGATTTGACATAAAGCAAAAAAGCCTTAAAGGGACAGTATACGTTAAGCGTGCTTACAACTGCATTTATAAAAAGCAAAGACCATGTATACCGTGTTTAACTGAACGATAATACAATATAATTCAGTTATAATCAATCAAGTTTGTATTTCTCCTAATATAAGGCGAAGTGCAGAAAAGTTCAATATAAAATTCAATATTTAATTATTCATATCCGTTAGGAAGATGTCAAAGCCTAAAGAAACTGAAACATTCTACCTGAACGGCAGATACGAAGCCATGGATGAGAAATCACTCAAATAGAAATATTTAGGTCTGCATACATGCATTGTGGGTACCTTATTAATTAAAATATACAAACAAATATAAGCTTGGTATAGAAAAACGCTCATTGTACAATTTTCTTTCAGCTTTTGTTTTTATTGAAATGGTGTTTTTTATGGCATATATATTTGACCATCACAAATGAAAATATGATAAAAATGATTACTGTGTTTCGGGTAGGTACGAGGGGGATGCTTCAGCCCCTCCAGCTCAAGTCTGGATCCACTTTAGCTATAACTATAGCTCTGATTAGCTTTAGTTAACCTATCTTAATCATAAATGATTTATATCCATAAATAAACGCTTTAAATATTTCGATCATCTCTCATCATGATTTTTCTTCTGCAAAATGCTCTGCTTTGGTCTTATAGCCACTATTCACCTGCCTTATTTATAGACTTTTTGTGATACCGGCTAACTCTGCATATACATATTAAAGAACTAAAGGTAATCCTTGTTGGGAAAGGTTCTAATAACGCCAATTTGGCGTATAAGCATTTTATCTACAGGCTACTTGTGAAAAAGGTACTTGAGCCAGTGTTAAAAAAAACAGATAAAAACATGTTACCGTGTTATTGAAAGATCCCAAGGTGAGGTTCGTTAGAGCATATGAAGCAATGCCATATTTTTCATTTACAGAACTATTCCATCTGAATTGAAAGCAGAAAGTGTTTCTATTAAGATCGGTTGCCATTTTTGCGACACCCCCCCCCCCTGTTACAAAAACGTGGATATAAACAAAAGACATCATATACCCCGTGGGATTGGCTCATTTTTATGAATTTTCAAAATTTTATGTTTATTTGACAGACGTCAGACTTTGGAGTCGGTCCCTTTAACTTTGTTTTTGCTTTATGTCAATTCAGCATTTAATGGTTCGTAAAAATGTGAAATTTTTCTCGATAACTCGAGATATTATGTCCAGATCTCGAGATATTATGTCGAGATCTCAAGATGTTATGTGGAGATCTCGAGATGTTATTTTTTTCTGTGTCCTAAATCAACCACCGTATTCTTTTTTCAAGATATCTGTAAACTTGACTCGACATATAGTATAAATGTAAGAAATTTATTTTCCGCATTAAATGGTTAATACAAAACCGTAACTGTGTTACAAAAGATTAACAGGTACATAAATAGCACAATAAGTAAGACTAATAAAACTAATTGACAATAATCTTAAAAAGATAATAAACTGGAATACAGATTAAAGGCGAATAACAGGCGATTTAGGAATATGGTCACAAGTTAAACTTAGATAGGAATATACAACTATGATAAAAAGGTAGGCTGGATTTTAATGTTTAGGTCAGATTAAATATACACTATACTGCTGACGATCAAATAAACTGAAAATCTCAGTTCGACCTAATATACGGTGTGTCTGAAGTACCCAATAAGCCAGCATGCAGTAAACACGTATATGGAGATTGATTGTTGATCTTCTTGGACCTTAGATGTCTCAGTCATTATATATGAGTTCCGGTAGATCCTTTAAACCACGAGTGTTATTTGAGTTAAACGTGTGACACCTTATTTATGGTATAAATATGGATGATAATTCCTGTGGTTAAACTAGAAATTTTTTAAGACGGTTTGTTTGTAAATTTAATTGCCTGAAATTCTTTTATGTCTGTTTTTATTTTATATATTTTCAAGATAAACGTAATCTGACTGGACCTTGCAGAAGAACAGAATGACTTTTGAACAAGTTTTCTTGTTTCAATAGGAATAAAAAATATAACAAAATAAATATTTTCTTAAATGGTTGTGTTCTGCGTAGTGAGTATTTGAGCGTTTACAGCACATTATGGATAAAACACGGGTGGGAGTGTAATGTACATATAGTTCTATACTATGGGCGGGTCTGGCTTACGACGGTCATAATACGGATGTGAGTATAATGGACAAAGGCATGTACAGAGAACTATGGATATATCGCATGAGTATGATGAATTGATTGTGTACGGCGTACCATGGAAACAAGAGCTGTTTGAATGTATAAAAAATTAATCATGAAACATCGGGATACGGTAAATCATGGATATACAATGATTAGGAGTACATTTTACATACAAAGGAAGTACGAAGGCCGTATCAGGGTTGTGAGAACATGGCAAAAACATGGGCGTAACGATGTACCATGGAAACAACAAGGTTGTAATTACGTTTTCCCTGGCACGGCCGTGTGTAGGTATGATAAAGCAGGGTTTGTTGTCCCGTCCTCAGGGGAAGCATCGTACTATTTTCTATATTGAATGCTTTGTATGTATTTTTTTAATTTATAAACTGATGTATAGTTAACCCAAAAGACTATATTACTTGTTTACAGACAAAATTTCTTGTGGATGAAGACGGACGAACGGATGTCGTGAGTATTCACTGGTTATTTCCGATCCAATTATACACTACACAACAACAGTTATATACATATATGTAATTTATGACTCCAAGTTCGTGCTTATGATTGCCCTCCTGCCCTCGGCTTCGTTAGATAAGCGAGATCACTCGTTTGCTGCATAACAAAACGGGAACCATTGTTAATATTCATGCTTTTTTTTCACGAGTGTTTCGAATGACATTTTGTAAATGTAAATGACCCTCAACACACCATGGGTATTCTAAAAATGAGTTGGAAACAGCAGGTAATATTTAAACGAATCAATACCGTCGTCCTTGAACATCTACTGAGGTCAAATGTACACTCGAATGTCACAGTGACTTGAATATAGGACGAAAATGACTGATGATACGGTCATCATCAGGACAGAAGGGCGGGGTCCTATGAATAGCAATTAACTTCAATGATCTTCATGGAAATAAGGCCTTGTGTGGTATTGCGTAAGCCTATTCATATAAATCTGTCCGTATATTAGTCAATATATACTGTCTTTTTACAGGATGAGTTAATTCTAAAGTTACATCAGGCTGCACATAAATATCAAATACAGCACATGTTTGTAGTGACATGCTGCACCATAACGTTTTTGGGTCAATTGTAGCCTAGCACTATCTTATATTCCCCCATGAAACATATTTGTCCTTTGTAATTTAACAATTATTACTTTAAAGACCAGATATTAAAATATTTGTATTATACTCAAAAGATAATAATATCTCGTAATAAGCCGGGCCCAGCAGTGGAGTTTAAAGTGCCATTAACTTGCAGCGATATAAGAAGCCAGCCGGGCGCAAGAAAATCATGTTTGGAGGAATTATGGCGGTGAGTAAATGAGTACATTATATTGTCAAGTAAAACATCGTAAATTAAAAATAACACCCTATTATATTGTTAATTAATTTAACAATATCTTTATCCTGAATATTGTCCTGCTGTGTCATCATAACGATGATAACAATTCATAAAAAGACGTTTTGTTTGACACTGTTTTGTATGCTTATACATATTTATTATCAAGCAAGTACATAAACATTATCCACCAATTACAGGGAATGTTGTATGTCTATGTATGTATTACAAACGTTTTCCTGTACCTATCATCACCTTCAGAAGCGGATACGGGGGTTGGGACCCCCAACCTTTTTTATGGTTAAAGACCAATTATTGCGACCTGGACACCCCCCCCCCCCTTTTTTCCGATCTGGGAACCTTTCTTTGGACTTTTTCATTAGTCCTCTTGTGTTGGACCCCTTTCTTTCCTAAACACAGGATCCGCCTCTCACCTTGAAGATTATGATCTTACCGACCATTCAATACATCCACCTTTAAGTGTTTGAGGAATTCAGAGTCCGCAATCACAGACAACCTACTTCTTTATGTTGAACCCTCCAATAAACACACAGGCGAAGATGTGACGACCATGTATGGTCACTACGAGAGGAAATTGGATAACAGGGATAAGAAATTCACATGCTAACGCTAATTCCAACGTATTGAGCACTCTATAGCGCATTTTGATCGGAGTACCACGTGCATACCAGTAACCACTTCCAAGCATTTAAAACCTTCGAGGGATTATTTGGTAGCGTTAAGGAGGTTATACATGTAACTTTCTCGGTGTCATATAAAGAAAAAGGTGTCCTAAGGGAACATTCCCAACATTAATACCACCCTTGCACTACAACGCCCAAGGTGAACTAGCCTTGCAGTCAATAGGTTGATGACTGGATACACTGAAGCATACTATTTGATCTACCTTCATGTCTTGTTGAAAAGAAAATCGCTTCGCTTTATCTGCGAATATGAAATGAAGGCCAGTGACACGAATCCAGAAATCTGAAAATATATATCTACAACAGATGGAGAGAAAGTCAATAATTCGAGATAATCAGGAATGAGACAAAGTCCGAACAAGTGCACGTAACCCAATACAGCTAACTTTGCCTTTGTTCAACGTTTCGAAAAGTTCGTCCTTTTCCTTATTCATTGGACTCTCCAAGTATCATTCGAATTTCTTCATAGGCGTCTACTTCATGCTCCATGATCCTCTCAAGTGGTTCACTTAGTTATATGGTAAAACAAAATAAGGAAAGTGCAATCTGGACTGCCACAGTAAAAGACCAAGAGGTTTTTATACCCAGAAGCCACGCAGCGTATATAACCGTCTTGCAGCCCACCATCAATATGCAAGGTTTTGGCAGAAATATCTTCCAAAATGTTAACCAAATGTGCGAAATCTGCCAAGCATGTATGTTGAGTTACCCATCCTATATCTGACGAGAGTTTAATTTTTTTCAATACTGACTTCACTCTTTTTGGTAAATCAATCTGATGCTGTTTACAAAAATTCAGAGTACGTTTGGATGAATAACGAAAGGGTACCCATAGCGATTTTATTGTAGAAAGCACGGTCTTAAACTATGTTGAAGAAAATGCCAGCTTAAATCATACACATGACTGGGAGTGCGAGAAGATATCTAAAAACGACTAGTTCAGCTTTCTTGTGTCATTCGTATCGCCGTCTCATATATATTTCTGAGCCCAAGAATTTTTAGGAGACAGGCATTTTATGCATATCTGCTCACATTTTATTTTCCTTTGGAAGAAAACTATATGTAAGTAATATAATAATGCAACTTTCAGAAACGGCTGCACGCAGTCACTTTCTATTAATCTGTAGTATGGACTACTAACATGAGCCAAACTGCCAACCCAGTGGCCTTGAAGGTTGTTATTGCCATTCAGAAGGAGAGAAAGAAGTCTGAACGGGCGTTAATGTATGTTCCTGTATGTACATTAGAATAGATTTACGTATCTGTGTGTCCGGAGAAGACAATTGATTGTCAGGGAGAAAAGAGGTACGAAGGCATATCTAGAGAAGAAAATTGACTCTCAGGAGTAGAGATGAACGTACCTGAATACGAAGGAGACATCTGACTGTCAGTCTGTAGAGATGTGCGTTCGAAAATCCGGAAAAGACAAATGACTATCACGTAGTAGAAATGTACGTATTCGCGTGTCAAGCGAAAAAATGTCTGTTAGAGAGTTGAGATGTATGTCGCCCTATCTGGAGAAGACGGTTGTCAGGGAATATGGATTTGCGTACATGTGTATTCGGTTGGGATTAAAAGTAGGTAATAACTGAGCAAAGTATCCGCTTGTTTTTGAAGACAAGATAAATCAGTTACATGTAAAACTGTGGATTTAGTATTTTTTTTATCTCGTACATCAGGTAGTATGTCTTGCCGTAATCATCAGCTTAGGGGTAGGATTGGGATTAAAACACATTGGAACCAACCCTACAAGGAGATGTCGAAACCCAGATGAACTACGGCCAGCTGATTTAGCGCCACCAGAAACCAAATGGATGAATACAGACTGTTCTCAGACCGGCTCCTGTCCTGTAGGGTGAGTATGGCTTACTATATGAGCAAGAAGTGGGGGTGGGGCATGTCAGAAAGCAGGCAAAATATTTCTTGCATAAAGATGGCCGACTGACGTCATACTAAGCAAAACCTTATCACCCACGTTTAGTCTACTTGGAATGTACACAAGCTTAGATGAAAATGAATTTGTTTCAAAGGGTAAGTTTGGAACCAATCTAACCCTGCTACTTCCTGAAGATCTCCATGGAGGTTGTCGGGTCGGATTATTTGTTGAGGAAGTACTTACTTTTCTTTACAGATTCAGTTCACCTCCTCTCCTGCTGATCTCCCTGGATGGTTTCAGAGCAGATTACTTGTTGAGGAACTTCACTCCAACCATCAAGAGACTGAGCGAGTGTGGTGTCCACGCCAAGCACATGCGATCTATATTCCCTAGTAAAACCTTCCCAAATCACTACTCCATTGTTACAGTAAGGCTACAATGAATTTTAATTTCAAGCGAGTTTCGTTATCCGTAGATAAAATTTTTAAAGTCTAGAACGCCTGGTGACAGTAACCGTTTGTCTGTAAACAGTGTTATTCTATTAATATTGTCCAGATAAACATTAAGTCATTGGGTTTTCACAGGGATTGTACCCAGAATCTCATGGTATCATTGACAACAACATGTATGACAGGGACTTAAAGGAAAGCTTCAGCAGTGACACTAAATTCAACAGCCACTGGTGGCGTGGCGATCCGGTAAGTATAATCTTTGACCACCCTCCCTCATGTATATATTACTCTTGTCACTTGGGATTATCTTATCGCTACAGAAACAATAATTATTCGTTCTAGTCTATGAATGTATTTTTTTTTGTTGTTATAAAAGGTGAAGGAATTATGGAAACAATTTTGTATTCTAAGCAGATATAGAGTACGTTCTGTCCTAACCACATCTGGATCTCGAAATTTATTTCTGCAAGAAATATTTACTTCTTGTTTATTTGTACCTAACACATGTAATACAAAGAGGTTAAAACCTCAGTTTTGATAAACTGGGAGGTGTAACTTATTACATTTCCTTTAGTTTACTACCACATTATTTTTACGACCACAAGTTAACACAGCTTTAACGGAAACATGATAGGGAGGTATATGAAGTTCTTATAGGTTTCCTTCGTACATGATGATGCCCTGTTTATATTCAACGCTAACATCTTCAACTATACTTAGGGATGAATGGTGAACTCGGGTCTATTTTATAGTTGTATGTACTGTATAGTTATATGTATTGTCACGGAACCTAATATAAACAGATCACGTAAGCGCGATCAACACAAATTTTGCAATGGAGAAGTGAAGTCCAAAAGAAAATCTATAAATGCCGCACTCGTCGGATAAAGTCCCCGAAACCGACACACGCTTCTTCGTCCGCTGGAAAACTTCTCTGCTTCTACTCCCTCGGCTCTAAAACAATGCCCCTTTATATACTCTTCACCCAAAGCCGAGAAGCTTTATCTCTAGAACATTCGAAGAATAATACATTATACACGGTAAGCACGTACTGTTACAGGAATCATCTAGAAAAACATCGCCGTGCCTCTACACACCATAGTGTACACGTGAGCTCGCCCCAAGCCAGCATGACAACAAGAGTTCAAACAGTACGGATTAAATTGCGAATGTAACAAACACAATAAAAAGAGCACCTGTACCAGTATGTACATAAATTTAGTTGTATGTACTGTTATCAATTTAAAGTGAGACAACGCAACAGGAATGTAGATCAAATGTTAAATAGTAAATCCTCTCTCGTTTATATCTTAGCCCAGGTGGTCTAAGAACTGAGGGTTTTTTTTTTTTTTTGGGGGGGGGGGGGGGGGGGGGGGTAAATGCAGGTTGCAAGGTAATTTTCTGTGGGCAAACCTCGTTAATAATGATTTTTTAATGGTTTTTTTATACATTCCATTCATCTATACATTCCAGTATAGAAATTAAAGTGTTTTTACCACGTATGATCAACACTATATCTGTGATCAAGCAGAGTTTTTATGAGAGCCGGTCCATAAATTTCTTCACAACTTTCATGGGAATATTTGTGCAAACTCGAACTTACGTAATCTGAAAATTGCTAAAATAACTCTTGAGATTTTTGCTTGATACATGATCTTAAATTTTTCCAGATATGGCTTACGGCCATGAGGCAGGGAAAGAAAGCGGGTGCTTTTTTATGGCCAGGAGGTGACGTGGCCATTCAAGGTACACATCACACCTTTTGTATAAATCTGTTTTGATGGTAATTAAAAAATAAATAAAAAACCACAGATCTTGAAATGTTAAATGGATTTCCTTTAATATTGTACCTGTAATATAAATGTTGAAGTAACTAAGCAAACGTTAACGAGTGTTTCATGCATATGTTTTACTAGATTTCAGCCTTTCATATTTGATATTATTGACAGGGACATATCCGGATATCTGCATCATTAATGGGTAAGACGAGATTTTTTATTTTAAAAAGACACAATATACTCTAAAAAGTGTTATACTTTGAGGCACCTATTTATAAAAATGTCATTTGAATATCATTCGAATATGCAAATTTAAAGTTTAAATCTAGGCTAAATAATCAATCACTCCTGTACTGCCTCGAAAAAAAAACATTGTACATGTATAATTAGATGGTTATTAATACTTCATTCATCTTTCTTTTCAGAAGTAAACGTTTAAAAGTTCCATATATTGTGATTGTCATTTGTAATTGTCTTTTTGCTTATCTTTATTGCGCTCATGCCTTTGTCATAAAGTATTATGGTTGCCAGTTTTCTATCTTGTTCATCGCCTTGTATAATTCTGGTTTATTAGGTCCAAAAGGACCGATTTTCCATATATCATATTTTCTATGTTTGTCATTGTTGGAAACCTATTAGAATGTACATGCGTAATCAAAGAACTGGAAAAAAATTCGGTTTTGATTTAAAAAATATTTTCAACTGTTATAACTATAACATACATGCTTGTTCTTACTGAAAACCTAGAGAACGAAAACAAAATACCCCCTCCCACAAATATGACTTCGTTTTTCATCCTTATAATCATCTTTACATCATTATTTGAAGCGATATCCCGTTCAGGGATCGTATTGGGGAGATACTGCGCTGGTTAGATCTGCCGAAGGCCGAGCGACCTGATTTTATGACTCTTTACTTCAAAGAACCTGATTGGACAGGTCACGATGACGGGCCTTACGGAGACGAGGTAGAAAATAGACTGGTACCGCTCTCATATTCTGATCTGATAAAAGTTGAACTGTAAAAAGTGAACAGATTCGGGTAAACTGTTTATATAAACACATTCTACGCAGAGCATTATAATTTTCTTTTCTTTTATGAAATCGATAGATATCCATTTGTATATATAGTCTGTTAAATAAAATTCTAATGTTACATAGATAAAGTTAACATAATCATTCTGACAATAACCACCAAACTGTTAGTGCAAGCTACTAACACATATCAATTTGAATTCTAAACGGCGAAATCTTTAAATACTCCACATTCATTTTGCAATAGTGTATTGACACGGAAGTATCATTTGGTTGGTAAGCTTTGTTTACCTGCAGCTCAATCATAAACTTCATGAGATGGACGGTATGATAGAATTATTAATGGACGGATTAGTGAAGCGCAACCTGCACAACTGTATCAACATAATTATTGTCGCCGACCATGGTAAGTTTTACTTTTTTCTATAGTCTGTTCCACGGTAGGGTGCCCATTGAAATTAGGTAAAATTTTCATAAACTGACAGATTTATTCCAGATTGTATTATGCAATGAAGGAATGGGGTTTTGACCTAATTAATTAATATTAAAGTAATGCAATTAAATCAATATCTGAGTAAACAGTCTATTTCTTACAACACTTCAAACCCATTCATGAAGGTCAAGGTCACTGGTCACATGCTCGAACAACTGCACTTGAAAGCTCCTGATTGGTTAATTATTGGTAATAAATATTCTAAAAAAAAATACAGTTGTCTGCAACCCTTGACAGACGCCATGTCACTTGGCTACACGATTTAGAAAAACCAGAAGGTTGCAAGATATAAATGTTGACATTTGTTATAAAGTTTTACATCTCATATTAGAACTCTTGTCCCTCATCAGCTTTAAGGTCAGAATGTGTGATAATCTTTGAGTTTCAGAGATTAATTGCCAATTTTTATTGGGCACCCTTCCGTGGAGCAGATTTTATTCATTTTTTTAATATTAATGTATTTTTAATTAACATTTAAATAAAATTAGTTTACCTTAGGATCCAACTTCTAGTCAAATTTTCTTATTGTTAGTATTTGTATTGGCGTCAGTGCGATCGAGAATTCAAAAATTTTCTAGCTGATATCGATGTTATTGCTGAAGGAGTATTGAGTAATGTTGGCTGAAAGAAAATGGTAAAGACAGCGTGACTTCAACAACACCCTTTTTCACGAGCAATGCGCACTGCTTGTAATGGAAGTCTTGTAATGGTCATTTCAAATGAAACATAAATCCAAAGACTCTTACGGTAACCTCGTCTTTAAGGATACGACAGTGTTTTAACTTTTATCCTATGAGCATTAATAGATTGGATCATTGTATTCGAAAGGATGGGGCCGAACATGTAGTGTCAGTTGTCGTCAACAGAGGTCGCTAATGTGGTGGAACAAGGTCTATCATACTGACATAATATCCATTATTTATATATATATATATATATATATATATATATATATATATATATATATATATATATATATATGACTGGTTGCCTACTGCTCTGTCACATTCTGTTTCATTCCTTATGGATCAGCATATAAGGTGTCTGTTATAACTAGTTACCTTCGTGAAACTTTATTTGTTAATAAATGTTTCAGGCATGGAAGACGTAGATTGTAAACAGGTGGTAAAGTTGGGGTCCTACATCGACACCAACGACTACTACATCTACGACGGGGCGTACGGCCGAATAACGAGCAGCTATTTACACAGAGATGGAGAGATTGTAGAACAGACGGACGGAGGTATATAAGTACTCATGCGTTAAGCTTTTACGAATTGTGTATATGCACTAATATATAAAATAGCTACCATAGCCAAAATATAAAAGAAGAGATGAAGTAAATATAATTTAAAAATAGGAAATTAGAGCCAAGTGCGGCCTAAATTTACAATACAACAATGTAGATACGTGTACGTAGGAGCTCCGGTATAAAAGCCGGTGTTCGTCCGATGTGCGTTTGTAAGCGTATATTTTATGATGTTGGGTAGACCTCTTGTTGTCTACATCCAATGTTTAACCAGACACGCCTGATGAGATCGTTGAGAAGCTGGAGTGTCGGAATGAGTATCTCGGGGTAAACAAGAAACAAGACATACCACGCCGACATCACTTCTCTAACAATAAGCGTATTGATGAAGTTATCATAGACGTCAAGGCCAAGTGGCTTATCAGCAGGTAAGTATACAATCAATATCGTATTTACCCGTCGACTAATGGGAAAATAAAAACACAAAATATCCCTAACGTGCCAAAACCCGAACCCGCTGAAACTTTGGAGATGTATTAGTATAACCCTCCAAATATCAACACCTAACTTTTACTGAATTTTGAAATATAACAGACTTAAAGAGAATCGAAATATAATGCATATTTCGGTGAAATGGAGATTTTTATAGTACAGGTGAAGGGCTTGTCGTTGGCACTGTCCATTTACAGATGATGGAGACAACCATACAATGATTATAGAATGTAAACATTGAGCCTTTTGGATTTAGGGTTTTTTTATATTTAAGGCTGAAGACAACCCGAAGGTCATAAACCTTTAATACATTAAGGCGAATAACTGAGGATCTTATTTTAATTTCACCATTTTTGCCTTGGGAACTGGAACTGGTTTTATTCGAATCCTGTGACTTTCCGCCTTGACTGTCATAAGTGGGGCTGAAATGTTATGAAGTTATGAATTTTTTTTTCTGATTTTCAATTACACATATGATATTGTTTCTTCCTTGAGGCAAATTAGGTATGCTCCTGAGGTTTCTTTTGCAATATGTACCTTCTACGGAATATTCACAGGAAAAATATTTCCCCCAAAATCACAAATGTCAGACAGTTGACTTATTTTTTACAGCACTGGGAACCTCAGCAGATTCTGTGACGGAGGTAGCCACGGATATGACCCGACACTCAACAGTATGCACGTTAGTATATGAAATATATTCATTCTACTTTTCAATGGATATACACTTGAATATTTTTGTAGAGTTCATTTATTAATATAACGTATGGAAAAATGGCAGTCAATGATCATATACAAGAATCGGATACATAAATGGCCTCAGGATTAGTTTATTTATAAAATATTAGTATATTAATTTTTTATTTTATATAATATACTTTCACTTGTTTCATATTTTTTAGAGATTAAATTGCCTTTTTTAAAATCTTTTGTCAGTCAATTAGTGAATCAACAAAAAAAACTCTTAAGCTAGTACTCGACCGTTTTAAAAATACACACTTGTAAGGGAAGATACTATTAATTGTATGATAACTGAACAAACTGGGAACAAAATAAACATACATGGGCGGGATGAAATATTACATTAAATTTTACATGTTTTCTATCACACAGGCGTTGTTTGTAGCGTACGGGAAGGATATCGCACAGCTTGGAGAGGTTGACGCATTTGACAACATCGAGATCTACAACTTAATGGCTGGTATGTGTCACATACTCCTTAAATAAGGAATGCTCTACGGATTTTGATGTTGGATAAACTCAACATTCCAATAACCTCTTTACATCTAAGTATACGTAAAGTTGGATGCATGGTAACCTGAATATAAACACATTAGGTCAAAAACTAGGACGTTTACATTGCACTTAATTGCAAGGAATCAGTGAGTTGAAAAAAAAACATTGTTTTATATGATGTATTACTATTTGTATATACATTATCAGATCTGCTTGGTATTACTGCCTCCCCTAACAACGGCACTGCGGGATCATTACGACATTTAATGAAGAACCTTCCAGCACTAACGCCACCTGCGCCAGCAGAGGGCGCTTACTCCACATGCCCCTTCCCTACACAAGAGGAAGAAGAACAGCGTCGTAACAGTCCAACGTGTACATGTACAACAAAAACGGTATGCGGTGATCGCTGTACAGGCATAGCGAAATGTCAACTTAGCATGGTCTTAATTATACACTTTAAAGTACATGTATGCTTACCTGTTTAGGTAGGTTGTAGTTGGTAGGTTGTATTTGCACCTCTTACTCAGAAACAAACCCCGTTACTTGTGGTTATGTTGCGATCAAAAGAAATGGAGGTTTGAGAAGAAGCAAGACGCCCCGCTCCATCCAACTAGCTAAGGGTAAACATTTACAAACAATCCAGCCGCTAAACAACTCAATTTAATCCTCCTTACTACTCTCCTCACGCATTGGTTATACACTGCAGTCGTCCCAGAGATCGTTTCGTGTAACCGCTGCTTGGTATGGTAAGTTTCTCTGGGGAGAAAGACCAGGGTGCGCACAGAGCAAAGAACTGAAATTAGACAACTGTTTTTGCATTGTGCATCCAGCACAAGTTTTAAACATGTGACACCCGCTCTTGTTGGTCCGATAGCAACCGTTCTGGCAAAGGGCCAAGAATCAAATCAATGAGAGCTTGTGTCCCGGTAAAATGTTAAATATAATATATCATTCTTATCGTATGGTTATCTCCATCTTAATTCATTTACAGTGCAACCAATCGGCCATGTACCTATCTTTTATCATACGGACACCGAAGCTCCTAAAAACATTTTTTTTTAAATACCAAACTCGTCCTATCATTTATATTATTTATTCAAATGGACATATACAGTTATCATTTCTGTTTATTATTCTATGTATTCCACCACTTAGACAGATAATCAGATTTTGAAAAAAATAACATTTTTTAATACACAGACCCATACAAACAAATCAGAGGCGGAGCTAAATGACCAGCTGAACCTGAGGCCTGAAAAGACTGAGGCAGCACTGAGAAAACACCTACCTACAGGAACCCCCGAATTAAAAATGACGGACACCCAGCCCTGTCAGCTTACACAAACAGATTATATCAGCGGCTACAGTCATGAGTACCGGATGCCACTGTGGACAGCTTACCAGCTTAACGGAGAGGTAAGACAAGGTAACGTCACGTGAATCACGTGATGTGACGTCATTGAGTCATATTGACACAGACTATATCAGCGGATACAGCCACGAGTACCGAATGCCACTCTGGACAGCATACAAGCAAACGAAGAGGAAAGACAATGTGACGTCACGTATTATGAATTCACAAAACATACTGATACATGCATATTGATTTGCTCGATCTGTTCTGTTTACATTTTCTGGGTACTCCAAAAGAAAGGAAGGTTATACAAAATGCAGAAAGCGTTTGATCATTTGTATTTCAGGACGAATTTGATAGGCCAAACCTGAAATCCCGACTCGACCGATTGATTCCAGACTGCTCACGAGCGGATGTTCGTCTTCCGCTTAATAAAAGAACCGAGTGTTCTTCATACAATGATCCCGATAAAGACATTGTGCCGGCGTTCCTCTTCCCGCCAGGTCAGTCATATTTTATATAAAATAGTTATACGTAGATATGTATATCGAAACATTAACTCAGTTGATGCATGTATTGAATTAGGAAATGTGAGCATGGTTGGTTTATACCAAAAGATATTTAAATCATTTGGAAGGAATATTTTCTTAAGTGACTCACACTTTCCTAGACACACTCAAGTCTGTACGACGTGTGTACACGGAGGTGAAGACCGTTTCAAGTTTAATACCGTCATATTTCTTCTTCTGAAAAATAAATCGACGATAAAGATATAGGTGAATGAAAGTCTAGTAATCTGCTTTACCTGTCTTAAATAATTTTTTTATGAAATGGATAAAATATCCAAAACACACTTTTAAATTTGCAGGATTTTCAAACTCCACTGAGTCTCAGTTTGATGCCTTAGTTTCTTCAAACATGGTGCCGATGTTTAGAGGATTCGCAGATGGTAAATAATATTCACAGTCTAAATATCTATTTAATCTATTTATCTATCTATTTATGTAATAAATATGTTTCCTCACATATTACATAATAAAGTTAAGACGCAGGAATAAACTGCATGTTATTTGGATAGTGTGACATTTAAGTAAAATAGTTTAGTCTGATGTTATGATCCTACATAACTATCATCAATACATGTTATTGTGAATCAAACGTTCTAATTATAAGAGCACTTATTTTACAGGTGTGTGGAGGGATGCGATGCTACTGGTAGAAGAATATTCGTTTAAATATAAAACTGTGCACGTGACGGCCGGCCCTCTATTTGATTACGACGCTGACGGACACGGAGACCCACTGGACTCAGTCCCAGGGTAGGTATTCATAAACTGTAAAACTGTCCACGTGACGTCCGGCCCTCTGTTTGATTATGATGGACACAGAGAGACTCGCTTGACTCTGTCACAGAGTGAATATTCATAAACTATTAAACTGTCAACGTGACGGCCGGCCCTCTGTTTGATTACGACGCTGACGGACATGGAAACCCACTGGACTCAGTCACAGAGTGAGTATTCATAAACTATAAAACTGTCCACGTGACGTCCGGCCCTCTGATTACGATGCTGTGGACACACAGAGACTCGCTTGACTCCGTCACAGAGTGAGTATTCATAAATTAATAAACTGTCCACGTAACGGCATCAATAGACGGATTCTGTGTTTAGTAGGTAGAAAGCAGTGGGAGATGTACCTTGCCGAGACAGAATTTGTGCTTTTTCTTGCTTTTTTTTATTCAAGGGGATGTATATTGTGTGGGTCCTGTGTACTTTCTGAATATGCTCTCTTTCCCCCAAGAATGTATTTACTATGGGAGGCGAGTATTTGCGGTGAGCTGAGGTGTACTCGATGTTGGCTGTGGATGCAAATGCTATTAAAGAGGGTGTACTTTAATTACTTATGTTGACAGATTGAAGTTTTGTCTTTATCTTGACAGCGATGCAGTTTATGTAGACAGAAATGGACGATATGTTCTTAACTTGACAGCGATGTATTTAATGTTGACAAGAAATATACCTTAAGACTGCCTGTAATGTTGAGGCTTCAGGTTCTCCTGTTGTGCTCATTAAAGACTTCGTACGTTGTATGATTATTTCCAGGAGAGCTGGAGTGGACCAAATTCCAGTGCCATCACATTATTACGTGGTCCTGACGAAGTGTGAGACCAACCCCTGTCAGAAGCCTCAGACCATGTCAATGGTTATACCTCACAAAAAGAGAGTCGGCAACTGTCGTGTAAGCGGACTGAATATAACCGTTGTATTTATACAGAGGGTCTGCTGTTTTAAAAGCAGCTTTTACGAAGTCCTACTTTGTACGCAAGATGCTCATAATGTTCCTTCTCCTGTAAGAGCTCTCTTGATAAAAGCCGATCTACCGTTTCAACTTATTTATGATCGATGTCTCTGCTCTGTGTGAAAATGCTAAAGATACCAGTTAATGTCTTTCAAATTATACCCCTTCCAAATGTTGCGATAATTTCTTTAATCAGTTTTGTCGTTCCTGTTTAATGAGAATGTCCGTCCAAATATAGTATCTACATGGCATTTTACAGACTTTTGGCATGTACACTTCTTCCAGGAGAACGACACGTTTTCTTACTTACAACTGAACACGGCACGAGCGCGAGACGTGGAGCTGCTAACCGGACTCAGCCTCTTCACCTCCGTCTCCCAGCAACAACGAATACAGATGTTGATTCATCTGGAAGAACATCTATGGGACAGAAACTCCTGGTTAGACACGGACACGTGCACTGTACATGACAACAGTAACTGTCCGGCGGGGTGAGTCATATAACACCAACTAACTATAAATATCTTTGACTTACATTTTAATTTTCCCAGTGAAAGGACGCAAAGTTTTATAAATTCATATTGCGTCTTAGTATTGTTTATTAGGTAAGGGTTTTTCGTTTAATAATCACTTCATTTCTGGACTGACAAACAGTATATGCACACAATTTTCGCCTCTTGTGTATTTGTATGAACAGTCCTTAAAAGAATGAATGGGCATATGAAAAGGTCCTCTATATCGACCTTGTTAACTTTTATTAAATATATGTATATAGTGTATAATCCGTTACCCGCTATATTCCCATTTATAATATAAAAAAAATAAGCAGTTTAATTCCAAATGCGAAGAGTGTAAAGATAAAATGAGGAACGCCTAATTAGCCATAACGGAACCATCAACATATGCAAATAATTTATCATCTGAGAAGTTAGTTGGTACTGTTTTGTCCAACATTTCCCCCCAAATTACAAGTTCTTCTCATTATAATAAATTAATATCAGACCTCTGAATATTTTCTCACCAGTACTTTACTGTTTGAAAATTACGCTTGAGAGAACGCAAGCCAAATATAAGCCAACATCTTCCTGTGGAAACTATAAACAATTAAAGGATAACATGGGCTCTCTTGTATCATGATTGGAGTGATTTTAAATTGCAGAACCCCTCCTCTTCTTCTGATGTCAATTGACGCTTTTCATACTGATTATCTGAAGAAGAATCTGACACCGACCATCCAAAGGCTGTATGATTGTGGAACGTCGGCCCCGGCCATGAGGAGCGTATATCCCACCGTCACATACCCTAACCATTATTCTATTGCTACGGTCAGTATCTTTATCATTATTACACCTGTCAGGGGTTAGACAGTACTGACCTATTTTAGATCAACGACAAGTAATAACCAGCCAGAATTCATCAACATATCCACTGCCGCCATTTCTACTGTGATTTTTTTTTTTTGGTAACGTATCAGTTAGGTAATTAGTAAATTACATGTATTACTATTATGTAGTTATTATTTCAATTTAAAGTTATGTTAAACCAGATATTTAGTGTAAAAATATCTTGTGTGTACAACTATTTGTTCATAAACAAATCTATTTAGCAATGATATAGGTAGCCGTCAAGAGATTGTTGTAAAATGTCATTAAAAATGACAATGTCACAAAAAGCTACACTATTCCAGAAAAAAATCATTAATATTTAGCAGACATAAATGAGGAACATGCGGACTTACAATATACCAGTGACTAAGTACATTGTTTAATTATTATTTATTTTATTTTATTATTATTATTATTATTATTTTGCTTTTGCTGGCCTTGAATGTCGAAACCATCTTTAAACATTTGTAAAGTCATTGGAAGTAGCCACATGACAAAGCAAAATAATGTTGAAATCAGAGTTCCAAGAGTTTCATGTTAGGGGTTAATTCCACGTATACCCAGTCATTAGAACCAAGCGACATTTGCAACTGAGAACCAGTATAACCAGTGTATCTAATTCACTATTAACTCTTATCAAATCTAAATGACCTCTTACCCGGCCATGCTCAACGTGGCAAGTAAAGGCAGAAAGGTTCCCTTACCGTGACTGGTGAATTGGGACACAAGGAATGATTCGATTTCTTTATGAATTTATTTTGTTTTTGTTATATGAACGTCCACTCGTTTTATTTTCTTTTACAGGGCCTGTACCCCGAGAGTCACGGCATTATCGATAACAGCATGTATGACGTGTCGATGGGCGCGTACTACTCTTTCCCAACAGACAATAAAACAGATCCAAGATGGTGGCATGGAGAACCAGTATGTCGGCCTCGTGGATGAATATGAAACTCTAATACCTAAAGCGGAATCACAAAAACAACTAAATTGCTTATCCAATTGACCTTATTTTAATAATAACATCAGACGATAGAAGAAATTACTTCATTTAGTAAACATTTTCTCTGCGAAGGGCAGTAATTAATCAATTTGCTGATGGTTATTTTAACTGCCCAATCACATATTTTAATAAGATGTTGAAAAGTTTTGTTTTCTTTAAAAAAGTGGAATAAATACGTCATCATTACTTTAACTACAACTACATTAATATGTTTTATGTACTTTTAATGATTATCAAATTCACATATATTTCGTCTGTGTTAAGCTCTGGAATACTGTGGAGAAAAATAACAAGACCAGCATGATTATTATGTGGGCTGGAGCTGAATCTGCAATACAAGGTAGATATCTCTTGATTTACCGTCATCACAGTTCTCTTAATGTGTTCCTCACCGATTAACGGGACTTATAACAGGTAATGTTTATATATTATTTAAATGCAAACATTTTTAAATCACCGTGCACTCACACTTATATATATATGTATATATATATATATATATATATATATATATATTTCCTTTGTCGGTTTTTTTTTTCAGACATGAGACCGACACGTTATTATGAGTATAACGAGTAAGTGTATTTATTTACTTTTTTTCTTCATTTATTTACTTTTCTTCATAGACATATTCATGTAGATATCAGAGAAGGCACCAATAATTGTCGTTTTTTTTAATAGTGAAGAAATTTTCTCTCTCCAGACGAAAATGTGAATGTTGAAGAATCATTGAGTATTGCTAAACATTGTCAACGAAAAGAAAATCTTGATATTTCTCAGGGACATCCGAGAGAGAGAGAGAGAGAGAAAGGGGGGGGGGGGGGGGGTGATATTAAACAACTATTAATTCTAGCATAATTAAGTATACTAGTAAGATGTTGCCATAGATGTTCTGCGCTCGTAATGCGGGACTAAACTTCTTATGATCAGTTTGTAACAAGTATGTTTAATTATTTTATTACAAAATGATGGATTACGATGACCGGATGGACACGGTCCTCCCGTAACTTGTCTGATCTGAGGGCGTGAATGGGCCAGACATCATCATTTTCAACTGAAGCTCTGATGATTCTACGCGCTGGTTATGGTGGTAGTCCATCTGTCCGAAGAAGAAGACTTTCATTCGCCTACAGCATTTCTTCTTTGGATTGGAATGTGGCCCATCGGCCCTTATCAAGAGGCAATGGACAGTGGGGGCATTTGACGGCTGACAGAGTGTCTTTGCGGAGTTGTTCCTATGTGGTCCTCCCAAGCCTTTGCGCCGGTATTTTTACCAGTTAGAAGGTATTTGCTGGGCTACTTCTCCAGCTTCTTAGGTTTGCCTGTGCTCCACTAAAGGTTTTTTTTAATGATACACTACGCATTTCTTTGGTCGGCCTCGATATCTTTTGTCCCGTGCGTGTTCTGCATACAGTAGGCGTTTGGGTATGCGGTGTTCTCCCATCAACCCATCGTAGTTTGATCTGTTTAACTTTGGATTCGATGCATGATACAGTGAGCTAAGTCCGAGGACCTGAAGGTTGGAGATACGACCCCGCCAAAGAGTTTACTTGTGTCCGTTTTCCGAAGTTTTGTAAGTGTAAGTGTCGTAAGTTTTGTTCTCTAAGCGAAGTGTTATGAAGCCGCGATAGAGTCCGACTTGTATCGCTGATTCAAGAATCAAATTCTTTATTCAATAAGCCGTCGTGGTACCTACCACGTACTTGAAGCCTTAATGTTTTTACCTTGGCACCGTCTGTAGTTATAGCTGGTGCTGGTTGCTTGGTGTTTGACGCGGTTTGATTGTGCATTTGCAAAAATCTGTGGAGCAAAGAAGACTCGATCAAGCTGCAAGCTGTAATATGGCTGCTTATTGGTTTCTTTCCTCACAATCGAAGAAAAGTGTTTGCTTAAGCATATCTTTTTTGTTATTGTTCTCGCTGTAAGGTGGTTATGGTCAAATAGTGAACAGTCAATATTGTCAACCTGTCAACAGTGAACAGGTCAGGTACATCCTTTTCGCTTTTCGCATAAGACAGCCTGCCCTTGAGGAAAATATCGTAGAAGACAGGATTTGGTATGTAGCATTATTTCACACAACTGCTCATTTTCAAAGCTGCTGTCATATCTCAACATAGATGACGGGCCCAGTGAGGACTTTATGTCTTCTACAACTCATGTGCGCTGACTTCAGGTTCAGATCACAGGCGCTTGACCCAAAGTCAACAAACTTGGCGACAATTAGAGGGTATTCTGAATATAAATCAATGCAATCTAAATACTTGGCCGGTCTTCAGGTTGACCTTTTTATGGTAATGAACATACACATCCCTGTGTTTGCTATAGACATATTAATTACTGTGTCTAGTGTTTATAATATTTGAATATTCCTATACATTTGAGACGAAGTCTTAGCGCGTTATCTCGATCCAAGATGGCAGGATTCATACCTCGTGGTTGTTAGTAGGTTGACGGGATAAGTTATAGAAGTGTTATAGATTGAAATTCAAAATAACGTGTTTTGTTGGGACAAGATGGTTTATTTAAGGTGTGAGACCCCTCAAAGCGTTAAGGATAAACGAGTTTAATTAGTGATAATCTGATAGAAAGGCCGGTGTGGGCCGGAGCCATATTATCCTGTAATTGTCGCCCAGGCCAATTTTTGTTGACATTGTCACAAACGCCTGTGGTTCAGACTCCTATATTAATTGCATTTACAGATATGTTCTCCTTAAATTTTAACGATGTACATGGAACGAGGCACGCCATTTTGAAACCAGTATAGATTGGAGCTGGGCCAGACAGAGAGGGTGTTTTTAGATAGGTAGTGTTTAAACCAGTTTTTCTACGCCCTTCCCTTTCCCATTGTAGGTTGACAGCGCTGTCATTAAGAGATGGTCGCCTTCGTGCAGGATTGTGACTGCAACGATTAGTAGTCACCTCCACCTGTTGCTTTGTTACCAAATTAACAAGCAGAATTTGGATCGTATGTGCACATTAGCATACAAGTATTAAATGATGAAAGTGAAAAACGAAACCTTTCGGGGAGAATTTATATTTGGCGAATCATAATTATCTCTTGTTTGGGAGCCTTAATATCGAGGGGCGTAGAAAGACGAGGAACTTTCAACGTGCACGACACCTCTATAGCTGAGATCCCAAGTATTCAGGATGGGTCCGCAAGGTACACAGTTACCATTTTGTGCCACTAAAAGGCATTAAAGGAATCTAAAGGTACACCACCTCCCACAGAAAAGACTCAGGAATTGAATCACTTTGTTTTTTTGTATCCTAATATTTATTTCAGAACGGTAGATAACGATGACTGGATGGACATGGTCCTGTCGTGGTTAGACGGTTCTGAGGGGGTGAGGCCAGATTTTATCATCTTCTATCTGAAAGATGTTCTTGATGCTGCGGGTCACAAAGCAGGCGCTGAAAGTGGAAAGGCAGGTTTTTCATGTTAAAATTCATGTTTATGGTTCACCTGTAAACCATGTTATAGGACAATCTCGTTGGTGCATGTTAATGTTTATAATACTCAAGAGTTTTCATTGACGACCTGTTTAATATTTTGAATAATGAACATTATGCAGGGAACATTACACGTCCTCATATTGACATTTATATCATATATGTGCATCAGCCTGTCCTTTAGTGCGGACCGTGCTGACAAAACCCCTGCTAAACCGCCTGGACTTCTTTGTCTTGAGGAAGACACGTCTCCTTAAGTCCTTCTTCGTGACGTTATATATATATATATATATATATATATATATATATATATATATATATAGTATATACAGAGCTATTAACTTCGATAATTGCAACAGACCCGAGTTCAATGTCCTCTAACATTGCAATTACAAATTTCTAAGAAGGATTGTACTGACGGTCACAGCAGGTTGGATGAGATTCTCATTACCTTCAGAAGCAATATTGTTATGACGTTGACAGGTAGATGACGCATTGATTCAACTTGACAAGTCCACCAAGAGGCTGATGGACACTTTATACCGACGGAGGACACATAACTGTGTCAATATCATCATTGTTTCTGATCACGGTACGTTTCACTGTAAAAACAAAGTATCTTAGTATTTTTTGTTGCATTTGGCACATGGAAATAGTGATTTTGTCTTAATATTCATAAATCATATTTTTTGTTGTTTGCAGAGAAAAAATATCAAACAATGAAATACAGAAATGCAGTGGTCGTGACCACCACACAGTACCACATGTCTTTTCCAACCAACCCAGCAAAAAAAACATAATTCAGCAAAAAGTATGAATTTTTATTAATGAACGTTTCATTTGATACCTCAGGAATGAATGACGCAAATTGTCAAGAAAGACAGTCCGGCGTCCGTAATCTAATCGACGAGAGAAACATGTACGTGTGGAAAGGCGCAGCGGGCAGGCTCTCTAACAAGTACCGCAGTGATAGATACGACGGACCCTTCTACCATGTCGACCAGGTGGACCAAGGTGGGAAGCAGAGGCACATACAAAATGAACTCATTACAATCTGAGCCAATATAGACACATACAGACAACGTACCATTTTACCCCGTAGACCAGTATGGGTAACAAGGAGAACACGTTCGGTAGATATTCAATTCTCAGTTAATAATTG
The DNA here is from genome assembly GCA_026874595.1 of Sipunculus nudus. Lineage (NCBI taxonomy): Eukaryota > Metazoa > Annelida > Sipuncula > Golfingiida > Sipunculidae > Sipunculus > Sipunculus nudus. The sequence continues at coordinate 55,718,419 of CM049309.1, forward strand.
CAGACTGCACAGGTACTGTCAGAAATTACCTTCTTTTTCCTGCTTGGACAGTATTTTAGTTAGCGGAGTGAGTCCTTTTTGAGTTAAATGTATTCTTGATTTGAAAAGACTCGATTTGTTGTTAGTTAAGGAATACTCTGCCAAAAGCTTATTTTCAAAATATTGGAAAGGTGTTTATATCATTTCAGTGCCTGTCGATAGATTTATTGAGAAGCTTGAATGTAAAGTCGAAGGCGTGAAAGTTTTTGAGAAACAAATGTTCCCAAAGAGACATCACTATGCCAACAGCATTCGAATTGATGACGTTATCCTTAATGTAGAGGACAAATGGATGGTTGCAGAGTAAGTGGCAATGTGGCTTCAGGTGAAATGCTTATTGCATTATTTCTGTTCGTAAAATTGAATGCTTTTCAATGTCTATTTTTTTCTACTAAGCTGCTCATGTAAAATTACGAAACTGGAGAAAGAGATGATTTTTTATTTGTAAATAAATTTTCTTTTCTGGCAGATGGAAGAACGCTACTGGATTATGTGTTTTGAAGGGCATACATGGTTACGATGAGGTTCTACCCACGATGAAAGTGAGACAGTTTTTCGCGCATGTTTTCACAACCGTTTCTCTAGTCTCGCAGGTGTTTTAATCATATTTTCATGTGTCATACTATATCTAGCCCATACGGCAAACATAGAAATCCGTATCATTGGTGGATTTGGAATTTTATTTCTATGATATTTTTAGGTATTTGTGTCATTTCAGGCTTTCTTTATGGCACATGGCCCTGATTTTGCCAAAGAAAAGGAAATTGAAGAATTTGAAAATATCGAACTATATAATGTCATGGCACGTAAGTACAATTAGCATATTATTTTTATGACTCATTTTGAGATGGTTTTGATAAAAAGTGTAAATCAAATCTGCGTAGATTTTCTACCAATTTCCAGGAGTGTTAGATGTCCCACCGGTACTAAACAACGGCACAGAAGGGTCCTTGTACCCGATTTTAAGGAACCCTCCGTCACTTCCGGTTATAGATACAACAGACAGGTACAGCGTCTGTGACTACAGAGAGTTAACTGGACACAACAACTCTTGTCCTTGTAATCTTGTGAGTATGATTGCTTTGTTGTTGTACGGAGACACCTCCGTCACTTCTTCTTGTAGATGTACAACAAATAGGTACTACATCTGTAACTACAGGGATCCATAAGTAAAGGACTATGAGTATCCCTGTTTGCTGACCGGTTTTCTTTTGGTGGATCAACATATACTTGTTGTTCGTGAATGAGGAACGATTCCGTCATTAGTCAACAGGGGCAATGGAACCTGAAGTGCAAATGCAGAATAATACAGTTATTTTTCTCCGAATAAACGACCACACAAAGTCCGACGAATAGGGATTGGTGTAGTAGTATGGTCGATGATAATGGACCAAGCAGGTATACGCGTCATATTACAAGTACGATGGCCGTAGATTGGATATTTAAGTGAAGTAACAGATGTACAGATAAATTAATAATATGTTTAACTGAGCATTGCATGTGAATTTATTCAAAAAGGGAGAGTTAACAAGGGTTTCCCGGAATCCCTAAATATGACAACGCTCCTGTCACAGATCCTGTTTGATCTTATGTTTATTAGCCTATTGATATTACGAATCTGCAGAATGCGTTGGTACTTCATTATCAGCTCGATAATTTGGCGTTAGTAATGCTCATGTATTGATTTGTATCCTATAACCGCAGAGCACGTGACATGACACGCATGTTAGTTTCTCATAAACCTTTGTAATATTAACTCATAACGTCCAGTTTCCTCTATTTCACACATGGAATCATTATTTTTTATTTTCATTTTTTCGGGATGTTAGGAAACAACAGCTGAGCTGAACGAGAGACTGAACAGAACAGAAATTCAAAACAACCAAAGTGTATCTGACCATCTGCCTCACGGGATGCCCGTCCTGAAAAACAACGACACAGTCTGTATCCTGTACCACGACGACTACGTCTCAGCCTACAGCCATCAACGCAAGATGGCGCTCTGGTCAGCATTCACCCTCAACAGGGATCAGGTGATGTTCTTGTCTTAATCAAAGTGTATAGCAAAAATGCATCTGTATACACGGTAGACAATCTATCGATGGAATAAAAAAGATTGTATCATAAGCAAGTTAATCGATCGAGTAAAGTAATATCCTCGCTGTCTCCGCTCCTTAGTTCGAAATAGGCTTAGGCCCACGTGGAGAGAATACATATATACATTTTTGTAAAACAACTTTAGCAAAGTTTACCAGTTTGCGCAGATGTTTCGTGGAAATCACCGCTATCGCAGAAAGCGGGATCCAATTTAAATAATGCTTCAGTGCAACTCATAAAACACGAAGTAACAAAAATAAGCGGCCATGAACATGATAAAGTAGTTGTTAAATATACATCAACGTCTGTACAGAATTAATTCATAGCCTTCTGGAGTGAAAGTTGCTTGCTGTTTACGTCAGATCTCAGCTTAGCTGTTATACTAACTGTTACACATATACAGCTCTCTGATGCCGAGACACCATGTATAGTTTGTTAAATCTGACCCTTTTGTGGACTATTTGATAATTATTTCAAATCTAGATTTTAATACGTTTAATACGTTTAATGCTTCGACATGGAGATACCAGACTGCGTTAGGTCTGATCCAAGGGCAGACCATATATTATTATTCTAACTCTATGTTTAAATACGTTTATAGCTCTCAGAGGTGGAGATACATTGTACCAGACTTTGTTTGATCGGACTACCCGGGTAGACCTTTTGTTTATCAGTATTCTATGTTAATGTTTTAATACCGTTATAGCTCTCCGAAACAGAGATTCCGGACTGCGTTAGATCTGACCCCCGGGTGGACCACGTTGACCAGACGACCTGCGATGATTATTCGTCCATAGAAGATCAGATGATCACCCGAGCCAGTCTTTTCCCGCCACAATTCAGCTCCTCAAATCAGACGATATACGACGCCATTATCCTCACCAACAGCGTCCCCATGTACAAGGGATCAGGTCAGAATGACTGCTTGTCCCAATATGCGTGTATTTTAAAACTAAAACAAAGGGAAATCGCACCTCAAAATATTAATAACCTAATTACTGTATAAATCCTTCCTTTAAAACTGTTATTTAACAGAGACTTGTATGCATTGTAGGTTACCAAAAATACATGAATTATCGCCCTTTCTTATTATGTGATATACACAGAATATTTAAAAAAATAAATATTAAATACTGTAGATTTATTATCCACAAGGGTTGTCCGCTACAGCGTTTAATGTGCAGAATATACCACAGTTTGTCAGTTTTAAAATCATATTTTTAATTCTAATATTGATGTTGCTTTGAAAATACTTTTTATGGCAGTCATTATGGCATATAGTAAACCTGCCAGAGTTATAATTTCCTATGACAACATCTGTCTTTTGATATCTTATAACTCCCTGCAGTGTTCATCCTAGTGGATAAAATAATTATAGTAATCATAATAATAATAATACTTATAATAAAATCAAACACGTGCTATTTCCAGTGATATGGGATCACGTGATTACGTCCGTGGCTAGATGGACACGTGATTACGGCCAGCTTCACGTGATAGTTGGACCTGTGTTTGATTATGATTTTGATGGTCACTGGGACCCAGTCAGTTTATTACAGAGGTAAGACGTGGGGTCAGAAAAACAAGATTTATTAATCACCTGTGAATGAGAAATTATCTATATACTTGTCGAACATTTACCACATCCATTTTTCGTGTGATTTTTCTGTTTGGTATGGTTTTTTTTTTAAATATATTGAGACACATGTACACAAAGACTAATAAGTAATAACTTTAAGTTAACTAATGTAATGAAAGAAAAAAAAATAGTAATATCTGGCTGAGACACATCAATAGAGGATCGTGCTTACACAAACAGTTTTTACATTAAAAACTGATATAATTCACAGAGTATGTTTACAAGTGTTTGAAGTGAAGGTCGATTTATATGAGACCGTAGCTCTGTTACGCTCCCCAGGCAGCGGAAATCTTGCGCTTCTAAAGAAGCAACTGATCTCACGCTGCCAGCTTTGACCGTTTATGATATATTTAGACACCAGATGGCGGTTCGTTGTCTGCTGAAAAAAACGTGCGTATGATGTGACAAGCAGCCAACCAGATGCCAATAAACAACCACTCGACAGGCCTCCTGTCATCGCCCATAGCTGCGATTCAAGCGCCGCTTGATGAGAGTTTACGGTCGAATTTTAATGCTCCCTCTGTATTCTCGCATCATCGACCAATTCGAATATGTCATTATGACTGTGACTGTGTGAGGTGTTAAAATCATTTTCATGTTTGATATCACCGAAAAGTTCTTATCCACAAATTATTCTGTGATTGCATTACCAAAGAAGTTGCATTATAATGACAGTTGAAACAGAACTGGGCATCATATCTTGTGCAATATTCCCCGTTGACCGTTCACTGAACTAATTGAAGTTGCCTTCTCCTTATGCTTTAGTGGTGGAACTCTTGTAATTCTGTTATTCTTGTCCAACAAAACGTAACTGCCCGTGGAAATGTTTCATATTTCGAACTGCTTGTCCTGAATGAAGCCCAGTCTACTCGATTAAGCTGTTAGTTAATAGGATTCCTGTATTAACATCTCTCCTGGACACAAATTTGCCAGATTCCTGGAAAGATTAAGTATCCTCACAAGAAAAGGGTCCCTGTTTAGCTCAAGAAAATTATTAGGCCTATTTTTTTTCTAACTAGAAATCTTAATTCAAATTAATGCAAGTCTCCTCCATGTGGGGTCCCAGTTGTAGATTGCTCCATTCACTTATTCTGAGCACATTTACAGATCCATTCGTACATAAGTGACTTTACATTTGTAAATATTCCTTGAAGACGAATCTAAAGCTGAATCATGTGCCGGATCCACACCAAAATTTAAAAGATTCTTCATTGGCCCATTTAAAAAATGCCCTGAAAATTTCATGAGACTCTGTTCATGATTGAGTTATATTGTGAAAAACACACAGACACACACACGAAAACCCACACGAACGGAGATAAACGATGCCCTGCTGTCGGAGGCACAAATGTCAGCTTTCCCCTACTTTAAATTAATTATCATATGGCCGATCGTATCACGGGACCATCTATAAATGTAATATCGATAAAGTTCAACGACACAACACCATCAAAGTTTGACAGGACGCACATTGCGGGCATAATTGGCAAAATAAGACGCCACACCAAAGAACCTACTGTGAGTCAAACTAACTCCTGAGCTTCAAAAATCAGCATTATATTTCTGTGAAATATGATTTTATACAGCCATACAAACATAATAAATAAATAAAATTAAGATGAGCAGTGTTCGCTATGCTCAGTCGTGACAACAGCCTTAATGGACAACAATGAACTACAGTGCAAAACAACATAATTAATACGTTTTCAGCCTAATATATGAGGTATTATAAACGCGGGTTCAAGGGGAATGAGTGGTACAAGAAGACATTATTCATCTCGTTACAGAGACCAGGTAAACATCACGGTGTACATCCCCTCCCACTACTACCTTGTCGCCCTGAAATGTAACAAACCTGACTGTACAGCAGACATGGATTATGACGTACAGGCGTTTATCTTACCCAACATCGACAGGACGCTCAACTGTATGCAGGTAGGACACATTAAAATAAGTTATTTTTCAAATGTGTTATCGATTATAAAGGAAACTACCAATTCCATGTAGATACACAAAGAAAAAGTGGCTCTTAGAAAACACAGAACATATTTATATGCACGTGCACACGGGATACCATCGCGTGCACACGCCAAAGTTCCTCGTGCACGCGTGATAGTATAAATCTCGTGCTTGCGATAAGTATCTCGTGCGCATGCGTTAATATATCATGCTAGATGAAGCCCTGATTTGGGTATAAGGATTTCTGTTGTGTGTTCTCTAAAAAGCCTCTGTATGTATAAGATATAATTAAATTGGATATGAATGTGTGTTTATACGCCCTATGTTATGTCATAAATTTTACAGCGTCATTTCCTGATTTATACTAGATTTAAAATAGGATATACCAAAGTGTATGGTTAGAGCTAGCTAACTTAAGAGTTAGGTATAGGGTGTTACAATCCCAGGTATACCAACCATGTAAACAAATCTGTCCCTTTGTATTATATCTCCCGGGAAAACTTCACAACGAAACTGTAAGCCATGACACGGCACTGCAGGCTATTATGAAACCTCGCGTAAAAGCAAAACCTGACAAAATACGCCGTTTTCAAAATTTTATCTTATGACTTGCATATGCATATACTTTCCACAAAGTCAAGGGGTTTTATAAATGTTAAAACATCAAACATTTAATATTTTGGTTCATTATTGCATTGTTTCAAATTTAAACGCATTTATAATCATATGAAGGAAAAATGTTTTTCTGTCTATATTTATTTTACATGTGAGCACGCAATAGAACAAAAATAATTTTCTGTGTTCTGTACGAGCCAGCGCACAAAGAGGTCCACGTGACTTTGAGAAAATAAAGAAAACGCAACATTTTCTCCATGTTATTTGGTGAATGTTGCATGTTTTCATATTTGCATTTACCAAAATTTATAGAGCTGAGACAGAACCTCTTGCGATTTATTACATGAGGGTACATATGGATGAAACGTATGTTATAAGGAGATGTCTGGTCGAAAGAGTATGCTTCTATAATGAAGATACTGGGCCAAAGTAAGCACCTTTGATCGTCATGACAACAAAGCTTGTCGGTTGCTTTCTGTGGTTCTGATGCTGAGCGGCAAGATGGCACCACATTAATTAAAGTTTGTATATTTTACTACTCTGTTGTTTTAGTCCCGCCTTGACGATTACCTGGTGGATAACACAGCACGTATCCGGGACATCGAGCTGCTGACAGGCTTACAGTTCCTGACAGCACACAACACTCAGCAAGGATTGCTGGCTCGGCTGCGTCTTCAACAGCGACTGTGGACCAAATCATAAACTGTGTCGAACAGTCTGAACAAGCATATCATATAAAGGATCATATACCATATCAATAAATGAAAAGAGTTCCTAAAATTAAAAAAAAAAAAAAAAATACCCAGATCTTGATCTTTCTTTTATAATTGGTTTTGCAGATGTGAACAAAATACATTGTGAAAAGTCGAAAACGGTATGGCTGGAAATAATTGACAAGCGTGTATCTCATTTATTATGATTTTATTTCGTATTATTTTGGAAACCTGCTCCCCCCCCCAAATACGCCCCTGGAAATTGGATAAAAATAATTCCTGTGACAGGTAAATACCTATTTTTACTTTTTTTTTCTTGTTGAAATTCCTGTAACATAAACATTCTGAAAGCATGAAGCACCTTCAACATGTACAACTGATTTGTTTTATTTGTCCAGAGAGAAGTAAAGCATCAACAGCCTGGCAGACATCTTGCATCAGGAGGCAGTCAAGTATAATGCTTCAGGCTTGTGTATTATTATGTTCATATTTTCACTTCCTTAGTGCAAAATATTGCTGAGAATAAAACATTAATGTTTTTTTAGTGGTCAATACACATAGATGTACTGAACATTAATCAGTGGATATATGGTAAATCTCACAGCTGTGTATGGAGTGTTATAATCACAGTTAACTGCAGGGGCAATCTATAGACTCCACAATGCGCTTTTCACTAAAAAAGCAATTGAGGAGACCATATGTATGGGCTTAGTCCACGGGACACCGTTATTGCTAATCTCAGACGAGGAATGTATTTCACAGTCGTACAGGGTGACCGCTCCCCAGGTTGAATGTGAAGGGTGTTTCCAATAACCGTGCAAAATTCAGAAACAAGTTTCAATTTGAGATTTTCCTCAGTGTAATGACCCAGCATGTTAGTGATTATACACCCACGACCAAGTCAAAGGGTTATGAATGAGAGGAGGTGTTTGAGACTTGCCCATTCATGGAGCTCCATGAAGAGGAATTCTGAAGATGTACATACAGATTAAGATTAGTTAAGTAAGCATTTGATTACACCTGTAAAACGTGTACTGTTTAGGGAGTCAATACAGAAAGGGCTAGGGGCTATTTATATACCTCCCCAACTTTTCAGCAAAGGGGAGATGGTAAATGTAGTCATCCTCCTGCTATTCAGAGAATAATATTTATATATTCGAAATGAAATATATTAAAATTAGAAATAACAAACTTGGTTAGATTTCTGATTTTACTTTGATGTATTTTTTTATCTAAACCCGGTTTAAAAGTAAAAGAAGTTATCTATAAAAAGTTGTCCAAACTTTGATAACCCTCTAACTCCGGGTCATTCCCCACCCACACCTGAAGATAAAATGACGTCTCTGTACCTGTTTATCCTACCGACTGTGATTATACCTGTGACTCTAGCAGATGTGATCATAGAAGAATGCTTGTGACTCTGGCAGTACGATCATACAGGTGTGTTTGGAATCCTGGCAGTGAGATAATACAAGTCAGATTGTGACTCTTGGAGCTGTGATCATTCGGTGTGGCTGTAACTCTCGCAGTTGTGATCTTTCAGGTATGGCTGGGGATCTAGCAGTAAGATCATCCGGTGTGACTGTGCCTCGAGTGCTATTATCGTACAGCTGTTAACATGGTACAGATGAACTCTAGTTCTTTGGTCATATATTTGAGGCTGTGACACTAGCAGCTGTGTTCCCATAATTATTACAGTCACTTTACCATGCATGGTTATACAGGTACGTCCGTTACATAAGAAGCTATGATCACACAGTTTGGTTGGGATTCTGGAAGCTGTGATCAAATAATTTTATTTAAAAAGGTAAGAGATCGTGTCCAAGCTTATGTTCTTTAACACAAGATTTTAAAACATCAAATCTTATACTGAAAGATGGTGTTTAAGTTCCCTACCACGCAGTTGATATATGTCAAGCGGTTGCCATTGTATCCACATGTAACATACCTATTTTCACATTTGTTTCATGTTAAAGTTCCTGTAACATAAACATTCTGATAACATTCTGAAAGCATAAAGCACCTTCAACATCAACAACTGATATATGTCAACCTGCTGCCATTTTATCCACATGATGCCCTATTTACTTGATTCAAAAAGCCGTGAAATAACCACTAGCTCATAAATGAGTAGAGTTCCAAACGGGTTTTGCAGTATGGCCCTATATGGAAATACTTTAATGCATAGAACTTTGAGTTCCTAAATGAATATAGTCAGTTATAGTATAAACACAAGAAGGAGAGAAGGTGCTTCAAGAGAGGCCCCTACTGAATAATTTCTACATTCCTCACGCAGCATGAATACACTGCAGTCGTTCCAAATATCCTTCGTTTTAACCGCTGCTTTGTATAGCAGGATTTCCCGGATCTCACCACCAGGGCTCGCGCAGGGCAAACAATTGTAATAAAACAAACAGAGCGTGGTATCGCAATGTGTTTCAAACTCCATGTTTTAAATCCGCGACACCCCGCTGTCTTTGGTCTGATTCCTGGCCCTGTGCCAGCTCTGGTGTCAAGACCCCGAAAAACTTGCTTAAAAGAAGCGATTAAAACGGAGATCTAGAACGGCTGCAGTGTATAGTAGCTGCGTGAGGCGTGCACATTATCTCATGAGCTAGATCATATGGAATGTTTTACTGATTATCTGTTGTATGGTTATTTGATGGCCCGGAACTGCGATGAGAGCCACCCGCCTTAGCTCACCATCACACATCCAGAGGCGTCTTGATCATGTGCTATTAAATTACTGCGGCCGCAACCTGCACACAAAGTAAACTTAATCTATGAGTAGGTTTGGGTTATTCGCTGATGCGCGGTTGATTAAAAGGCGTCACTTATTATGGTAGAATAGTACATACTATATGTGGTCTTTATTTAATCACTGATCATAGAATATAATTGACCGAAGAATTTCATGATGAGGCTGGAAATTTGTTTGTGGGGTCTGTTAATTTCATTTAATAAGACTTATATTCCCAGAAAAAAATCATGAATTGCATGTACTGTTGTCAGTACACAACTACACGTTGTTCACTAGCAACCCATGAAAGATAAGTTACTTGATGTATAGGTTACTCCCGATGCATGCTCAGGTAGAAACTATTACTAACAACGTTAGCCTGTGTATATTCATTGCAAGATCCAGGAGTGTCGGAACAGTCCGTGAGTTAAATATCAGACGAAAGATACAGTGAGCAAAGTTATAATGTGGTTACATGACAAACACCTGGTTTTATATGAACCTGCCATATACCGCACGTTACGTCCCTGGGCCCTTCAGAGAGGATTTCACTTCCGATGCGTGCAATTCTGTTTGACCTATTTTGAACGCAAAGTGACATGTCATCCTTCACGGATACCTAGAGAAATATATTCCTTTGCAAAGTCACAGTCGGCTGATGTCATCCCCATTACCCGGTTTATCTACACCCATGTGTACGTATATGTGTGTGTGTGTGTGTTCCGAATGCGCACCTCATATATATATATATACATAGCATATATACCGGTAAATCTAATGGATCTACTGTACATATCTGAAACCATGTGTACCATGAAAACGATATCAGTGGTATACACTTTCTAGTAATATTTTCATACCAATTCGCATAAAATTTCCCTTACCAAACCATTGTCATTTTCCAGTTTACACGGGTACAAAAGAGCTTGACAGTTGTACAAAGCCAGACTCCATGGGCATTTCCCCTTATTATATTTGGAAACGCATTAGGGAAATCTGGCATCTGAGATGGATTACTATTGTAAATTGAGTCCATCACCGTTTGTTCTTAGGGTTGTCAGCAGATGGCATGACCAGTTAAACTCATCTGAATCAATCTTCTATTTTAACAAATCATGTAAAGTATAAGGAATGATTTGTTAGCGAAATTACACTAAAAGCAAGGGTTATCTAGCTATATAAGTAAATGTATATATCATTCGGAATTATTCCCGAAGATAAGATCTACTGGACTCACGTTTAATTATCTTCGTTCCTTATATACTGAAACAAAAGATTACACTTATGCGTGGGGAAGAGATATTCAATAATGATGGCACGTGCTACCTACGCACTCACGTAGAGTATGTTGGTAAATAACAAATATGCGTATTTATTTTTGTGTATTTATAATAAGAGTAGTTACTCTTATTATAATACAAGAGCACCGCAAAGTTGCATAATACGCCTGTCGTGTAACTGGTGACCTCTGACCTCATTAATAATGTGTGAATTTTGATGAAAAGGTAATTCAGGTGAGAGAAGAGAAACTCTATTTGTAAATATATGTATAATGAGTGTCATGAAATCCATAAGATTTTTTGGTCTGCACCAAGGTGCCTCCAAATTGCGGTTACCTCAGACCTAATTAAATATGCATAGTTTTTGCTGGAAATCAAGCTTAGGCGAGATATTTTATAGATTAACATTTCGGATGAGTTTTATAAAAATCCTTCATATTCTTCATAAGTTATCGCAGCGACACCACAAAGTAGCCTGTGACCCGAGACCTTAATAAATATACGTGGATGTTATCCATATTCGAACTCGGTCGAGATAATCTGTTGGTAAGTAGTTATGGTTCGGCAAGTGATCGCGGCGACACCAAAAGTTAGCGGACGGACAGACGGGCGGACGGACGGTTGGTATACCATATGATAATACTCCGGTCATATGACGGGCATGTAAAAATTATGAAAGATAAGGGTGACACAATTTCAAGTGTCTTTTAGTACTGCAAGCCCTATATACCTGACCTTATTGACACATGTATACAACGGAAACCGCGTAACCCGCGGCCCTTGATCAACGGAGAAATATCCCTGGATTACTAAGCCTGGTGCAGGATTAAACACTGACACCACACACAAACACGAGGCCGTATAACTTAATTTATCATAGCTTTGCTCATCGCCGGGATATAAAATGATGCATATTTTGACCAAACGGCAAAATATGGTGAAAACAAAAAGAACTGCACCCACATTTATGTTTTGTACTTGATGGAAAGACTGTTGTGCCGTGTGCGTGTATGTGTGTGTATGTACACAGCAGTGACACAGCAGGGGTCTGGACATTGTGTATATCGTATTTCTGGGTTTGTGTATCGTCACTCCATTCTGAAGCAACCTCTCATGTTTCACTGCACACCACAGTAAACGCCTGATGAGCACTGTACCAGGGAATCTCAGCCACACAGCGAGTACTTCACAGTCCGAGTGTCATCTTTACTGCTTCGGTCTACAATGCCTGTAAGTTATAATTTTTTTTTGTTGGAATGTAAAAGAAATTTTATTAATGGGGTATCTGTTTTGAGTTCAAGAAATTATTTCAAACCGTACTAACATCAGCATTTTTCATTGCTTGTTGATTTGTCCACATACAAAGTTCAGGGTCAGTTGATGGGATCCCTTGATTGTCAGCCCATGCAGGAGGTTGCCCTTTGGCCAACAGTGGCGGATCCAGAAGTTCGAGAACAGGAGGGCGCTAATTCTGGGTCAGCGGTTGATGCGTATTAAGATATATATATATATATATATATATATATATATATTGTTACGGAACCTATTATAAACAGATCACGTATGCGTGATGAACACCAATTTTTTAATGGAGATAAAAAAAACAGATTTTGTAACACTAGGCAGCGGGAAATGTCTAGGGGTATGAATAAAGAAGTCAGTGTTTTTTTTTTGTTAACAAATAACTATAAGTTATTCCTAAAAACAATCCTAACAATACAATACACTAAATCAATACAATTATACAGTGAAACAGCGGTATAGCTACAAGTCAATACAATCACACAGAAAGATAATGGTACAGTACCTCGAGACCAACAGTGTCACCAAGATTACCTTTGAATGTAAACTCTCGGAGAATGACAGTCTAGTGGAAAGTTCTTGCAACAACACAGAAAGTCCAAAATATAAAATCCAGGAAAGTTCTAGAAAATATCTATAATTGCCGCATTCGTCGGATAAGATCTTAGAATCTAACACACGCATCTGCGTCCGCTGGTATCTGCTCTGCTGTCTGCCCCCTGGTTCTAAAAAACAGCCCTTTATATACCTTCACACCCTAAGCCGGGAACCTTCTACTTCTCGAACAGTCTGTAAGGACTTGCATGACACGCGTTTCAGGAATTATGTAGAAAGACATCGCTGTGTATCTCTACACATACCAGGCTAATCACGTGACCCAGTACCAAGCGTGAAAACTCAAGGCCCACATGAGATCGAGAGTTCAACCAGTACGGCATGTAACAACAACACGAGTTACGCCCGTGTCACATAATAGAGCACCTGTAACACTCCCCCTCCTGTAAGAAAAAGGAAAGTTTTCACAGAAAACAGTCTTTGTGCGATCACAATCACTAAAATTTTTACAACATCTCAAAATCATCTTATCTACAACATTACATAAACATCTTGTTTACATCATTTCATAAACATCTCGATAAGCAATCAGCAAGTATATTTTCTTTCCCTTTAATGTGTATGATATCAAGATTGTATTCCTGTAAGAACAAACTCCATCTCAACAATCTTTGATTTTTACACTTCAACTTGTTCATGAACGTGAGGGGATTGTGATCACTGAAGTCAATGATAGGCCTGACTGATAAAGTAACATAAACTTCAAAATGTTGCAACGCCAAAATCAAATCCAAACAATCTTTTTCAATAGTGGAGTAGTTTTTTCTGGTTTGCATTAAACTTTCTTGAGAAATAACAAATTGGATGATCTATGCCATCATTGCCTTCTTGTAACAACACAGCACCAGCAGCAGTATCACTAGCATCTACAGCTATTTGGACAAAACTTCCTGTAGTACCCAACCATACCAAGAAAACGCATTATTTGCTTTTTGTTTTCTGCTCAAGGAAAGGCAGAAATAGCACTTATCTTAGCATTAACAGGTTTTACCTGACCCTGCCCTACAATATGACCAAAAAAGTTACTTGTGCATGACAAAACTCAGATTTTACTAAGTTGACGGTCAGACGTGCTTCACTGAGTCTTTCGAAGAGGTCGCGAAGAATTTGCAGATGTTTCTCCAAGGTGTCGCTGTACACGATAAGGTCATCAATATATGCGTCGCAGCCCTGAATGTCCTTGACAACCATATGGATGAAGCGCTGGAACGTGGCTGGCGAGTTTTCATGCCAAACGGCATAACTTTATATTGGTACAGTCCTTGCGGCGTCACAAATGCGGACACTTCTTTCGCTCGTTCTGTCAGCGGAACTTGCCAGAATCCTTTTAGCAAGTCAAACTTGGAGACATATCTGGAGCTACCGACTCTATCAATACAATCATCGATTCTCGGAATCGGGAACGTGTCAGTCTTGGTGACAGAGTTCAGTTTTCGATAATCTGTGCACATACGGTAACTTCCATCAGGTTTTGGCACAAGAATACATGGTGAACTCCAGTTACTGTTACTAGGTTCAATAAAATCATTGTCCAGGAAATATTGAATCTCATCCTGTAGATACTTTTGCTTTTCTGGATTCAGTCTAAATGGATGTTTCTTGACTGCGCTTGCCTCGCCAACATCGACGTCATGGCACAACATGTTAGTTCGCGTTGGAATGTCACTAAACATCTGTTCATAATTCCGCAGCAGGTTCTTGAGGTTTTGTTGTTTTTGTGCGGTAAGGTGTGACAGTTTGGCATCCTGGCTTTTAAGCACGTCTGTGTTTTTTAATGGTACTGTACCACACTGAATGTCTACATCACACTTACAATCAGTATCAACTTTTACTGGGTCAGGGTCAGTTTTTACACAATTAACAGCAGTAACATTTTGTACAACATCTGATGTGCTATTTCTGTCATAATATGGTTTCAACATGTTAACATGGCACAGTTGTTTCTTCTTACGTCTATCTGGTGTCAACAGTGTGTAATTTAAATCACTGACTTTCTTGTCAATAATGTAAGGACCAACATACCTAGCTTGCAGAGGTCTGCCAGGGATGGAAAGAAAGGCAAGGACCTTTTCACCAGGCTCAAACGTCCTACTTTCAGTGTGCTTGTCATACCCTGTTTGCATTTTACTTTGTGCAGATTTTAGATTTGACTTTGCAATCTCACAAGCATTGAGTAGTTTAGTGCGAAAGTCTGAGACATACTGCAGTAAACTAAGAGAATCAGGATTTTCACACAAGAGTTTTTCTTTAAGCAATTTCAATGGTCCGCAAACGGGGTGTCCAGAACTAGTTCAAAGGGACTGAAACCCAAAGACTCTTGAAAGGATTCTCTGAAAGCAAACAACAATAGGTGGATTCCTTCATCCCAGTCTTTTTGTGTGTCATAGCAGTAAGTTCTGATCATGTTTTTTAATGTCTGGTGAAAACGCTCGAGGGCTCCCTGACTTTCAGGATGGTATGGCGAAGAGCTGTACTGTTTTATACCTAGCTCAAGCATAACTTGTTGGAATAAGCCAGACATAAAATTAGACCCTTGGTCAGACTGGACGGATTTTGGTAATCCAAAAGTTGTAAAAAAACTTGGTCAGAGCTTAGACAACACTTTTGGCATTAATTTTGCGCAATGGTATTGCCTTAGGGAACCTGGTAGATGCGTACATAATTGACAGAAAGTACTCATGTCCAGATTTTTTTGGGCAGTGGTCCAACACAATCAACAATAATCCTACTGAATGGTTCCTCGAAAGCAGGAATAGGCCTAAGTGGGGCCTGAGGAGGATTCTGATTGGGCTTGCCTACCATCTGGCATGTATGGCATGATTTATAATATTGTACAACATCTTTCCTGAGGTTAGGCCAATAGAAATGTGTACTTACTTTCTGATAAGTTTTACTTATACCTAAATGGCCAGACAAAGGAGCCTCATGTGCCATGCTTAAAACGTCATTGCAAAAGCTTTTGGGCATTACTGTTTGATGGCCCACTCATCATCAGCGCATACATCAGGTGGTCGCCATTTACGCATAAGCACTCCATTTTTGACATTGAAACAAACTGGGTTCTGTGACAGCTCATTCTTAGAAACTGCCCTGGGAAACAAACATGAAATATCAGGGTCCTTATGCTGTTCCGCGATAAGTTCTGACCTTGAGAATGCTGCATCCTGTACGGGCGAGTCGTTAGACGAGTCACTTATGACTACCAGAGTGTTATCATCTGAATCATTATCCTCATGTGTGTTTTTCTTGGCCATAGATCTAGTTACAGCACATGAAGGATACAAACAAGGGATTTCCTGAATTTCCGGATCAGTGTCCTGATCAAGTGACGGCTTTTCTGTCACTATTGGTACAGGCTGTACTCTATCACCTGCAACATCATTGCCTAGTAGCAACTGAATTCCCTTAAAGGGTAAAGTAGTTCTTATGCCCACATTAATATTCCCTGAAATCAAATCTGACTTTAAATGGATACTGTGAAGCGGAACTGAAGTGTGCCTGTCTGAAAACACATCATTTAACAAGTGCATGTGCACCAGTAAAGGACCTATTAGAAAATGGCAAAGTGTTTGCTAACATGAGAGTCTGGCCTGAACCAGTGTCCCTCAAAATTCTAATAGGGGTAGAACCTGAAAAATCACTTAAAAGTGATACAAAACCATCATGTATGAATGGCTCAAATAACCCCATTTCAGAGTCAAGAGACTCTTCTACCTAAACCTCATCAAACAAAGAACTGACATTGAAGGTGTCAGTCATAAACTCTGTTTCAGAGTCATCTAAGGAATCTACATCCTTACCAAACTCCTCATGGGAGTCAACAGAGGAATTTTCCTCAGCAGAAACAAAATTGTGTTTGTCATAAAAGGACCTGGCCTCATTTGAAATACTCTCGCAAGAGTCATAAAAGGACTTAGCCTTATCCAGAGAATACTCCACGCAGGAGTCTTGCAAGGACCTAGCATTATTTAATTCCTCGCAGGAATCAACTGAGGTTTTTACCCCGCAAGCTACGGATTCTTCTTTGGATTCGGACAGCACTTGGGCCTCCGTAGCATCAAACTCTATATTTGAGTCAACAAAGGAGTTGTACCCCTTATTTACATGAAAAGAGCCTGGCTCTTGTACTATGCTATGCATAGATTTTGAAACAAACCCAGAAGGTTTGCTATTTGGTCTATTCGCAAGTTTCCAGCAGTCAGATATTAGATGACCTTCCTTCCTGCAACCATAAAAGATATGAGGATTTTCTGTTCATCAACAACTGTTCTCTAAAATGTTCTCTTGGATAAGGTAGTCAAACTTCACAGGGTGGAGGTTCACGCGTGGCTGGCTATAATATTTATATTTCTTCAAAATTTGGATATTAACTGGAAATTAAAAAAAAAATCAATCGTTTTAATATGTTGATATCTATTTTTGAAAAAGCGTTTCTACGTTCATAACTTGCAATTTATCATCGCTTTATTGTAATGCTCGTGGTAGTATGACTGATATTTTCAAGTTGCATGTTTAACATTTTACTGGCTTCTGTGATCCAGGCCGCGCACTGGACTCAACAGAGCACAGGTCGTGAGTTAAAGTATTAGCCGAGGAACCGTGAGATACGGAGAGACTCCCTCCCTCAGAATATATAAAAATTTAATCACAGGGCTGTTTGTTTATATCCTTAACTTATGAATTGGTATGCAATTAACTGTGGATACATTAATAATTCAATTGCTAGGGGAAAAAATACATAACAAATGAAAATTAATAATGAATAACTGGGAAAAGAATAAATAAAATATCAGAGATGTTACTGCTCAATAGGGCGGGGAGGGGGGGGGGGGGAGGGCGCTCCGAGGGCGCCCCCTATAGATCCCCACTGCTCAAATTGTTCTTGTAAAAACAATAATTCTTCAGAAATATTTAATTTTGATCTTTAACTTATTTGTCTATATAAATATATTAAATAGCCCTCATACATCGACGTTCATCTGTCTTTCAGAACACATTCCTTATCAGTGAAGATGGTGAATCGGCCGACGTGAGTTGCGATTTTACAATTAGCATCGCCCATGCATTTAATTATTTTACTTTTCAGTCAAACTAAATACTATGTACAGTTTGGAAAGACGCTTTACGTCAAATTCTTTTATGGGAAACCAGAAAATTCCGTGTGCTTTGTTGCATATTGGAACTTATGAATTAAGTGCTTAAAATACTTTGACCGAAATGTCCATTTTCAGGATTAAAAATGAAAAAAATATAAAAGTGTGTTGGTCACATGTTGTGAAGATTACAGAATGATCAGTGGGGAACCCAATATAAGACAGACGTAGAGTGTGTATGCTTCCAATCGTACACAGCTACACGCGTGTGTATGTCCAAACGAACATCATGGACAATATAAAAACCGTTACCAGTGGTTAGTTCATATGACCAGGGCCAGTGTAAATTCAGATTCTGTATGCTTCACCAACTTTTCTATTTCACTCTACAACAGGTTCGTCATAGATCAGCTCGCCGCAAGAAAATTGTTGTCGTATTTACAGTAGCCACATTAGCGGTGAGTTTTCAAACCTATAGAATGACAGTATGACAGATAAGCGGGGGTGACTTACTCAGTTGCACGTCTCATGTATGGATTTTGAATCTGACATGTTGCTTCTATTATTGCGAATTTGTCGGCCAACTAAAGGGGCTGAAATTTTTATTAAATGATGATGATGATGATAACAATAATAATAATTATAATAATAATAATAATAATAATAATAATAATAATAATAATAATAATAATAATAATAATAATAATAATAATAATAATTTAATATTCTTTTGGTGAAACTGCCAGTTTCCTAGGTTCCATCAAGGGTGTATGCTTATATTGGGAGGGAAATTATCAGTCGTGGACGGGACAGGGTGTGCAGGTGGACTACTTGGTATACAAACTATAATTGTATGTTCAGGTAATAGCCCGGATGTTAGCAAACATTATAAATAACATCGTCTTCTATTTAAAAAATATAACCTGCAGATATTGTGCGTGGCACTTATCGTCGGACTCGCTCTGTGCTTTGGTTCATCACCTGTTGATGGTGCAGATTTTGCTGCGGCCAGTGCTAAAACAACAGCTCCGAAAAATACCAGATGTCGTACCAAGCAGGAACTACAGCCGGGCAATATGACGTCACCACGGAAGCGATGGATGGACACTGATTGTAAAAAACCAAGCGTCTGTCCTGAAGGGTCTGTTCCATTTAAATAAACTGCTTTCTTGTATATATATATGTATATATATATATATATATATATATATATATATATATATATAATTATAAACATTGAACCAGATAAAATGTGAGCCATTTTTCGTTACCACAGCCGAATATAGTAAGCCTATTCTGAAAGTATGACTTTGCTTTAATATACCCTGTCTCTGTTCTAGAAGAGTTTAAAGTCCCTCCTCTGCTTGAACAGGTAACCCTGAGATTTTTCCGTTACATGAGCGACAAATGTGGGCGATGATTTACTCTAAGAATCTAGATCCGTAGCATCAAGAAAGAATCCTAACACATCATACAACCGTCACGCGCATTGCAAAAACTGCTGTTACATCAAATTTAATATTAAGTCACATTTGCATGTCTGGAGACAGGAAACCAGCATAAATCTCTGAAATCTCTCATGGGACCGTCAAAAGCACATAACAGAGAATTTCATCACCCAGTTACATAATATTGTACTCCTAATCTGTAATCTTATCCCTCGTAGGTATTTGTCATGGGACCCGACGGTGAATTACATTAACGTCATGGAAACGTGTTGCACGGAATTGAGAACATGCCCCCTCGAACAATAAAAACAGAAAAACACGTCACATAACTGACATTGTATACATTAATTATGTTCACAAATGGTTTATGGATGTTTATTCCAACGGTTTCAGATAAAAGTGTGGTGTACTTGACTTAATTATTCCTAAACACACTGTATTATTATCCGTTTGTCGACTGAGTGCTTTCAAACCACAGTCCGGCCTTCTGACCATGCATGCGTATAATTAAGCGGTACGGCCTTTTCACAGTAGGCGGCGTGCGCGTAGCCCATAGTCAGCTTCGGTCTAAAAGTGCGTGTTTATCTAAAAGGGACATAATCAGGAACAATATTATTCCTGTTCTTTCACACTATCAGCTCAGTTTTGCTTTATACATACGTTTCCCAGCAAAACATTCCAGAGCACAGTCTCATTTCCTCGCATACGACTGTTTAACGCCTTGTTATAGGCCTTCGTGTTAGTAAACACAGTCTGTTTAACATTACAAGACCGCGTGACCGGAGGTCTGATTAAGAGGGGCAACACGCAATGTTTCAGCCAGCGGGAACATGTATTGCATTTTTTAGGCCCAGTCAGTCAGGGCATCTCCTGATTGGCACGTGTTGTGGCTCCGCGCAGCACACGACCCGAAGCACTGTGTTTATGTTGACACTGCGATCGCGCCCGGATCATTGTTTAAACACTCGTTTACAGGAGTAAATAAACGGTTTCAAGGCAATATTTTGGCAGGTACAGATTTATTTTAAAGGGAAGAAGCTATTTTTCGTGTTAACTCAACATGTTTCATGGGTGATTGGGCCCCTTTAAAGTTGTTTAATTTTTATCAATGGAAGTTTTCAGTAAATTGTTTCATGGGCTTGAACAAACTGTTATAAGTTAGATCGCTTTATTCACGGTTAAAGGGAATGATCTGATATTTGTTTATTATCTAGAACCCCCCCCCCCCCCCCCCGCCCTTTTGAAATACGTGCGCTTGTGGTCAACATATCCATTCAAACGAGCCAGCTTGTTGTGAGACCCTGGCTATAGGAAAACGGCTTGCCAGGATAATGGCGAACAGAAGGAGAGGGATCTGGGAAGACTATTCATGGTTGAAAAATTAAACTTTAAAGCGTTTCAGATACCGTGGCAAGTTTTATTTTCTACCCAAACTTGTTAAAAATTATGTATCATTTATACCCAGTTGTCACTTTTCCATCGGATATTTAGGCTCCGCAAAATTATTTTGCGCGACGCGTATTTTGCACCACGAAGAAATGAATGCTTTTTCCAAAACTGAAGTAGCCTAGCACTTCAGTCTTGATCGAGAATACGTAGGTATAACCTATAATCTGCAAGATTTAACATCGCTGATCTCTGGCTTTATGATTACTTAGAAGGCAAAGTTGATCCAGTCACCCGTCAGCCTTGGCTTTACACAATAGTTTACTCTTCCTTTCAGTAAATCTCTCGAAAAGGTGAGTTCGTCCTGCGAGACTTTGACCTATAAGGCCGCCGGGCCAGCTATTTCTTAAATTTAAAAAAAATACGGTTGAAACAGTCACGTTTCTCGCATCTTTACCGTTTACGCACCAAACACAACAAATATGTTGCTATATATTTTAAGATCTGCGGTCTTGCAATGCCAAAACGTCTTCGAGAATCTGACGAACAAGTGGTAGCTTTACCTAGCGCAATATCGGCCCACTAACCTTAAGCCCGGATTAATGGCTGTCAGAGTGCCATTACATCTAGGTCTGAGGAACGCATTATAAGGCCCTATGAGGATGCAAATATTTTCGTCAATTTTTGACAAGCTTCATGGCCTACAGGTACACTGTCTATTGGCAAAACCAGACTAATCGTTAGCATTATTAGTGTACTTTCTAACAACACCAAACATGAGCGAGAAAAGTTCCGTTTTAACTCAGCATATTGGTAAACACCTCCGCATGTTTGTTGACTTTCTGACCGCATGAATATATGACTAGCATGGGTTACTTGTCGCAGCCAACTTGTACGCGATACAGGAAATGATTCGTTACAATAGAGACGGGGTTTCAGTTTTGATTGGGAGTTCACTTGTATTCTCTTGTATAAATTTATAATTCGTAGCATAATGTGGAGATTATGGGCTGTATACCACAAACAGAATGCAACATGATGGAAGACCACTGCGATGCATTCCTCGATATTGCTTGTATCACGACTCATATAGGCTTACCAGCCCAATTATCATTGCCTACTGAGTCGGGTTTCACGGCTAGGTTAAACCTAACCCGAAACTGGCAAAGCGGTCCGGCAGAGCAAAGTCTCTGGAGCCGGGGCTTAAGAAGAAGATTTAAAGGCATTTTTTTTTGCAGTCGGGCGCCATGTGGAAAAGAAATATGGCCATGGTAAATCATGCAATATATATATATGCCCTTTCGGTGACAGGGTGTAATTTCTGTGGGCTCTTCAACAGAAGGCAGGTGCCGCTACCGCTCTGATCTGTGCGTCACCCTTCCGCCAGATGTCGTTTCGTCTCAAGACGAACCTCTACTGTTTGGGCACTGTGGGACGGCAGGGACTACTTGTCTCAACTGTCAAACTTCAAAATCATTTTTTTTACATTTCAAGGAAACACTTTCTGTTCAAATTTCACATGCACATGCTTACAAAAAATACTTATTCCTTAAAGTTCTTATCACAAAAACACCCAATGTTCATGTAATTTGTTCCAACATACTTGAAAAGAACTACATCGTTCTCTTCACCACTTTTATACCTACGCCGCTGATGTATTAAGAAGCCCCGGTGCAATATGGGTGTCAGATTTTTTCTCCAACAGTCACTAAACAGCAGAGTCGTACTCTAATGATTCCGAGTCTGCGCAGTGTGAGCTGTGCGTATGCGCACCATTTTTGAACAATGAAACCAGAAAAACGGATGTCTCGTTTTGCTTGTCCAAAGAATCCCTTCACGCGAGGTCAAACTCTCCAACAGACGCTAGGTGTCGCTACCGTAAACCAATAGACAGTTATTTCCTGCCAGGTATCCAACCCCTCTCCAATTTAGCAGTTATTCTTCCTGTGTGTGTTTATAACTTGCTTCCACAAAAGGCAGAATTTGATGTTGTTAAATATATATACATTTAAGCATTAGAACCCTACGAACAATGTATGGTTATTTACTGACCGAGCTGAGTCATTTGAGGGCTTCCCCGGTCTTGACCAATATTGAAAATCATTCTGAATTCAGCCTGTTGGAGAGGGCAACGACATCTGAACCGTCACAAAGTGTATATATCGTAGACCTACATTTATTTACAGATTCAGCCACAGTTTTCTCCTATTCATTTCTCTAGAGTGGTTTCCTAACATAAATCATGTTAAGTAATTACTGACTTTCTTTACGATTCAGTTCTCCTCCTCTCCTGCTGATCTCCCTGGATGGTTTCAGAGCAGATTACTTGTTGAGGAACTTCACGCCAACCATTAAGAGACTGAGCGAGTGTGGTGTCCATGCCAAGCACATGAGGTCTATTTTCCCCAGCAATACTTTCCCCAACCACTATTCGATAGTTACGGTAAGAATGTAAACATGTATATATAAAACAAATTCTTAAACTATTTGTAACAGTGGGCTATGTACATTCTAGGACACAAGTGAAAACATCTCAATGTTGCCAATGAACTATATACTTGTACAAAGCAAGATTCTTGCTTATCAATCATGTTTATCAAAATATATAGAATACATTTAAAAATACAATAATCTCTGAACGTCACTTGTAAGTAACCAAATGAAAAACACCAATATTTCATCAACACTGAACGCCACCAGTATAAAATACGTCAACATCTCTGTAATCCATGTACCTTGAACTTCACCGGCATGTATCAACATAAAAAACGCCAACATGTAATCACCAGTAAGTATAGAAACTTACAAATGTCCAGTATGGAGCCTAGACAGCTATGGACGTCAATTTTTTTTCTGTTTGTTCAGTATTTGAAAATAATGGTTATGAAGAACACTTCAGTTATAGTCGCATGGGATCACACTCAAACCATTTATATTAAGACCAACCAAAAGCAATGCGTTAACGTTATAAAAACTTTCAGAACTTATATGTCGATAATTAATAATTAATTAATGTTTCTAATATCAATAATTTCATATACCATTATATCATGCCTCGTTTTTGTTCTAGGTGTATGCCATTTGCTTTCAATTTACAGGGTTTGTATGCAGAATCTCACGGCGTCATTGACAACAGAATGTACGACAGAGAGAGGAAAGAATACTTCAGCCTCGCCAGTAAAACTAAATTTGACAGTCACTGGTATGGTGGGGAGCCGGTGAGTTAATTAAACATGGCATATAAGCATACTTTACGGGAGCAACATCTGATTTACGATGTAACCTTGCGCGCAAGCATGTACTTTGATAAATGTGGTATTACCCATGTAAGAACTATTTACGTTTGTAACGCCTCAACGTCAGTTTCGATTCCCGCGTGACCTCAGCTGATGCAGTAAAACCATATCGCACATACAGAAATCAATCTTGAGCCGGATTTTTTCCGACCTATTTATTGTAAGCGACCGGACAATCTAAAAGTCTCGCCGGCCATCGAGTTCTCGCGCACCTACCGATTTTCCATGCGGATCACTATATTTTCCCGATCATTTTGGGCACTTTTGATTTCGTCATCAGGATTGTTATTGGCGTCAGGAATCATGAAAAGAAGGAAAAGCAGGTAGTAAATCAGCCTATTTTTGGGGTTCCGTCATTACATCTTCCAAATTCACCGTCCGGATAATAATCGGCCGAAAAACCCTTGACATTGTCAAGGATATTTGCAGCCGATTTTGCCAGGTTAGGTGAATAAAATAAATGACCGAGAGCACCCTCTCATCTACCGGCTGGAAAAAATCGGTAGAATTTAGGCCGGCTTTCGTCGGACATCCTGCTCGGGCGACATTTGTCCTGTTCCATGACAGAGTCGGGAAACGTTTCAGTTATGCACCCTTTATACGGAAAATCATTTGCAGCACGACACTTAATAAGGTCGCAGTTAATGAAGGAAAAATTTTAAAAATTTTAACCGTTCAGGCCGAATAACTTCCTGTGATGGAAATTCCAATTATTAGACGATACCGTAAAAATACGATAAAAAACAGTTTTATAAAAAAAGGTGTCAGAGCATTAAAAAAAACTATGATCTTACTGTCCAGTTAAGGTAATTTACCTGGAAATACCCGGCTCAACTGGAAAGAATTCTTCAACCATTCTGTACAGACCACTTACAGCAACTTCTTGGTGGTCATATTTGCAAACGTAAGTGTACATCTTTATCTTGTATATATGATTTTCTGTTTTGTAATTTAACTTACAATTTAACTGCTTCTTTGTATGCCTATGGGCCTGAATATAAATAGGCGTAAGGCTGTACGTGTTACTGTTAGGATGTTTCTATGAATTCATTTTAGCACATTATGCGGAGATCCGTGCATTGTTCAAATTATTAAAATTATGAAACTAATCATCATGGTATGAATAATGCGATATATATGTGTGTGTGTGTGTGTGTGTGTGTGTGTGTGTGTGCGCGGTTAAGGGGCAGCATGCGTGTATCTGTGACAGCAACACCATAGCAGCAGAAATGTAAGAAATGTGTCACTGCCAGGCCAGTGCCCTAAATTAAGTCAACACTTATCAGTACGGTAGGGTATATACCCCACTACACATTTTTCCATGTGCCATAAGGTTATTTAGCATTGACAGACATAGTAGTCACGATTATATTTGATGTCGAGAGCGAAAGTTGTAAGCTGAAAACTTTCCTTGTTTTGATATGAATAATATATCAAAGAGAGGCCTTATATAACAGGCATGTTAATGGAACAATCATTTACGTTGTATGAGATAGAATTAACAGATATCCAGTATGCAGAGCAAGATACAATATATGAGCTATTTACACATATCAGGCAAGCCTGTGTGGCTGTATGAGTAGGCTTTACTGATTGATATATATATATATATATATATATATATATATATATATATATATATATGGAGTAAGATTTTGAGTTAGACACAAATCACATGATTTCAGATATTTTTATTATCAGTTAATTAATTAGCATGGTTACTTAAAACTAGGTACAGCAATTCATTTCTCTCTCGGTTTCTTTATTTTCAGGCACAGCCCACTATGATACAGACATGCAGATGCATGTGATGGTAGATATCCACGCAGTTTGAAAGGTATATTCACATTGCAGTTATACTCGTGTTCATTGTCTCACTTCTTACTGCGTGTCTGACACTTGTGTTGGAATATATATATATATAAATTTCTAATCTTAATAAATCCATAAAATATAAGGTTAACGTTAACTGTTTTAGCGCTTTTCATAATTAAATCCATTAAACGTTTGCATTTTATTTCCTGAGTATATGTATTATTTTCAGGTGATACATGGATACAACCCCAGACGGGGACCGAAAATGACCAGAACGAATAAAATACAGATAAGAAAAGCCGAAATCTGTCAAGAAATCTGTCAGAGCTTGCTTAGATAGAATAGATGCATTGCATAAAAGTCGCCGTGCACCTTGAATAATTCTGGATATGATACAAACTGCTGTTAGAAAGACTTGTACTCCGACATGAGAATCCGGGCCAGGAAAAAAGGATATTCACAGAACAATGAAATTTATGCATATGTAGATGCATAATGTGTGGCAAGGATATATTTTCTTTTTTCGAAATTCATTTTTTTTTTATGAAAAATGCACTTAGACCGAAAAATTGTATTCCTTACAAAGATGCTCCTGTATATATGTGAGCGTTGCTCTTACTAGAAACAACAAAAATATAAATTGTATTCTGACTTACTACCTTACCAAGGCTTTAACATCAATACATGTATTTAAAACTGTTATCATGTTTCATATAACAAAATCTATGAGATCTGTGTTGATTATTATATATATGTGTGTGTGTTGTGTGTGTGTACGAGTAAACGAGTGAATAACAGAATATGTTGTATTTGTAAGAGCATTCCTCTTTTATTCAACCCAATATTCACTTTAAGTAATACACTGCCCCTGTAATTTAAATAAACTGTGACGTCTAAATTGCATTTGGAATGTACGACATAACCGCATAAATTACGGTAAATAATCAGTGGAAAAATTTACGGTATATTACCGTTATTTTTACGGTCAATGTTATTCACATTTACGGTCATCGTTAAATTTACGGTATTTCTTTGGCAGCCATAATTGACGGTATTTTACGGTAAATTTTAAGGTCTGTGTCTGAGAGTGATATATGAGAGTATGGATGTTAAGTAATATCTTCATATGACGCAGTATGTATATATGTTTTTCGGGTGCAATTACAGACATGTCAAGCGTATTATCTTATCACTTCACGCTGAGATGACATCTTATCCCCCCAACCGGGAAAAGTAGACACTGCCAAGATAAGATAAGATTTCCCTTGTTATGGAGTGCTTTTATCTTTTTAGCAAAATATTTCTGTTAATATCATTCTTTTCCCTGATCATATGAAATTTTTATCGAAACATACAAAAAGGTAAAAAAAAAATCGCCCGCCCGCACCGATTTCTGAAAAAAAGTGCCTGACAACCATACCTTTTTTTGGCCTTAGAGTTATTACAGGTCATGATATCGATTTTTGTGCATTGACTTGTTTATTATTCCTCTGCTTTAGATATGGCTGACGGCAATGAAACAAGGGAAGAGAGCAGCTACGTTTTTCTGGCCCGGAAGTGACGTGCCCATTAAAGGTCAGCAGGAAAATTATAATTTAATATTAAGTACACGCCACGTGTAAAATGTGACATCATTTGAAGAGGTATTATAGACATGCAAGGAGTAGGTCAAATACGGCATAAATGTATCTAGTTATATCACGGTATAATGCCTAAAGATCATAGTCAGCTTTTCCCTAAAACTGTGATTTTGTATACTATTCACACACGAAAAGCATTTCGTTTCTTATTTTATATAGCTATTCAACTCTCTAATTTTCTACTAGATAATTTTAACCAAGCTCTTGATCATGTGAAATATTAAGTAAATAAACAATATTGACGAATTGCAAAGAAAATATAAATAAATGCATTTTGAATTTTACAAGGTTGAATATTTCTTGCAGGAGAATACCCGGATATATGTTATACATATGACAGGTAAGTGGTTAATGATCTTTATAAATAGTTAAGCAAAAACATATTGACGCCTATAAGTTTTCCATCGAAACGGCGATAGTCAGCTGATTAAAAATTAAGTTTTGACTTCAACACCTCTGTCTGCAGTGCATGCTGTAGTGTAAATATATATAAAATATCCCCGATGATAGTATCAGGCGCTCAGCAATGATATCAGATTAGGCAAAAAAAAAAAGGTTTGATTCTCAGGCACTTTTTTCAGGCATCAGTGCGCGAGGGCGATATTTTTACCTTTTTTTGTATGTTTCGATAAAAATGTCGCATGATAAGGGAAAAGCATGAAAATATAAAAGAATTATTTTGCTTAACAGGTAAATGCACTGCATTACAAAGGGAATCTTATTAAAATTGGATTATATTATGGCTTTGAAAGAATAATCCGAGCGGCTGGAGCTCAAAATTGTATCAAGTTTCTATTGAAAATCAAAACCTTACCTGAGAACCTTACCTAAATTTTATGGCCTTACCTGGTTCTTTTTTTTTGTAGGAGTATTTCATTCAGGGATCGTGTTTCTCAGGTCCTGGGCTGGTTGGATTTACCGAAAGACGAGCGCCCCGATATTATGACTCTGTACTTTAATGAACCAGACAAAACGGGACACAATTACGGTCCGTATGGTGATAAGGTAGGTGTAGACATACATACGTGCATACATACATACATACATTACATACACATAAAATAAAAATAATAAAAATAATAATATCATAATATTATGATATTATTATTTTTATCATTATTATGCCCCCCCCCCCCCCCGGGGAAAATTTGTTGATTTAGGTGCCATCGTCTGTCGTCAGTCGTCGTCTTTAGGATATCTTGCGAACGCGATTACTATGAAGGGCTGAATATTTTTCTTCAACATTTTTAACACTCATTGTTTCAACCGAAATCTTGGACGAGTTTGAATTCCGGTGACCTTTACTTTCATCTTCAAGGTTAAATCTGCCGAAATGTAAAATTCTTTTGAGCCCCATAACTTTTGAAGCGCTTCACATTTTCCCTCAGATTTGTACACAAATTTTT
Organism: Sipunculus nudus; assembly: GCA_026874595.1. Classification (NCBI taxonomy): domain Eukaryota; kingdom Metazoa; phylum Annelida; class Sipuncula; order Golfingiida; family Sipunculidae; genus Sipunculus; species Sipunculus nudus. The sequence continues at coordinate 55,747,502 of CM049309.1, forward strand.
CCTACCAAGTTCTTCGCCGAGTTTGAAAACCGGTTACCTTGACCATGATCATCAAGGTCAAATCAGCTGAATTATAGTTATTCCTTTGTGAACGTGAGAAGTTTTGAAGAGCTGTATATTTTCCTCCAAAATTTAAAAAACTGGTGATCATGGCCTTCATCTTTAAAGTCAAATCTGCCGAAATGTAAAATTTTTGGTAACCCCATATATTTTGAAACGCTTCACATTTCTCACCATGTCTTTATTGGTACAACCTATATGCAATGGGGGAGATATATGTTTTTGCAAGTGCGAAAACAAGCCATTCTAATTTTTATTTGACGACTGAATGATTATTGTTAAAACCCAGCACATTTATTGTTGCCATGGATACAGAGATATTTATGTCACACACCTGTCATTGCTTCCATGCAGGAGCTTAATTTTCTTGGTAAACTTGTAAACATACCATACATGGAAGATTATAAAAGGCTTACGCATTACATTAATATATTTAGACTGCTTTGACACACATATACATACATGTACATTCCACAAAGAGTTATACAAATATGGAACTGGCAGTTGTACTCTGTCTAATTGCAGTTACAGCAGAAGCTTGTGGAAGTTGACGGAATGCTGGAGTTATTACTGGATGGACTTGTCAGGCGGAATCTGGATAAATGTGTCAACATCATCATTGTGGCTGATCATGGTAATGTAGCATCCAGTCGCTCTCTATTATAATCGTTTATTAAGAGTTTCTCTCATATATCACTTGTGGTATTGCTCCTTCACCAAGGAATAAATCTGATATTTTCATTTTATAATTCATTGAAGTTATCTGTTATAAAAATATCCAAATTCCTTTTATATGATAGTATGATATTAATGAAATAAAATCGTTTATGAGAGGGAGGTCAAAACTGAAAGCATATATATATATATATATATATATATATATATATATATATATATATATATATATATATTCATATGTGTGTGTTGTGCATTAATTTTAGGTATATTGTAGGTAAATATTGTAGATATTTGTTTATTGTAGGTGTATGTTGTAGGTATGGAAGGAGTGAACTGTAAACGTTTAGTCAAGTTACAGTCTTATATTAAAACCAACGACTACTACATCTATGAAGGGGCGTTTGGCCGTGTAACAAGCAGCTATGTATACAGAAACAGACAGATTGTACCACAAACAGACGGAGGTATAAGTCAGATTACAGATAACATCATAGTGTCTTCTTTTAGAAAGTCAATACACCATTCACATGCTGGCACTCTTTAACTCGTTCTTCTGCCCTATTGATCAACGTTTCACCAGAATATAACCGTGTTGACAAATGATGATATTTTGTTGATACTTTTATATTAGTATTGGTGGGAAAATGCGTGACTTACTTCAACGAAAAGTGTATCATTTGTCTTTTTTACATCGAAATAAAAGAAGACTCAATGTTGCCCAACACAAATAATCCTATTATACCTTAAATATCTCCATACTATTTGAAAAAAATATAATTTTTCTTCTGGTCATGGCGAATTTTCTTTCCTGTACAATTCCTATTTAAGTATACATAGCGTGCTTGATATAATTTATTTATTACCAGACACACCTGACGAGATTGTGAAAAAGTTGGAATGCAAGAACGAATATATGAATGTTTATAAGAAAGAAGATTTGCCGAGAAGACACCATTTTTCAAATAACAAACGCATTGACGAGGTCATCATGACTGCCAAGCCAAAGTGGCAAATCAGCAGGTACATGTAATTAATTACCAATGTTGGGTGTACTGTGGTTTATACACTAAGGAGGTATAATTGACTTGCTTCCTATGTCCCTCTCCATGTCCATTGTGGTATACAGGGCAATGCACTAAACCCTTCAGCTTCACTAGGTAAATGGCAACTCTTTCCATCCTCTTTCGGGATCTCCTTCTCTCAACTTCTGCTGTCGTTTCTCAGTTATTAAGCCTATTCGGTGTATGTCTCTATGTATTTTCCCTGGCGGTTCCTAAGTGAAAGCTACATTTATGAACTATTGGCCTCCTTTCTAGGGACATATCCGAGCCACTTTCACCGTCTTACTTAAATATAGTATGTTACTGAAGTCACTTTGATATTTTTGTTTACTTAATTGTATCTGCCAAACCAGAGCTTTCAGCCGACCGCCGCCAACTCTGCCGCCACATAGGTTTCCGGAGGTTAACTCCGTAACCACTGGACGGAATTTTGATCGGGTCACATGTGAACTGCTGCGCCTTCATTTTGGGTTAACCTCTGATATTTCCTGTCCGGACAGGTGTCACCACTTATAACCAGGGCACAGCGGCGATAACAGTCATGTTTAAATGGCAGACATCCAAGCTAATATGCAAACCTTCGTAAAGGGTCAAAAGTCTATTTAGCCAATGAAAGGAGACTGCCATTTGATACGGACTAAAGCATGTTTGACCTGACATTTGACCGAGTCAAGGCCTCACTTAGGTGATCAGAAAATGTAAACAACATTGGACTCTCGATCCCTGGGGACTCATATATTATTTCAGCATACAATAATGGTTAATCCCTCAATTCATGCAGGTTATCCTTTTGCATAATGTTTAAGGACAACAAATGTCCCTGCTGTATTATCGTGCATTAATGTCTGCAACAATTCTGGCACCATTTTCTTTTAAATGTGGTTGGCTTTTTCATATCTGCTTTTCTTTTAAGTTCCTGAGTTATAAATAGTTAAATTGACAAAACATTCTCCTCGAATATTCTGAACGTTTTGTCCGTCTTTCATTTCATTGATTTCCATGATAAAGGTGATAAAGTTTATGAGGTAATAAAGTTTTAGTTATGCTGCTCACATTTCCATTGATCACCTTCCACCAACTTCTGCTCCGACAGATATGTTACCCCTTCATCATATTTCATTTCTTTTCCTCCGATCGATATAAAAAAGTTCTGTTGTTAATTCTTAAGAACTCTATTGTTTATTTCTAAAATCCAACTAATCTTTCTACCTTTTCAGTTGTTCATTACGTTCTTGAATTTACGTGCGATTGTTTGTTAAAAGCACCTTTTCAGTTACCTGGTATGTTAAATATACACGAACTTCAATATTCTTTCCCTAAAATATTATGATTTCTGACAATATTTCGCTCTAAAACCGTTCCTTACTTCTGTACAAAAGTAGAAAAAAGTGCATCCGGGCAAGATAAGCGGTGCAAAATACAAGTATATTTATATAGCGCCCGCTTCCCGCCGATTACTCTTCTATGTTCCTTCTTTTATGTTACTTTTCCCTGCTTGTCGCGCATGCGCAAGACCAGACCTATAGTCATGCAGTCTTGTTATGATAAACATACTCATCGTACTGTTTTTACTTACACACAGAACCATATAAACGTATAAAGTAGGTGAACTGGAGAGGGCAGATCCGTGTACCCGGATGGTTGTGCTTGGAAAAATTTTGTATTCAGCCAAAATGAACTAATGGCATGAAATAATGCCCATATTATAGCAAATAATAATTTACCTTAAAAGGTGCTATTTTCATATAGATATTCAAGGTCGTCTTATAATGCTGTATAATTCAGATCAAGTTCCTCGTCTCTTTCCTTCAGATTTGCACTCCATCAATTCCACTACTATTATAAAATTAATCCTGATCACATCTTAGGTGAGCCCGTCTTAATATCAAACGCCAGCTAAAAACCTTCGTCTCCTCCTCGTACACCCTTGTATATATGGTAGTTATTGTAAATAAACTGTAGTACCTATGAATATCTTAAACCCTGTCCATTCTCGTATTGTCAAACGCCTTCGTGAAGTGCATAAAATTTATATTTAAAAGAACCTGCAATTCAATTTCTACCTTCGTTATATTTTTTTTTTTGCGACCTGTGGTTCTTTTTTCCGCTTTAAATTATCTCTTCATTTTATAGGGGTGTCTGTATATCCCTTTATCTTTTCTCTTAAAATCATCGCCCGGATCAAACCGAAATGAAAAAGTTTAGAAATGAAACATTTTGTAAGGTCTCCTGTTTTGGTACTTTGGTTATCAGACATTTTTCTTAGTGTTTTATCTTGTGTATATTTACATTACGAATATTCACAATAATCTCCCTACATTAACGACATTTTAAGTATTAATGTTCTCAGATTGCCTTCTTTGGCTAGCTCTCACTCCGTTGTACGTTCTTCTCATTACATTTCTTCCTGATTTATTCTTGTTTTCTCCAGCTTCATTTGCATACCTGTTGTGACTTTAGATTTCATTTCCTTGTTTTTCTTTTTTTGTTTTCGAGTTTTTTTCTTTTTTTTTTAACACTTTTACCCTCTAAGATATCGCATAAGAGTTTATACAGTATGGATAAAGCGTACACCTTTAATTATATGCCAATTGTATGCCACTTGTATGTAAGTGTACTCACTGGCTGTAGACAGAGAACTAACAGTGACGGTAATTCTTATTGTAATTTAGATTGTCATTTGGCGCATATTGTGAACTACAGACTGTAGATTTATACATTTTATATGTAGCGTGTGCTGTGATTTGCAAACGGTAATTTCTACAATACAGATCTGATATAGTTAACACTGAAAGTATTAATCATCATAACGACTGTCAGTATGTTTTAATGCATATATTGATTATTTTATATTATATTTGATTAAAAATTTGTCATATAATTTTACATATTGGTTTATTTCCCAACAGAAATGGAAAGCCGAACAAGTTTTGTAAAGGTGGAGGGCATGGCTACGATACCGTCCTGCCAAGCATGCACGTCGGTATCAAAGATAACTCTCCGCCGTTTATTTGCCTATTTTAGTTAGCCATTGTTAAATTTATAATAATAATATATTTGATAGAGCTGATATATATGAAAGATTTAAGAGGAAAAGCGGGATTTTTCAGCAACTGATTCAGTCTACTCGAAATAACACTAACTTCGCCTATTTTTTTTATGCATTAATTATTTTCAACTTTGACGGGCAACAACGTTCCTCTCATTGGTAGCCTCGCTTCCATTGGAAAACTGAAGTGGTCGTATCATAAAGACAATGGAAAATGAACGATATATGAGAGAGAGAGAGAGAGAGAGAGAGAGACGTTATATCTAAATTTAGTCTATGTGAATTCTCAACAAATTCTCTTTTTTTCGAATTATCATTTGCGTTATCAGTAAATAATTCTGAGACAAAAAGAGTAATAAGATACTTTATAACTGTACCTTTATACATAAAAAAAATATATCCATGTTTCAACCTTACTTGTCCTATTACAGTCTCTTTCTATTACAGTCACTGTTTATGGCCTACGGACCAGACATTGCTCAGATTGGAGAGGTGGATCCATTCGACAATATTGAGATCTACAATTTTATGGCTGGTACGTAATGAGATGTATCGGTTTATGTCAGTTATGTATACAAATATAATATCTTATGGCTGGTACATGAGATCCCTTCGACAGGCCTGACAACTATCGAGCTTTGCTGTTGATATATTTTTCAAAACATAAATAACCAATCATATGACCGTTACGTAATGAGATCTACAATCTCCTTACTAATGTCAGATAGGCCACAAGATATTCTGTAATTTAATAACCTACATGAATCATGTGAACTGATAGTTTAATTTCAACATCCATAACCTTATGACTCGCCGGTATCGATACCTATGCCTCAAAGGCTTTATGATATGGTGATATAAAGCGTTTGAAGGTATCGAGGTCTATAACTGATGACCGGTAGGTATTGAGACCAAATAACCTTATGACTTGTTGGTATCTGGAATATAACTGATGGCTGGTAAGTATTTAGACATACACTTTATAATCGGTTGGTAGGTCTATCGAGACCTATGACAGTATGGCCTGAGGATATGACAATAAAAACCCTTGTGCTGACAGGTATTGAGACCTACAGTATTATGACTTGCGGATCATATGGCTGTATAAACCCCAAGAGCCGGTAGGTATCGAGGTTTATAAACTGATGGCCACATGACAGCCGTTGGGTATTGAGGTTTCTGTTACATGTAGTATTGCGACTACAACACTATGGCTGGTAGGTGAGGAGTCCTATAACTCACTGTTTTATATGTCATAGGTAACTAGATCCCTTATCTTATGGTCGTTAGATACTGAGGGGCCTTTCGCAGTTATCGTGAAAACTGTTGTAGGTAGTTTTCGAGAAATACAGCCTTATAACTGGTAGAAGACCTATAAACTTACAATCAACAGCTATAGAAATATTACGTTTAACAAATATATTACATATCAAGTGATACATATCATCTCCGATACTATGATCAAACAGATCTGTGCTTATTTAAGATTTGTTGGGTGTGACGCCTGCTCCTAATAATGGCACTGCAGGATCGCTGAGACACCTGTTGAAGAAGCCAGCAGATCTGTGGCTTAAACCCCCACCAGAGGGCGCTTACTCCAACTGTCCGTATCCATCCGTATCTGAGGAAGAAAAGCGGCTGACCAGTAGTAACTCCTGCACGTGTCCAACAAGACAGGTACTTATTATATCAAAGCTTTAAATTACGCTGTAAGACGTGGTATTATTGAGAAAATGTATCACACCATAGTTTGTCATCATCTTTCGAATTAATTCAATATACTTTAGGTATATGAACACTTTTGATAGTTTTGTTGCGATCAAATGTATAGGAGGCTTTGCTGGGACATGTTCTGATACCATATATTCTCTATTAAATGGCAGCATTTTACCAATGTAACTGTGATGAAACTGAACAGCCGACTTGACCTGAACCAGGATCAGATGGAAGCCGCCTCAAAACAACACCTCCCTACAGGGGCACCCGAGATGAATATGGTGGACACGAAGCCCTGTCAGCTCACACACACAGATTATATCAGCGGCTACAGCCACGAGTACCGAATGCCACTTTGGACAGCGTTCCTGCTTAACGGAGAGGTAAGACAAAGTGACGTCACGTGAACGTGATATGACGTCTTTCAGATATGCATATACTGACACATTAGATCAGGGGCTAAAGGCACGAGTAGCGAGTGCCCCTGAGGAATGCCACTGCTCACCAACGTAACGTGTATCACGTACAGTGACGTCATTCATACATAGTGACAGACAAATAATATTAGCAGCTTCAGCCACTGTAGAGGACAGCTTTCCAGCTTGACGGAGAGGTAAGAAATGGTGACGTCACGCATTGTGAAGTCACGGAAACATACTGATGCGTTTAAAATGATGCATATTTCATTTCCCAAATATAACTTGCCAGTTTATTGCCACTCTGGACAAAGCTCTGGTTCATGCGTTCTCAGTCTCTCTGTCAACACTAGTTAAACGGTAATGGTTGGACTGGATTTCAGCATGCAGTACTCACGATGTTTCCATCATTCGGGTCTTAATTATGACGTCCTCCTAGATCCGATACATTTTCTGGGTACTCCGATAGGGAGGACCGTTTGACAAAATGCAGAAACTGTTTGAACATTTGTATTTCAGGACGATTTTGGAAGGCCAAACGTGAAATCCCGACTCAATCGATTGATCCCTGATTGCTCACGAGCGGATGTTCGTCTTCCTGTCAATAGGAGAACCGAGTGTTCTTCATACATTGATCCGGATAAAGACATAGTGCCGGGCTTCCTCTTCCCACCAGGTCAGTAGTATTTATTATAGGGAGATCATGCAGCTCTTTTAGTACATATTTTATCTATATAGGGTTAAAAGATAGATCTATATGTGGTGCTAAGAGACTTCGACGAAGACATGTTTTATATCATGGTAATGTTATCTACCTTTACAAAATAACAATTCACCAACCCCTGAAGTACTTAGTGGGGAATTATGAATGGCCTCCATTTCCATTATTCCGCTATTAATTCTATTGTGACTCGTTACCTGTTTATCTACAGTAGGCCTATTCTGTGTGTGTTTGTGTGTTTCAGGGTTTGCAAGCTCGACTGAGTCACAATTTGATGCCTTAGTCTCATCTAACATTGTACCGATGTACAAAGGATTTGCAGAAGGTGAACCATCTCCCGTCTCTGAAATCGCTACTAAGTAAAATTAAGACACTGAGAACATGATTCTTATTCATTTAGGCATTTAAGTAGAATAGAGGGATAGGGCGGGGGGGGGGGGGGGGTAAATGGATGAAAATAGCGTGTAAAGTCTCATAATTGATGATGCGTTGTAACCTAATAATGATAATTTTACCCAGAACAGGTGCTCTAGTAAAGTACCTCGTGAGGTACCTCGTTTTCTGGGCAGTATGTAGCGCTAGACATAGGGGAAGTTAAAGTAGTGTAGGGACAACCTCTGACTAGCCCGATAGGTATCACACAATACTTGAAGTACATAATCTAAACTTTATATGAGGAGAAAAAAGCAAAACATGACATAACTTGCATATTTGATGTTTATAAATTTTACAGGAGTGTGGCGGGATGCGATGCTACTTGTTGAAGAATATTCATTTAAATATAAAACTGTCCACGTGACGGCCGGTCCTCTGTTTGATCACGATGCTGATGGACTCAGGGATATCCTGGAGTCCATTGAAGAGTGAGTATTTAAGTATATGTAAATCTGTTCAAGTGACCGCTGGTCCTCTGGTTTGACGCTGACACAAATGATATCAGATTGAAGTTGCCGTTATATGGCTTCTAGAGGTCTCTCGCTAAATATGGCCTATCGAAGAATAAACTAAAAGCCTATATATTACCGGTAAGATATGTATGAAGTTGTATGTATTTTGATATATACGACGTATCTTAATACAGACGATAATTACAGTTAACGCCAACCCAAAAACCCAAACATGTGTTTTATAAAATAGAAATAGAAAAGACCCTGTTCCTTATATGATATAAATTATATATGTATCTGTAAAGGTATTTAACAGCACCATACATACTAAGAAAACCTCATTATCCAGGGCACCTGTTCCATTGTCGCAGTGTCTAACATTTAGTGGTGTTACCTATGTACATGATATATGTTATTCACTCTATGAAGTTACAAGGATCTACTTTTTTCTTGCCTTCCAGACGAGCTGGAGATGATAAAATACCAGTTCCGTCACACTTTTACGTGGTTCTGACAAAATGTGACACCAACCCTTGCACGACGAGACGCCAGCCGATGACAATAGTCATTCCTCACAGGAAGAAGGTTGACAACTGTCAGGTAAACCTAGTTGTGTTTGCACAGATTCAGAATTTACGCACATTAGCAATATAACGCAGCAAATACTTATTATTTATAAATATATTGCATTATATTAATGTAACCGTGCGCACAAAGGCGTTCCTACTGGCCTTGGAAATGAAGCTTGCTTTTCTAGTGAAGCGGTATGAACGCCACACGTGCGCCGTGGATTTTGGTTCGAATCCAGGACCGGCTCAATATTTCCCCGGGAAGAATGATTTCGTGATATATGGGGGCTCGTCCGGGAAGACGTCCAACTTTGGGGCCCGGGGAAATGTGGTTGGAAGTAATTGGATAATTAAAGCCACTTAGGTCACAAAAAGTGCCACTTCTAGGTCTCGCTCTGAAAGCAGGACACTCTTAGGAGGGAGTGTGTTACGGGATGCATATAAAAAGAGGACAGAACTGTCTCGGTAGGTAAGCTTGCTTTATTAGTCTAGCAGGTAGAACATTTTACTTGTAGGTCACAGGTTACGGGTTCGATTTCACATTCAGCCCTGTTTGTGTTTTCACCAGTTACAAAGGTATAGAGCAGCGGTGGGATCCTTTGAATTTGAGCGTAGCTTTATGTCCCGAACTGGTCACTAGTTTGAATCTCGGTATGGCTTCGGAAGTTCTGAGTAACATAGTTCTAGGAGAGATTGTTAATATAACTGCATACACAAAAGCGTTCCTACTGGCCTTTCTAGAGAAGCTTGTATTTTAAGTCAAGCGGTAGAAGGTCGGAACTGTGTGTCACAGGTTGCGGGTTCGAATCAACATTCAGCTTTATTTCTATATTCACCCTATACATTAATCACACGGGATTGAGCATCAAGTCAAGCAGCATTCCTTGTTGCCTCCCTTCTAAGTGTTTCTCAGTGCTTTAAAAGAGAAGACTTTGCTGGTATTTCTCACATTAGGACAGAAATTAATAATTGAATGATTGCCTCCTCGCTTCTTTGGCTGATGGTCTTGCATTTGAACAGCCAGTAGTTTGTCACAGTCTGCGGTGAAGTACGATCATTCGGAGACTCCATTAGTTTTGAGCGACCATGTCTCCAGCAGGTGCCCCTTGGTCCCATTTATGTTAGCAGCGTATCCGAGGCATGGAGGCTAGTATCCATGATTTTCTGTCACTATTAAAATCAGACGGATGATAGGGTGTTTTCAGCATGAAATGTACCAGATGCTTTCACTGAGACTGACATAGAACTTAACCAGAGTAGAAAAAAGCGTCCCACCTTCACTATATATAAAAAAATATCGTATGTATTGGCACAATACTCGCGTCTGTTCCATCTGTGTCTCAGGTTTTAACAACTAATCTTTGATAAAATTATGGTATATCAGTTATTAGCTAGTTTTTTGTTGATACTCTTCCCAGGAGAACGACACGTTTTCTTACTTACAACTGAACACAGCCCGGGCGCGGGACGTGGAGCTGCTGACCGGACTCAACCTGTTCACCTCCGTCTCCCAGCAACAACGAATACAGATGTTGATTCACCTGGAAGAACATCTGTGGGACAGAAACTCCTGGTTAGACACGGACACGTGCACTGTACACGACAACAGTAACTGTCCGGCGGGGTGAGTTAAAATTACGATTAGAGGGGTGTTCAGCACCAGTCAAATCGTTTGAATACTGACGTCATGTTATTGTTTAATGATTCTTCACGGTAAAAATTTGTGACGGATGATATCGAACACAATGGACTAGTATCAGCAAATATTTTTTGCGTTTTACTATGACTTTTATTTTATGGGCTTTATTTTATGAGCCTGCTTAATGCTACAATATAGTAGAATTCTATTGTTTTGTTCTTCCACATAGCCAGGGTTAATGGTGAATTTATATATTTACACTTATTCAGAAGACACCCACTGCTGCTGGTGTCCATTGATGGGTTTCATCCTGATTATCTGATGAGGAATCTGACACCGACCATCCAAAGGCTGTATGACTGTGGGACGTCGGCCCCGGCCATGAGGAGCGTATATCCCACCGTCACATTTCCTAACCATTATACACAAGTTACTGTGAGTCATCATTATCACACCAAACCGTCGGACAAAATATGTTTTAGGCATTGTTGTGCCGAACACTAGATATTCATATATTTGGTAGAACTCACATAGTTTAGCTTAAGGTTTTGGTGGCTGCTTCTCTGTGATCACGTTCATGCTATGGGTCTAAAGGCTGAAGTGTCATGTCATATTTTAATTGAGAGCCTACAAGAAGTATAACGGTTAAGCCAACACAGTGTATTCTTCTTTCTACTCTGTCCTATACTTGACCTCAGAATATATCCATCTTTCAATCTTCTTCCATTGACCAATCACTCCACTGTACCTATGCAGTGTATCTTCAGCCTGTGAATCAATTTTTCTTATATTTTCTTTCATATTATTTATCACATCCTTGTAAACACATCATTTCAATAGATTTGCCGCTTTTATCATTTCATATTCTTGTCTTTTTTTCAGTGTGCTCAGTACGCGCTTCTTAGATCATCACATTTCAATCTTTGTGTAGATCGTAGAATTTCGTATTAGCGGCTGGATGTTACATTAGTTTCAGTGTGTGATCAGGACGTCGATCTTATTTAGTTCAGTGCTAGAACTGCAGAATCCCGTATGGGGTGGCTAATCCTCATAAAAATTCAGTGCTCGAATCGTAGATATATGTATTTGGGGCATCATGGGTAAGGTATTTTGATACTATCCATGTCCAGTGAGACACTGCATGGGATATGTTTTTAAAGCAAGGTTATGAAGAGGGAAAATTAAATCAAAATGATTGTAATGTATACGAGAAGTTCGATGGGTAATCAATATTCATCAGTTTTCCCTTACTCTGATTTTTATATGGCAGGGTCTGTACCCCGAGAGTCACGGCATTATCGCCAACAGCATGTATGACCTGTCCATTGGCGCGTACTTCTCTTTATCAACAGACAACAAAACGGATCAAAGATGGTGGCATGGAGAACCTGTGCGTGACAAAACCTTTTTTTATTTCTCCTAAGATAATATGTAACGTTCCCAGATATATTGAAAATCAGATCTTGCTTTGTATATGTTTATTTATGCTTCTTTATGAATAATCTGTATTATCGTGCAGGCCATATTTATTTAATAATTTCCACATTATTTTATCAGTAATATATTATGTAATTATTTTTATTAAATAAATAAACAACATACTTCGAAGGCACCGGTGTTATTAAAGAGAAACATTATGTTTTATAAATGTGTTAAGTTCAATAATTTCTTTGTCCTCCGCTTTAGCTATGGAATACTGTTGAGAAAAACAACAAAACCAGTATGACATTAATGTGGCCTGGAAGTGGAGTGGAAATTCAAGGTGAGCGACAGATATATCTAAACTTAATTCAGACACCGGTCCACCAGGTGTTTTACCTGGGGATGATGAATATATATATGTTATATGACTCATACAGAGCGTCTTTAGCTTGAATTTTAACGGTTTTAAATTTAATTTCAATAACCATAAACATTAAGAATAATTGACTGACCTTAATTTTTCCACCATCTATCAGTTTTCTCTTATGTTTACCGTCTTCGTTGAAGACACAGCTTAATAGCATATCATCGAAACAAAGTTTAATAAATAATGAGTTTTTTTTGTATTGCTCTTGACAAAATGTACTCCCCTTTTTTGTTTTGCTTTAGATGTTCTGTATTCCCTCTTTTGTATTGTTCCAGACATTTTGTATTCCTCTTTTTTGTACTTGTATTTCGCCAGACATTTTGTATTCCTGTTTTAGTATTTGTATTGCTCAAGACATTTTGTATTCCTCTTTTTGTACAAAGTATGTATTGCCCAGGCCATTTTGTATTTCGCTTTTTGTATTTATATTGCTCCAGACATTTTGTATTCCTCTTTTGAGGATATCGTTAAAATGAATAAAAAACATATAATAAAAACTTCCTTAAAATTTGGCGGAAAATCTGACTTCTCCCAACGATTACAAAAAATATTTGTCAAACGGGTTTCGTGCAGGTATATTGGTGAAAATACAGGAAAAAAAAACAAGTTGTTACAAACGTATCCTCTTTACATAAATTTCCAAATTTATTAGATCTGGTCGACCAAGAAAGGGCCTTTGACACCTTAGAAAAAGATTTCTTATGGCAAACGTTAAATGAATACAGTATACCTAGTTACTACTTGGAATAAGTCAAGGTTCTTTAACCCGAAATAAGTAAGTGTATAATGAACAAGTTCAACAAGGGTGTTCATTATCGCAAATACCAAATTTATTTTGGCACATGAATTATGGTCGATTAATATCCTAATCGATAGGTCAATAAGAGGGGTTATTTTTGTAAATTGGAAATAAATATTTCACAGTTGGCGGACGATACCACTTGTTTTGTTGCTGATTTGGTGTCGAAAACGGCTTCTTTAAACTTTTAATCATTTTCATTTTTAATCAAAATCGGATCTGAAAAAAATCTGATTTGGTGTCAGGAAAACGGCTTCTTTAAACTTTTAATCATTTTCATTTTTAATCAAATTCGGATCTATAAGTAAATCTAGAAAAACGGAAGTCCTCTGGCTAGGCTGTAGAGCAGGAAAAAAGAATGGCGATCTACCAGTTAGTTGGACAGTTACAGAATTTCCTGTACCGGTAAAAACACTTTGTAGAAGAGAACGTGAATCTGTGGAATATACTATAAAGGGGAAAATATAGAGAATGAAGTTACTGTTTAAACCATTGTGTCGTGGATCACAAACTCTTAAGAGCAAGATTTTAATCACCAAGAATATCGGTCTGTCACAGCAAATGTGTTGTATGTCCCTGGGTAATATACCAGATTTATATATAAAAGAGGAAAAGCGCAGTATCCATTCATTTATATAAAAATAACCGACCATCAAAGATAAAAATACGACAGGTGATTAGGACATTTCATAAAAGGGGTTTAACGCTTCAAGACATAGAAATTCAAAACAAAACAATAAAGGTTAGCTGAATTAGCAAAACCTTGGAAAGACCTTATTACTCAGTTATAGGAAAGCTAGTTAATGTTTACCTGGAGAACGATTTAAATTCTTTAAAGATATACTTCAGAGTCAATGCTTCCTTTACGTTCCATCTTCTTATGTGAATGTGATTACTACGCTTAAAGAAATTCGTAAAGAAATAATATGGTAAAACAAATTTATAATGACCATGCAATAACGGACAAAAGGTATATTTTATAAATAAAATTTTATTTTATAAATGATACAAAGCGGGGATTCTACGTGTCAGGGACTTGACTATGAATAGTGCCATATTATCAATGGAACGTTGAAACAGAATTTTAAGATAGTTCTAAATTTAATTGAATATTATAGTATTGTTAAAGCAATACCGAAACATTGAAGAAGTGAGTTAATCCAAAGACCTATAAGACTCGACGGTCAAATCAGCAGAGAAAACAAATCGATAAATGTAAACATATTTATAATATATTGATAAAACGAAATACGAAGAACGAGTAGTATCTGCATATTGCGAACAAAACTACAATATCAGTCTTGAAAAGTTTAATATATTATTAGCGATCCACTGAAATATGTGATCTGTATCAAAACAAAAAAAAATCCTTTTAGATTTATGCATAAAATAAACATTTTGGAAATCTTGAAAGTTATGGTATGATGAAACTGTCATTACCACCCGACACAATTATGTTTGGGCCATATGATAAAATGAAATCAATTCATGTTGATAAACTGAATTTTTTGGAACTACAAGCTTAAATGTTTATACACAAAAATGTTTTGAAAAAGATTTTTTTTCAGTATTTTTCCTAGTCAAATACGCTCTGGGTTAATCTGTATTAAAATAACTCTGTGCATTACAGGAGAAGAAAAAAAAAGAATTACTTAAGAATGAACAGGAAGTTCATGTATATTGATGTTTATATATGTATGTATATATATCTTTGTATATATATGTAAATGTATGTCAACGTGATTGTGCATGTAATTACTTCGCATGTTGACAACCTTTTTGATAAATTATCATTATAAAAACTGAAACATTGTGCCACGCGCGAACAAAATATTTATATATACTAATTACAATATATTCTTTAAAACCTATATCACAGTATAAATTCGTTGTTATTATAAATCTACATCTTTACTCTTGTTTTGTCAATGTAATCAATTAAGTGTCATCTTGTTCATTACGATTCGACGTCGATGATGAAATATATTACATCAGTTAAACAAGTCTGAGATAAAAAAAGAGAAAAATTCCCCTTTCTGTATTGTTCTAAATATTTTTATTCCTCTTTTCGTGTTTGCTTTAGACATTTTGTATTTCTCTTTTCGTACTGCACTAGACATTTTGAATTCCTCTTTTTGTATTGCTCTCGTCATTTTGTAATCCTCTTTTTTATTGCTTTAGATTTGTTGAATTCCTGTTTTGTATTTCTCTCGATATTTTGTTTTCCTCCTACTTTTTGACATCGACATTTTGCTTTCCTCTTTTTGTGTTGCTCTCGACATTTTGTATTTCTCTTTTTGTATAACTCTAGACATTTTGTATTCCTTTTTTTGTACTGCTCTTGACATTTTGTATTCCTCTAGACATGAGACCGACTCAGTACCAGGCGTACGGCAGGTATGTATAAATTTTCTGTTGATATTAACTGGTAACTGTAATTATTTTAATTACCGGTACCAGCACTCTACTTACATCATTGAAATACGGGGTACTGAAATACAGGATCATGTGTAAATGATAGCTCCATGTTAAACATGGGTACGATTAAAGTTTGGCAGACATGGTAAAATACGATCATGATTAATAGGCGTTCTTCACATTTTATCTATATATAGTCCTATACTTAGCCGTGAATATACGACTCGGTAGGCAATTAAATTGCACTGGTGAGCTTAACTCTAGTCGTGATACAAGCCGTATGGGGGTCCAACGGTCACACATTATATTATATTGATATTGTGGTTCACAACCGGTAATATTAATATAAGGGTATGAGTGATCGATTAACAAAAAGAAATCATGTGAACTCACAAACTTAACTGAGAATCCGTCTCTATAGTAACGAGTCATTCCCTGTATCGCGAGCAAGTTAGCTATCGCGCAGTGACCCGTTCGAGCCATACTTTTATTCATGAGGTCAGTATTCAACAAAATGCAGAAGGGTTTATTAATATTCTGATCTGAAACTCAATTCAATAGAACTTGTTTTTGGAGAGTATGCTAAAACAACTAGCAAATGGTCTGGTTCAGTCAAGTGACAGTTTACATGTAGGACACGAGGCGTTGTTAAAATGACGAAAATATTTGCATCCTCATCGAGCGTTACAGTGCAGTCCTTGTTGCATGATGTAAAGATATAGTTTGCTGGTCGTAGGCTCTCTAATGTCAGGAGACCAAATGGCTGAGCTATTATGAAAGAAATGCTTGTCCTCAGCGGAAAATTATTCTTTTTAGTATCATGGATAACGATGATCGAGTGGACACGGTCCTTTCGTGGTTCGACGGTGCTGAGGATGTGAAGCCGGATTTTGCGACTCTTTATTTCGATTCCGTTGATTTAGCGGGCCACTATGGAGGTCCCAGAAGTCCAATGGTCAGTAAGTTTTGCAAATATACATATTTGTATTTTTTCATTATCTTTCCATTTACGATGAAGATTTTGCTAATGGGCTGAAATAGAAATATCTCAGGGAAGGACTTTTTTAAGCCTATAACATCCAGGAATCCCAATGTTTACTAGCAAGAAGTGAAAGGACGCCGATCGCAGCTCACTCGCGTAATCTCAGATATCACAGATAGAGTGAAAAGCCTTGCATATTAAACAACAAAACATTTTTATGTAAAGTTGCTCACCTCAACAGAGCACTGGGATTTCCAAAACCTTACATAAATAGTCAGCTAGGAACATATTGATTCAATATCAATCCTGTAACGGGTTCCAAAAATTATTTGACATATTTATACAAACGCGTTAACAATGAGTCCTTACAACAACAACAACACGCATTAACAGTATACTTAGAGGACAATGCAGCTGCATTCTTAGTCGGCGACACTAAAAAATGCTGTTATGGATATATCTGGATTTTTTGGGGATATCTTTGCGATTATACGTGTATGAATAACATTGTGATATAACTGGCTAAGTGAAAATATGCAGAGATTTAGAAGACAGTTGTTTGAACTAAGTCCTTATGGTTTTGTAATAGGTCGATGACGCCCTGACTGAGATAGACAGTAGTATTAAGAGACTGATGGACGGCTTGTACCGACGGGGGACACATAACTGTGTCAACATCATCCTCGTCTCCGATCACGGTGAGTTCGCTTCAGCAATCAGTGGCTCGGTAAGTATTTGCTGGTACGTAGAGATATAATCCAGATAGTAGCTCATATATAAAATTAAAGATTCATTACTTGTGAATATATTGGTAATTACTGACATCTCGTTTGTCATAACTTTTACGCGTTTTCATTTTCCATTTGAAGAATTTCAAATTTGTATTTAAAAAATTTTGAGACATACTGATGCACTACTGCCCTCGGTAAAATGTGTGCAACCTTACAGGAATGAATGACATCAACTGCAAGGAGAGACAATCCGGGGTCCGAGAGTACATTAACGAGAAAAACATGCATGTATGGACAGAGTCAGCGGGTAGAATCTCGAACAAGTACCGCAGTGACAGGTACAATGGACCCTTCTACCCAGTCGACCGGGAGGACCAAGGTATATAGTTACTTATAGTTAAGACGAACTTCGGTAAAAGGGACCCCATTGAAACCCAAACCACAATTAAACAATTGAAGGTTTCCTGAATTACATCTGGTTGTTAGCGAACCTGTGAGCTTATGCGATGGCGCAGGGTCGTCCATCCACCAATGTCCGTACGTTAACCCATGCTATCTCAAAAATCGTTGGAACTACCATCACCAAATTTTATGAAAAAAAAAATCAGTCATCTTAAAAACTATATGGGATTTTGCTTATTTTTTCTGTCTCCATTTACTTAGATTTTATAAGGTAAAAGTAAAAAAAAAAATCTTCTTCTCCGAAAATGTCCAACCGAATTGTTCAATATTTCACAGAAATAATCTCTGAAATCATCTCTTTCAAATTTGTTCGAATGGTTCCAGTTCGTTGAATAGATTGGTTTCATTGATTTTTGGTAGAGTATAGTTAGGTGGAGTTGGTCTTATGGCTAATAGTAAGCCTATTTCAAACTGAGGGCTGCAATAGTCTTCTTCTGATAAAACTGTTGTTTCAACATTGCACAAAAATGATTCTTAGGAGGCCTTTGTTCAAGTTTACTGAAATAATTTTTTTGCAAAATTACTAGACCTTTAACAATGAAAGGACATTATCTTTTATTATTCTAAACTTTTGGTAAAAAAATCTTGTGAATTTGTCAGCTTGAAAAAAAAGTATTGTAGCCAAAGTCTTTCAGTATGTTGAAACAGATTTACCAGCAGGGCAAGATTGTGTCTGTATCAGTAAATAGCATGGCACACTGCCAACTATTTCAGAATTGGCAAAAGGCCAAAGGTCAGTCTAGATCTATTTATAGCTTTGGTAGACTGTCATCTGTATCGAAATATGCAACAAGTCAAGAGTTTACACAGTGCAGCCAGGTACAGGTCAAAAGTTCACTCAGTGCAGCCAAGTGAAGGTCAAGAGTTTGCTCAGTGCAATAGCTATAGCTAGCAATTTGATCCGGTCAACTCGGGGAACTGCCTTTCTCACCTAAGCCTGGTCAGCCCAATGCACCTAACACAACAGAAGGTTGATGTATTGGCCTGATATTTTGACCTGACTGCATCTTTAATGGCTTTCTCGTACACAAGAATGGTGTCGCCACCTACAATGACCCTTTGCACAGTGTACCTGCTTATTTCTCAGAAGGGATTTGATTTATCAGCCTGAAATTGTGAATATTTATACATATCGGATAGCTTCGTCGTATACAAGACTGGTGGCGCAACCTACAATAATTGTAGCAAAGTGTATGTCTCTGCTTTTTTTAGGATGAATTTGATATATCAGCCTGAAATTGATAGCTTTGTCAAATGCAAGACACGTGGCGCCACTTACAATATTTTTGCAGTGTATGCTCCTGCTTATTCCTCAGAAGTGATTTGACATAAAAAAAACCTGAAATTATACAAGTCTATACATCTCTAACAGTTTTGTTGTATACAAGACTTGTGGCGCCACCTACAATTGTGTCATACAGCTGAGCACATAGCCGAAGAGTGGTTTGAAGTATCTGAAATGTTGCATGGCCGTACATCTTTGATGGCTTCCTCCTACACTAGACTTGTGGTGCCTTGTGTGCACCAGTACCAGTATTTCTGCAGTGACGTTTATGTAATTGGTGCATGTACTCGGGTTCAAATGTCTAGTGCTTGCATTATACCTATACATATCACATTTGTACGTGAAAAATTACGGTCCAGCATGGAAGCATTATACCCGATGTATTTCCCATTGCACAGGTTCGCATTAGGCCTGTAGGCCTTGTTTAAATCATGCTTTCGTAAGCGTGAATACTGGCATTAGTACTTAATGGATTTTAGGAACAGTCTATGCATGACAACTATAGTGAGGCTTAATATATTTTAATTTTCTTAGAGCTATCATGGTGGTTAGGTGTAGTCCTGCATTTGAGCATCTTCAGCTCCTAAATTAATTATAAAACAAAGTATCCAGAACGCCAATATTTTTTAAACGCCGTCTTTATATTATTGGATATAAAATTATGTACTTTAATGTTTTGTTGTGTTATGTTATTGTTGTTCCGCAGTGCCTATTGAAAAGTTTATTGAGAAGCTTGAATGTAAAATTGAGGCTGTGAAAGTGTTCGAGAAATCGATGTTCCCAAAGAGACACCACTACGCCAACAGCCACCGAATTGATGACGTCATTCTTGACGTGGACGACCGATGGTTGGTCACAGAGTGAGTCATGTGGTTTATGATATACATACATATCATGCCTATCTTGAAATACATGTACGAATAAAGAATAACGCATAAAAGAAGAAAATAAGGAGTGTTTTTATGACTGAAACACAGATGTTTCTTTTACTGAATTTAATACAGATTAGGCACGTTTACGTATAGAAACGTATAACCTATAATCCTACAGTAACTGTTGAGAATTTCAACAGAAGTATGATTTGATTACACATATTACAAACCAGATAACGAACATTCGTCAGAGACCAGTTATCACTAGACTCGGTAACCGCATCTGAGTTAATTATTTTTAAAACATTTGCACTTTAATGTACTTCTTTACATTGGAGCCTATCTCCTTTTGGATGGGTTTGTAAAATGATATATACATGTGTTTCAATGAAAGACGCAAGAAGGACCGGTATTTGTGTGGATTGAAAGGTATGCATGGCAACGACGAAACACTTCATACAATGAAGGTAAATATTGATCACTATATAAACATTTATCATTAAAAGTGATACACAGATACACGTACACGACATACTTATGTGCATATACACGCATACACAAACATTCACTTGTGATTATACAATAAAATGGTCTTTATATATAATTGACCTATCCACCACAGCCCATATGCTCCGCCCTTTTAACCTAATTATTATAATGAACCCCCAAAATAATCCCACACAGATGGTCTTCCGTGCCCATTGTTACGAGAGCTGTTTACAAGACAATTATGACGATGACGTTTGACGTCGCTTTGACTGATGTCATCAACCAGAATCACTGTTCTACATTGTCGAATATATCGCAGTCATTGTGAAATGAGTTGCAATATTTTGGATTATTTGTCTCATACGAATTACGTGCCAGGTAAAACATTATTATTCACTTGGTAGTCGGAGGAATCGCTCCTGCAACCTTTGGCATAGAACTTTTTATACTGTCTCTTTTTTGTATAAAAAAATTTCCCGGATAACATTCCGACACTGGTACTGGTACAGACTACATGTGTTCTGTTTGGCAGAGCTCTGCCAAATTTTGCAAATGTTGTGCTTGTCAGATGATTTGCGGTTTACCAGGCCACGGTCATCTGATTGGTTGGACGTAAGTCCAATGCTTATGATTATTCATTGAATGAATATGCGATTAAGGTCACATAGGTTTTCAAACAGAAACGCTCATGTAGTTCTCATGGTATTTTCCTTTATTTGACCGATGAAATATAGGAATATCATAAGTACTGGAGTCTTGATATATCACTTATCTTGCTGTAATGGTGTTAGTCCTGTATGCATAATTGGAATATATCAAGTTTTTGTAATAAAATGAATATAGAATTGAATTATGTTACAATGTGTTTCGTTGGAAATGGCATTACGGTATTACACAGCTATTCAGTTTGCTCTCCTTGTGTAGTGCAACGTGCTTATAACATGAGTTTCAGACTTCTTTCAGTTCAAAGTTTTTATTTCTCCTTTACAGGCAATTTTCATGGCACACGGTCCAGATTTTGCCAAAGAAAAAGGAATTGAGGAATTCGAAAACATCGAACTTTACAACATAATGGCCCGTGAGTGAACTATAACCCATTAGAGAATGATATAGTGAGCTTAATATCCAAATCGGAATGACGGCTGAAGATAATTGTCGCCACATGACTGGGTAAAATTAGACCATGCCTATTCTGTATCTTTTATGCATATTGGTATATAAGTCTGGCTCATTTCTCGTCTTACGAGATCACGTGAGAGAGCGCCAGTCCACAGTTCCCATCAGGCATGCGCTTCCGGTTCCCATAAGAGCATACCAAATGTTCGTGCCACTGATTCTGAAAACACTGCCGCATCAAACAACGTGGGCAATAATGCAAAATACCAAGGCCTGGCCAGCAGTACTACTCCAAGTAATGGTGAAGTGTCCACTTCAGCCAACCCTGCCATGCTGGATTCACAGATTCACAGCATACAAGGCCTCATACTTTCTCTGATGAGAAAGAAGAAACAGAAGCATTTGATCAGGATGCAGAACCGGATCAGCTTCTGGATCCAGGTACTCAAGACTGAAGTCATTTATGATTTCTCTAATCAAGCAGGAACAGCTTGGCACGGAAGTCACGCCTAAGCTTGCTGACTTGATTAACAATTAGCTGGCATCTGGATCCTCAGATCAAGTGAAGGAAATGCAAAATTCCATCCTAACCTCTGCTTACCGTACGGGCTTAACTACTACTTAGGTGTACAAAGAAATGTGGACTAGACAAAGAAATTATACAAAACTGAGTGATGGCAAAATGAAAAAAAGTGCAGTAAAGAATCGTAAAAGGGATGTAGCCTCTGATCACTGTTGCTGACTCCCTCCTTATTGTGAAGCAAGGTAAGCTACCTATCAATGACTTAGACCTGGGATCCCTAGTTGAAACCTAACGGACAGTCTGGCTATATTTGGTCATCAAAGCATAAGCTTAACCTACGAAAAGGAGAGCTCCTTCGTGGAAACCTGCATGGAAAATATAAAGTAAAATGTGTTAGGCAGACGTGCCCATTACTGACATGTTATTCGGGGACAACCTTTTACAGTCCATCCAGAAAATTCAGGACTCCAACAATGTTGGAAGACGGCTAGTAGGACCGACCGCTGAGTGAACAACCAAATTTCATGAAAAAGGTTCAGCAAACCTCAGTCGTTAAGGCAAAACACCTACTAGCAAGAATTTTAAGATCAGACGGCCAGGTTAGTCTTTAAGCTGAACAAGTCGGGCCACAATAGACTATACAGCAAGTAAAAGACGACACTCAAGTAACTTCACAGGCAAGTAGGATTTCAAACACTTAACTCACTAATAAACGATACAGACTCTTCAAAATTGGCGGAAGACAAAGGCATTTCATCAAGTAATGGGAACCAGTTTCATCTGACCCAATTTAATCTTAGCATGGTAGAAGGAATGGAATTAGAATTTACAGACCATTTGACTGTGCAAAATTCGTCCCTGGGCCCATACACTTTAATGACAAAGAAAAATCTATCATTAGAGGAGAACGTTGCTCATTGTTTGCAAAGGATGGATCACACAAACTGAGTTTGAACCGGGAACTACTAGCAAACAGTTTCATTAGGGCCAACAAAGAAATGGGTCTTACAGAGTAATACTCAAAGCGGCCCAACCAAAACATTGAGTATCACCAGTTTAAAATGGAATCCCTTCAAAATGCCATTGACCTTGTATCTCCGTACTCTTTCTTCGCCTCGGTGGATCTTAAGGATGCTTGGTATAGCGTTCCCATGCATAGAGATTTCCAGAAATTCCTCACATCCCACTGGGAAGGGAATTGTTATAAATTGACATGCTTGCCCAATGGTTTATCTTCGGGACCTAGAGTGTTCACAAACTTGGTTAAACCGGTGAACGCATGGTATAGACAACAAGGCCATATCACTGTGACATACAAAAATGACTCCTTGCTCATTGGAGACAATCCTGCGGAATCTTCCCGCATTGTAGCAGACATAGTGCGCCTGTTCAAAAGCTTGGCTTTGAAATACACCAGGACACGCCTGTTTTAAAGCCCTGCAAATAAATAAAATGTTTTGGGTTCATTCTAGATTAGGATAACATGACTGTTTCACTCACTAGTTCGAAGGCAGTTAACTTAACTGGAAAATTATTCGCACCAACAATTAGGAGAGTTTAAGAGGTCTTGGGATACATAGTTTCAAGCTGTCCCGCCGTTAGCATTGGGCTCCCTATGTGTAGGTGGCTAGAATTAGACAAGGCACCGGCTTTAAAAGGCAGTAAAGGCAATTTTGACACTATGACCATATGTAATTCAGCTAAATCTGAACTGGTCTGGTGGGTTGATAATGCACATATTTTGGACAAGCCCATAAAACAAACTAAACCAGGTTTCAATTGGGAAACAGGTGCAAGTAAACCTGGCTGGGGTGTTGTTCTATGAAAACTACTGGGTTATGGTCCAGCAGTGAAACAGATCAACACATTAACTGGCCAGAACTTATTTCATTTTCTTAGGACTTAAGGCCTTATATTGAAACCTCCAAGGTGTACATGTTAGGGCTTTGGTAGACAACACCACAGTGGTGACTTACATTTAAAACAAAAACAAAAAACAAAACCTAGCTTTTTAAAAAATGACAATATTAATTTAGGACTGGTATCGCCATATATGGATACATATGGACATCAGCAGCGCATATACCAGGCAAAGATAATGTGCAAGCAGACCTGCTCTCAAGGCTGGTTAATTTAGATGCTGTGTGGCAGCTTCTACCCTCAGTGTTTCAGCGCATTACCTTAATTTGTAATTGACTGAATTTAGACTTCTTTGCTTCGAGGATCAACCACCAATTACCAAAATATATGTCATGGAAACCGGACCCCAACCATGACAGTTGATGCAGGTCCTCGCATATGTTCTATGCTTCTCCGCCTTTCAGCATTCTGAATCAAGTGCTAAAAAAGATCAGGCTGGAAAACACAACGGAAGAATTAGTGTTACAATGGTGGACGACAAAGCCGTGGTTCCCAATGGCAAACCTCATGCTGTAAGACAAGCCGCTGATACTGCCGCACAGTGAATTAATACTCCAGTTACCACAGAACAAGAGCATGTCGCACAAACTAAGAAACACCTAGCATGCCGCTTACCCGGCAATCCCTGCGCATGCGTTCAGTTTCGGACCGAGATTCGCAAATTATTCAACAGTCATTGTGGAAAACAACAAATAGACAGTATACACTCTACATCAAACGAAGGGAAAGATACTGTAGCGTGAGAGGACTTGGATCCCGTGTGTCCCTCTATAAGTCAGTCTTTGGACTTTCTCGTAGTGGCCTGCCATCCCAAAACCCGCTGGTCACTTGGGACACAAATATTGTACTCAACTACCTAAAGATGCTTTCTCCAGTTGAGTCGCTTTCATTCAAGGATCTATCACGAAAATTATTTATGTAACTATAGCTTTGTTAACCGGGCAGAGAGGCAATACCTACACTGCTAACATCACAGTATCATCTTCATCAGTCAAACTACGCATTGGAGAAATGGTCAAGCAATCATCACCACCACACAAGCATCAATCAAAGATTACTTTTAAGGCGTGCGCCCCTGACAGAAGATCATACATAGTGACTGTTATGACAAATTTTCTGGACAGGACTAAACCCCTTAGGCAAAATGACTACAAACTATTTATTAAGCTTTACAACCCTCCCACACAGCGGTTTCGAGGGACACCATCTCAAGGTGGTTGAATTTACTCTGCAACAAGCTGAAATCGATATGAGTTTCTTTACCCCTCACAGCACGAGGGTAGAAGCAGTTTCGTCTGCCAGTAACTGTAACATTCCTGTTACTACCATTCTCAAAACAGCTGTTGGTCTTCTGAATCTACTTTCACAAAATAGTATAAAAACCAGTCACTTCTCCAGACTATCATACTTAACACATGCATTTTAAAACTCTCACGTGATCTCGTAAGACGAGGGGTGAGACAGAATCCCATAGTTAAACGAGAGTTACCTGTAAATTGAAGTTTGAAGAGAATTCTGTTTATCCTCGAGCCGATAGTGATTTCTAGCATGTTTTTTCGCTGAAATTTGTCTGATTGTAACTGTCGACTGGCGCTCTCTCACGTGATCTCTAACGAGTCGAGGATTGACAAAATTCTCATGAAACTTGACCTTACAAGAAAGTCTCGTTTAATAATGGAATTCACTTGTATATATAACGTATTGACAGTTATAAGCTTTAGATATTCCGTTGTTGTGCACTGAGGAATGTCAAGCAAATAATCTTAGGAACCTCTTTTGCAGCATGACTACCTGTTCTTGGTTAAACTTAAGGCTTTATTATCGCAACAGACCGGATTTGATAAAAATTTAAATACAGTCATGATGCATGAGTTTAGGTTGCTCTATAAAACTTAAACCGACTTATGATTTCCATGCATATACCTAATCGTGTGTATAACAAATTGATCTTGTTATTACTGATTTCTGAAGATGTTTTGGGTGTCCCGCCGGCGCCCAACAACGGAACAGAGGGAGCTCTGTACTCCATTCTGAGAAACCCTCCGTCACTTCCGGTTATAGACACTACAGGCAGGTACAGCATCTGTAGCTACAGAGGGCCGACTGCGCATGACAACATCTGTCCGTGCAATCTGGTAAGTTTACCTGTTTCTTCTGTGTAATTTTCATTCGTTTGTTCACCAGTTCAGAGATTTACATAAGAACCATATGTTTCTACAATACGCTTTAAAAACACTTTCAATATATTGCATGCAGAAAACAATAGCAGCTCTGAATGAGAGACTGAACAGAACAGAGATCCAGAACAGTCAAAGTTTATCTGACCATTTGCCTCACGGGATGCCCGTCCTGAACAACAACGACACGGTCTGTATCCTGTACCATGACGACTACGTCTCAGCCTACAGCCATCAACGCAAGATGGCGCTCTGGTCAGCCTTCACCATCGATAGAAATCGGGTGAGAATTTCTTCGTTTGCCAGTCATGTTATTTATGGTTATCTTCTAATACACGTCACGATGTTTGTTGTCAATAACTCGACAACACAGGAATAAATCTTTTTATTTTAATAGCTGAAATGAGATGTATGACAAATGTTTTGTTTACTAATATGTTTCAACTTCCATTTCCCTTGATAAACATTAATGTAGTCTGAGGTATATATTTAACAAGATTATACGTTTGATCTTGGGCCTGGTGCCTCCATAGATTTCCGCCATAGATATATTATGCCGTCAGTTAGATCCGACCCTTGCGCCACTGCGGCCCAATGTTTTACAAAGTCTAGAAGCCTTGTGTTTATTAATTATACTACCGGTATGTTTATGTTTTAATACTTTTACAGTTCTCCGACATTGAGATTCCAAACTGCGTTAGAATTGACCCCCGGGTGGACCAGGTTGACCAGACGACCTGCGATAATTACACGTCCATGGAAGATCAGATGATCGCCAGAGTCAACCTGTTCCCGCCAAAATTCAGCTCCTCAAACAAGACGGTACACGACGCCATGATCCTCACCAACAGCGTCCCCATGTACAACGGAACAGGTCGGAGACAAATAAAATATATTTAAAGGTGCCACATCACCTACCTTTTGAAAAATAATTATGTGATATCTGGCTTCCTCTGTGTATATATTAATGATCTTAGGGTTTTTTTTTTTGTGAAAAAAATCTTATTCGGCCTTCGTGAAGGATGTGTGAACTTGTTTACCATAAACATGTTTGTTAACACAGTAATGTTGACAAATGGGAAATATATGTTACCTAAGGTGGTAGGCCGCATATATGCGGAGGTAGAAAGGTCATTCGCAATTTGCAAAGCTCTGGCTTATCTGACTTGCTGCCAGATGTCCTTGTTGTATTTGTTTTGATTATTTGAGCGGGCCCCACATAAACATGGTGATAAAAACAAAACAAGCAGCCTGTGTGCGATGATATCCACGTTTCATTGCCTATTTTTAAGAAAGCTCCAAGGGATTGACTTTAATTTATAAAGTCAGATAGGTGATTGGGCCCCGGAAAACAATTGTTATAATATCGTTAATTGCCAGATTATTTCACTATGTTTATTTACGTATAACCTCGAGATGATTTTTTATTGTAGGTCAGACCTGGAGACATCAGTCCCTTGTCATAACGTCATGTGTATATGTATTCATTTAAATCACTGTAATTAGGAATTTTACCTCTAAATGATAAAGATTAACTCTAACTGAATCTCTTCATTTGCAATAATAAAAAGGGTTCATTGTTTCATTGACTGTTGTTATCATCTGTAAATTCCAATTTCCAGTGATTTGGGATCACGTGATTACAACTGTGACCGAATGGGCACGTGCCTACGAACGGCTTCACGTGATAATGGGGCCGGCGTTTGATTCCGACTTTGATGGGCACTGGGACCCAGTCAGTTTATTACAGAGGTATGACAAGTGATCATAGACTTAACTATAATAAACGAAACGTGTAGAAACGTGTGATCAGCAGATGACTGATGTGTTTAGGCTTAGTACAGAGACCAAGCTTAATGTCTTTAAGGATATAAATCGTCATTGATGGTATTTTTATGCTAACTGCTCAACAGAGATAACATAATGGTGCCTACCATCGGATTATGCACATTGATTTTCAAATACATGTTATCACAATGTGTTTAATTTTGCTATATACATTGTAAATATAAATATTTCAACGCCCTTTTTTTTGCTTTATCCCCGTCCACGTGTTTCTCTTCCATTTGTGTTGTGACGTCACTTGTATTTGCTTTATTGGTGTTTTTACAGAGAACATATAAACAACACGGTGAACATCCCCTCCCACTACTACCTTGTCGCCCTGAAATGTAACAAACCTGACTGTACAACAGACATGGATTATGACGTACAGGCGTTTATCTTACCCAACATCGACAGGACGCTCAACTGTATGCAGGTAGGGTAGAATATGTAATAGATAAGAAAAAGCTACTACTACTACACACACACACACACACACACACACACACATATATATATATATATATATATATATATATATATATATATATATATATATGAAGATCAGATAATCTCGCTGCTGAAATTCTCTACCTGTGCCACTGAATCGCAAAAACAAACAAAAAATAAAGTTTTTTTACATCTTTAAAAACGTGTACGTGCGTAGGCCTATAGCCCAACCGCTTTATATATACCGTTACATATTGCCAAGCGGTATACCGTGTCATGCGTTTAGGCTTCGATACCAAATATGTTCATACTCAGCTATTTTTTTACAATTATCAAGACGTCCATTCATCATAACATATTATAAATAATACGTAGACATTGTAAGGCAAGAAATAATAGCTTCATGAAGAGTGTGTCAGCAAATACTGACACTTTCCCTCGAAGAATTCGGTTGACTGATGATAAACATGTTGGGCTTTTGTGTTGCGGATGCAGTTTATGAGAACCTGAATCTGATTGGTTTACAGGCAGACGATCCAGCAAATCAAATATCCCTGGTGGCCCGTGGTCACCAAGTTATCGACACAACCGTAAATTCCGTTATGAGGATAGACCTTTAGATTGGCATACATTGCCTGTAGAAATTTCATGGGATTCCAATTTTTTATTTAGCCATAACTCTCTCCGCTGGACAAACCGAAACCATTGCAATCGGTGAATAATGGAAAACAAATGACTAGGGTGTGTCACTTGGACCACCTTCCCGATATCCATTTGATGATAATGCCAGATAAAAGGCGATAACCCTTGTTTTCCAGACATCAATCTACCAAAAGAAAAAAATGGAAGTCTACAAAAATTTAAAAAAATGTAAAAAAATTATAAAAATGTGGAACGCTTCACGTGTCATCCTTGCGCCAGGGGCCATGCTAACCTTCTCTGTATCGTTCCGCAATTTGTATATGTACAACCGGAGCTGTACATGTGATATGCTTAGTCATTAACAATATGTACAGAGCTCGCCGTACTGTTATATCTTGGGTACGTGTGACAGAGATTGATCAGGCCGTACCTAAATGACAGAGGGGTCGGTGGAAGATATGATTTGTAGATGTTCAAAAGAACCCTGTGGATACTTTCTGTATCATGCGGTTGTTTTCTGAAAAAATGTGTTTGTAATGGCTTAGGTTATACGGCGTGCATGCTCAGTTGCCCGCCAAGACATGACGGAACATCTGACATGTACGAATGTCCCTGGCGCTACCTGCTGGCTAGCTGGAAAACTAACACTTTCAGCTCGACCAGCCATGATCTTATCACGCGGGAGACCGGAAAAAGTTAAAAGATTTGTTATACCACAAATATCGTGTGTATGTATTTATTTAGCTAGTGAAATTATATCATTTTGTACAACACACGAAGTAGACCAATGTTTCCTTTAGCCGGCTGGCCCGCTTTCATGCTTACAAGTGTACTATACTGCAGACCAGACGACCGTTATACAGTGACATATATCCACCGGTAAATAAAAATTATTTCATACATTTAAATTGACCTTAGATCACGAAACTGTGGTGTAAATCTGAATCCCCACAACCAATGCAAACAAGAGACTTTTTATCACTAAATGCTGTTACTGCCGTCGGAAATAAATTCTTACAGAAAGAAACATTTCGGTTTGTATTATCTGACATATCATCACTGCAGTGCACATGAGAATTCAAACCTCATCATGTCATTGACACGGGGGAAGAAGGTTCCTCGAATATATGTCGCTAGCGTCCGGGTCTATTAAATTATCTGGGATATTTTGTAGTTTTCCGCAAAATCATGAGTCTGAAGAACACCAATAGGAAATAACTCGTATATATATATATATATATATATATATATATATATATATATATATATATATATATATATATATATATATATATATTTGTCATAGCGTAAACAGGAATATAAGCTGATAGGCATAATTATACAGTGACAGCATGGGACTGCATGACTAAAAGAGGTCTTAAATTATGGGTGTTCTTATTATAGACATCTCAACAATTGCGTTCGGTGCAATGAAGGGTGGTCTTAATACTGTATACTAATAGACAGATGGTATTATTAGACAGCTGCTCTTTCAGAAGGGTTCCATTGTATCGCGGTTTGTCCAACAGCACTTGCTTTAAAGACCAAGTGATCCAAATCCCTAAAACAAACTATAATACTACGTATTATAATCTCTTTAAACAACATAGTTAAAATGTGTTCTAATACAAGATTTGTTCTCATTTTAGTCCCGCCTGGACGATTACCTGGTGGATAACACAGCACGTATCCGGGACATCGAGCTGCTGACAGGCTTACAGTTCCTAACAGCACACAACACTCAGCAAGGTTTGCTGGCTCGGCTGCGTCTTCAACAGCGACTGTGGACCAAATCGTCATAACTGTTGTTCAGGCACCATTCTAAATATGTGTTTAGAAATGACATATCATAATAGCAGAAAAGTTAAGGTCGTAATGCTGTTGAACGCTATAAGAATAATGTATTTATTCAGAAAAATAAATTTGGTTGTGGATATTTATTGAAATTAATAATGGAAAGCAGCCAGACAGCCGAAGCGATTGAAATCTACGAGTATGTGACGTCAAACTGACAGCTGCACACGGATGTATGTTTCAGACGCTACACTGAAATTCGGCATCATGTTTACGACACTTTTTTAGGGGAAAAAACTTTGCCTGTTCAGCAAAGCAATTCTGCTTTTAAAATATTGTCCCCTGGTCACATGAAATTTTAAACGAAAACCTATGATTAAAACGTAAAAAATTCGCCCGCCGGTACTGATTTAAGATAAAATTGTAACTAACATTTATTTGGCCATAATTTTGCAGAAAAAGAACTTGATTTTCGGCATTTTGTATGAATTAAATAACATTTTAGTAACTGAGTGTCTTCTTGTGTGAGTCAAGATCAATGAAATTTTAACACGTTTAGCATCCATGGAAAAAAAGAGATGAAATTTAAATTATATTAAAGGGTAATACAGTTTAGATATTCTTAAGAAATTGTGTTATTCGAAAACTTCTTCAGGGTTTGACGTAATAAAGTCTTTTCATCCACTTGGGACACTGAATATTTTTCTCAAATAGACATATAGTGAAATTGAATGTGAAAGAATCCACAAATTTACAATAAGGAGGATTATAAAAATATGAAAAATCTAACAATCGAGGAAAACTGGCGAGTAATAAATATCGAGTACAACCCTGCCACACGGCACAAGACCCTCCAAAATCCAAAAAAAAAAAAAAAAAACATTTTCAACCTTTTCTTGTTTTCATCTAATTTAAAGATTTAAATTTTACCCAATGACAGCGCATTATTACTTTACCCCGTGAACACCCGTTGTCGAACTTGAAATACAATGAACTTAATTTAGATATTTGGGGATTTGGTCATTAGTTCGTGGTAGACTAATTTAATACCATATTGGAACAAGCGGTAAAAGATACGTTTCTAGATTTAAAACAACTTTGATGGGTAAAATGGCACAAGAGGAATATGTAGGTTTACATATGTATCAAACATGGAAAGAATTGAGCTGTCTCTGTCTCTCTCTCTTTCTCTCTGTCTGTCTGTCTGTCTGTCTGTCTGTCTCTCTCTCTCTCTCTCTCACACACACACACACACACATAGTATATTCTTAATATATTCGTGTACAAATACCCCCATTCGATTTTTGATTATACATTCAGTGTCTCTCTTTCTTTATTTCAAATTCTCAGAGAACAAACAAACAAATTTTATTTTATTCCAACATTACGTACAACTGCATTGTGAAAACAAGATGTTGAAAATAAATATTTATGAGATCAGTATGTCACCAAAAGCTTGATATTCCTGATGGTTCATGAGAAATGTCCCTCAGTCAGATTAGATCGCGAGGGAAGTGTTTAAAGGGGCCTAAACACCTATAGACCTTTATAAACTAAAGGTAATCCCTTGAAGTTATTTTTATAAAAATAGGCCAGAAAACGTGGATATCACCGGACACAGGCTGCTTTTTTTGTCTATATCAACGTCATTATAATATGAGGGGGCCCGCCAAAATAAAAAAAAATCACTAAGGGCATCTTGCAGCAAGTTAGAAAAGCTTGAGCTTTGCAAATGGCGTTTTCCAACAAGTGACCTTTCCATCTCCGAATATATGCAACCTACCACCCTAGGTAACATGTTTTTTCTCTTTTTCATAACCAAAATTACCCTTCGTTCATCAATAAATACACAGAGGAAGCCATAAATCATATAAATTCTTTTTCAGAAGGTAGGTGAATGGGAACCTTTAAGCTAACAGATCGCAAACCACGGTCACTTA
Source organism: Sipunculus nudus (assembly GCA_026874595.1). Lineage (NCBI taxonomy): Eukaryota > Metazoa > Annelida > Sipuncula > Golfingiida > Sipunculidae > Sipunculus > Sipunculus nudus. The sequence continues at coordinate 55,780,571 of CM049309.1, forward strand.
TGACAATTAGCAATCACTTGGCAATTGAAAGATGTTTTAGTTCTCTAAGGACGTACGTGTGACTTCAAAACTAGAATTGAAAAGGCAATTAAGACGCTCCTTTTCCCTATAATAATATATTAAAATAGCAACAATGCGCTTTTGTGTCTGTAGGTGACCTGCAAGTTCACCTATTTTCTAAAAGAATTACACTTTCTGAATTTTAGATGATGGAAAGGAAAAAATTCATATGGTAAAACTCCAATCAATTATTTGCATAGAAAGATATTTGGCCTTTCTAGCTTTAATAAGCATGTCATTTATAATAACAGCTCAGATAATAAATTTTGTTAAATTATTTTATCACCTAAAACTTAGCATATAATAAAGATAAATGGCAAACATGGAGATTCCAGCAGTTTTCCCAGATCACCTGCTTAGGAAAATAAGTATTTTTACAAGCATTACAATAACAATAATATTTCATGGAAGAAAGATGAGAAGGGAAAAAGTGATTTACAGATTTAATTTTAAAGCTCTATTTACTTCTGAAAATATCTATATTTTCTGCTGTAGAAAAAATCATTGACGTAACTTGAAACATACATTTTGCACATGATGCTACTTCAGGTTAAGTATGTACTTGGTGACCTGTGTACCAACTAGTGTCCATGCCCCGGACAACTTTACGATCTTTATCTGTATATGGACCTTGGCTGGGTCACGGGTTTTCACATGGCGCGTGTAGGTCTTTGATTGGGTTCATTGTCACGATAATATTGCTACAACATCGTCATATTCATCTTTTTCCGGTGAAAATAAGATGGCTGGCCTCTGTCGATGGGAAATATTGGTTGTCGTGGCAATCTTTGCTTGTACGGGTGCATCACCAATACTGCAGGTAGGAAAAGAATAGACAAATCTTTGAAAAATACCTTGATGCATATATATGCATGATAAGCCTGGTGAATGATATATAAATATATATATATATATATATATATATATATATATATATATATATATACAGAAAATAGAGAAAAGTAGATGAAAATGATGGTTGCAGTTTCAGTTGTGTGTTCACTAAGCGATACTAATCTTTAAGACATTCAAGTGTCATATAAACCTCCAAGAGGTTTGTTTTTGTGTTCAGCCACTACATATATACATGGCGCAATAATTATTTATGAACTTATTTATTTATTACCGGCTTCTGTGGCTCAGGGGTAGAGCACAACACTTAAAGCCGGGAGGTCGTGAGTTCGAAACTTAGCCGAGGTGGTGAGATTTTTTCACGGTCGGCCCCCACCCAGGGTGAGCGCTCTGCAGGCTTAATGAGAAGGCCGTGCCTAACGGCCATGTTTCACTCACAAACGAGTGTACCTTACGGGGGTTTCTCGGTGATATGACCCTGCAATGAGGACGATATCGCACCAAGGGCCCGCAGGTGCAGTAGTCACCGTGCCTGGTTGACGCCAGGATAAAACATGAGAGGAAGCGTGTGATACTGTCTTGTCACGTAGTCCGATCTGGAATGAAGTTCGGCAGATGTACACATACGTAGTTAAGTTAGCATTAAAAAAATTAGTCGGTTACCTCCACCAAAAAAATATAAAAAAAAACTTATTTATCTGTTACGAATAATCAGAAATATATATATATATAATATTAAATTATTTGCTTCATATACAGAAAACGCCGTTTGTTCATTGAACCAACAGTTACTTGCTAAGATAAGTTTAGGTATAGGATAAAGCCAGATAAACGACACAAGAGTGAATTTCCATTTGCGACACGATTGATCCAGTTCATTTGTTATCAATATAAACGAAACAAAAAAATCCGTGCTCAAACAGTGTGCGTTTGTTACAGTTGCATGTGGAAAAATGTGATTTCATTGCAAAATCAAATATTAGAATGCAGACCTGTTCTAAACTGTCAGGGAACGTTGAGATATATGTGTAGATATATGTGTAAATAAATTTCCAGGCTGGTGCGCTCCGTACCGTTGCACCGGACTCGCGACCTGATAACTTATCATGGTGATTTCTGGAAAGCTGAGATAGGCTGTTGTATATGTAATGTTCATGTGATGACGCTTCGCCAGCCAAACACCTGACCCATGCTTTCTGTACATGCAAGGACCCGTGTATCGCTCATAAGCAGTGCCTTGACCCCAGAGTTGTGAAAGTACCTTTTTGAAAACGCACCAATTTAGCCAAAATTACATCCAAAAGATAAAGTTGAGTTTTGGCCTTATAAAATATATGACTTCTACGAGGACGCAGATGTGTTCCTTTTTCTTATATCAATCACAGTTATATCAAAGATGCATGATGCTTTTATCACAATCGCCTATAAAACGTACGCTAAGTCTAAAATAGGACCCTGTATAAGTAAAACAGGGAAAATATATATGTTTTCACATGACCAAATACAGAAACTTTGACAGCCAGGAAGGCGTGAACGGTGCAAAGGGGACAGCAGAATAATACTGTTGGCTACACCTAGGTGGCGCATTTGTACGCTGTCGATTGGCTCTCTCCACTCAGATTAGTTACACACCTAATTAATGCTATGATGATAATTCATTGTAAGCATTAATACTCGTCGCATTACTTCTCACAGAATCTAAACAATGCCTTTACCCCTTTGTTCTCGCTGAAATTTGAATTTACACTAAATTTGTATTTACTTAAATGGAGCTGATTTTGTGCATTTCAAATGTAATAAGAGTACAGTATTTGTTAACATGTGGGGGATCTTGGTTATACTCAGTAATAATAATGAAAGTGGGTCAGAACTGGGCCAAAGGTCAGGTCAAGCTGACTTAATGTTGACCCTGCGTGGAGGTTGGAAGATTGGTAACATTGAGCACAAACAGTTCACGTGGTATTATATACATAATCAGACGAAATATCCACAGCGATATTTTTTTTATAATTGCCTTGTAATTTTCAACTTCACAAAACGACTTTGACAAGATAGGGAGAAAAAGAAAGAGATAAAAATATTACTGATACTAGTTTTTGCTATATTATAACAGAAACTTAGTGTGGCATCGTAGTAATATGATAACGTATTTGAATACGAAGAAAAATGATGAAAATGAAAGCACAAAACATGTTTTAGTGTTAAATCTCATTTAATGATGATGTGGTTCCCATTGTAGACTGATGTCGATTTAGTGCAATTATTCCTATATCAAGTTAAGAACTATAAAATTTAAATGCATGTATATATGGTATGAACACATGCATGGAAATATCAAACCAATCAATAATTTTAACTTATTTCAATTAATATATTGAAAAAAAAGAGAAAACACTACATTAGTTTCTTAATTTTACCTGGCAAAAGAGTGAAATTATATTTTATATTTTGCAAACACTGGAATAACTTTTAAGGTCCTGTTAATAAATACTAAATTGTATTTCATAATTTAAAAATGGAATTTCGGTGGTTACTAATTTGAAGGAATCACTTTAACACTAAGGTTGATGGGTTAAAAGTGAAAAGTTTCATATGTGGTGTATAGGAAGTATAACTATTCGCAGATATATTTATAGCAAGGGAACCTGACCTTCAAACACTGTTTTATACATACATGGATTAGTTTAATTTAATAAAAGATGCCACTGGAAATTGGTTATTGTTGCCATCGCGAGGAGGGTATGCCTTCATCCCCCGTTGTGTGTGTGTGCTTGTGTGTGTGTGTGTTTTTGTGTGTGTTCATGTTTGTTAACAACATAACTCTCGCAATCTTGAACGGAATCTCATGCAATTTTCAGGGCCTTTCGGGCATAGAAAGAAATTCTTAGGTTTTGGTGTGATTTTGAAGTCACTATTGCACGAAAGAACCTCAGAATATGGGCCGACTTAATGCAAACGTATAGTGGTGGCTTGCATTCCTTAGAATTAAGCTTTCTAGTTATGCTATTTTAGAAAAATGTGAAAATTATCAAGTACACTGGCATATAAGTTGAGATTAATAGTGACAAAAGGTATAACGATGGCTGAATTTTTTGCAGTCGGTTTCTTCCTCTTCAGGACTCGAGAGATAAATAAGATCAATGTATGAAACAGTGTATTGCTCACGGCTGGAATAAAAAGAATATATGTATAAAAACTACCAAATCATCATTAAAAATGTTATCCACTACGATATGTAAAAGACCTCGACAGACCTGTGCAGAACTCATTTAATGGCTCCAAAACAGACGACCTGTTAACTTGAACAGGTGAATTACTGATATTTGCATATCAGTGCGTCACAAGGCGCTGGTGATTTTTATTTTATTTTATTTTATTTTTTTTTGCATATAAGCATATCACAGCTATGTCTAGCCTCTACATATTTTAAATAAGCCCACTGA